>MU530557.1:343269-364848 GCA_024362625.1 Silurus asotus
ACAGAGATGCACATCACCTAATATGCTTAATTTGTAGTAGGCTTTCCAGCCTATACAGCTTGGAGTAAGACAACATGCATAACGAGGATGATGTGGTCAAAATACTCATTTGCCTAATAATTCTGCACTCCCTGTATAAAAAAAAAATGTGCACTTGGTGACTGATTCAGTACACTTGTATTCAATGATGACTATTATACAATATACATAAAGGGGCTACTTGTCACAAATGCTTACGACAGTTCCAATGATTCTTTTCTGTCTTTTCTTTTTCTCTTAGTGCAAAAGGAAGTGGAGGAAGTGGATAACAGGAAGATACAATTTAAGAAAAAAGCAAAAGAACTGCGAATCCTGGATGCAAAAACAGCCCAGAATCTGTGTAAGTTCTCATTATTACTTGACATTGTCTCAGATGTAACATACAGTGGGGGAAATCATTATTTGATCTCCTGCTGATTTTGATTCCTGCTGATTCAAATTATGTGTATAAAAGACACCAGCCACAGAATTAACCTCCTCTATTCAAACCTCTGTTGACCTCTGTATTCAAACCATTGTAGACCTGCACAAGGCCATTTTGACAGTAATGCCTGTATGTTGAAATATTTTCTGAGGACAGTAAATCTATACTGCTATACAAGCTGCACATTATCTACTATAAAATATATCCGTTTTATTTCTAAAGTATTGTCCCTTGAGAAAATATACTAAAATAGTTGCTAAAACGTGAGGGGTTTACTCACATTTGTGAGATAACGTATATACTGTACAGCAATGGTCCCCAAACGTTTTTGCGCCACGGACCGGTATAATGTTGGACAATATTTTCACGGACCGGCCTTCAAGGTGTGGTGGATATATACAACAAAATAAAATGATACGACCGACATAAAACTGTGAATCCACTGTGTTGTTTTTGGTTCATTTTGCTAGCTTGGGGGTTTCAATTTAGCGGTAATGTATTATGTGTTTGCGGCCGGAGCAGAGGATGGAGGTATAACATGTGACTGAGGCATCATGACATGCATCAAGAGTGAGTCATGGACAGATGTGGCGGAGAAAATACTGTAATCTTCTAAAATAAAACATTGTTCAGATGATTAATAAAACGGAAATAATGTAAGTATGTATTCTTTCTGTGCAGCCCGGTACCAATTGACCCACGGACCGGTGGGAGCCCGGGGTTGGGGACCACTGCTGTAAAGTACCAGTGTTGTTTAGATATCTAAGCCCAACCCAGTTAGGTTTTGATAACTGTCCATATTATTGCGTCCAGTCCAGCATTGATGTACAATGTTGAGAGAAGAAAAAATAAAGGGAAAAATGAATGGCACTGTATATATAGAAGACACACTGAATCCAGACCAAACACACAGTGATTTGAGTAATATACAGTGAGGAAAATAAGTATTTGAACACCCTGCTATTTTGCAAATTCTCCCACTTAGAAATCATGGAGGGGTCTGAAATTGTCATCGTAGGTGCATGTCCACTGTGAGAGACATAATCTAAAAAAAAATACAAAAATCACAATATATGATTTTTGAACTATTTATTTGTCTGATACAGCTGCAAATAAGTATTTGAACACCTGTCTATCAGCTAGAATTCTGACCCTCAAAGACCTGTTAGTCTGCCTTTAAAATGTCCACCTCCAATACATTTATTATCCTAAATTAGATGCACCTGTTTGAGGTTGTTAGCTGCATAAAGACACTTGTCCACCCCATACAATCAGTAAGAATCCAACTACTAACATGGCCAAGACCAAAGAGCTGTTTCCCTGCTTAAACCAGCACATGTCCAGGCACGTCTTAAGTTTGCCAATGACCATTTGGATGATCCAGAGGAGTCATGGGAGAAAGTCATGTGGTCAGATGAGACCAAAATAGAACTTTTGGGTCATAATTCCACTAAACGTGTTTGGAGGAAGAACAATGTGAGTACCATCCCAGGATCACCATCCCTACTGTGAAGCATGGGGGTGGTAGCATCATGCTTTGGGGGAGTTTTTCTTCACATGGGACAGGACGACTGCACTGTGTTAAGGAGAGGATGACCGGGGCCATCTATTGGATGATTTTGGGGAACAACCTCCTTCCCTCAGTTGGAGCATTAAAGATGGGTCGAGTCTTCCAACATGACAATGACCCGAAGCACACAGCCAGGGTAAACAAGGAGTGGCTCTGTAAGAAGCATATCAAGGTTCTGGCATGGCCTAGCCAGTCTTCAGACCTAAACTCAATAGAGAATCTTTGGAAGGAGCTCAAACTCCGTGTTTCTCTGCGACAGGCCAGAAACCTGACTGATCTAGAGAAGATCTGTGTGGAGGAGTGGGCCAAAATCCCTCCTGCAGTGTGTGCAAACCTGGTGAAAAACTACAGGAAATGTTTGACCTCTGTAATTGCAAACAAAGGCTACTGTACCAAATATTAACATTGACTTTCTCAGGTGTTCAAATACTTATTTGCAGCTGTATCGTACAAATAAATAGTTAAAAAATCATACATTGCGATTTCTGGATTTTTTTTTTTTTTTAGATTATGTCTCTCACAGTGGACATGCACCTACGATGACAATTTCAGACCCCTCCATGATTTCTAAGTGGGAGAACTTGCAAAATAGCAGGGTGTTCAAATACTTATTTTCCTCACTGTATTTATTAATGGTGAATGGATTAAAATTGGAAGATACATTTCTGGACAGTTTCCTAAAATCTATTTAAAACATTAAATGAATTACTGGCTATCTTTATCTATTCAAGTTAATTCAGGTTTTTTACACAATGAAAAGCAACATCAAATGCACTTAAGACTTTGGGTCATCTGTTGCTTTGATTTTGCACTATAAATAAAGCTTGACTTGACACATAACCTTCCCTATATATTTTTGGTAAAATCATTTTTTGTGTTTATAGGTTTATTACCTGGATTTCAAGCAGCTAAATTTCAGAGTTTGCTTGAAAGTGATATCATGACTGTTCCTGCTAATAACTGTACTTGGTCTGATGTCTAGGTAAACCCACATAGGTTCTAGGTATAAAGAATTGGTGCAGGCTCAAGGTATAAAAAAGATTAGAAAAGTCTTCTACTTCATTTATTAACCACTCTTAACAGACACGTTGTACCTAATGCATCTTTGAGTTGAAAAGTGTGTTTGTTGGTGCTGCCATACTGAATGACTTCATATCATGTGGCGTCTTTTTTTCCTATGACCATTGGTGGTGCTGTTGCACTCAGTTTAAAAAGAAAAAAGAAAATTAAATAATAATAATATGAAATAAATAATAAATGAAGATATGTGAAAGCAGGACTTAGCCATACTAGTGAATAGAATTTGAGCTGTCCTTGAATGCCAGTTTTTGAACATGCATTTCTTAAAGAGTTGGTGGTTTTAGCCTTCTGAGCCTTGACATTGTCTCTTAAATATTTCTCATTAAAATAGCATCACACTTTTTGCTATCACACAACCAAAATCCTATTTTCTCCTGTCAGCCCTGAGAAGGATATGTCCTTTTTTGTCAGTCAACATTACATTTAATTACAAAATAATTCCTTCTAAAGTTTTGGATTTCATCTGTAATATATGTAATCATGTAACAGTATAAATCAGTGTGTGTGTTTGATTGTCTTGCAACATGTATAGGGCAGTGTGGTGTTCCACTACTGAACGTATTTCAGATGTTAGCTTAGCTCCTTCTTGGTGGATACAAATAGTGATTTCCTTATTTTTTAAAACATCTTTCCTTCTACAAAGAAGGTACGGTTAATGGTCAAAAGTGTAAAAACCTTTTGAATATTTTATCAACCTCCTGTCTGCATCACTACACAAAAGTGGTCTATGTTGAAAATGACAAGAAATTGTAAAAATTGTCAATGTAATATAACTTATTAAGTTTAAAGTATGTGTGGCTGTGGTCAGATAATTTTAGTTTGCAGTAGGTAAATCAAGCATCAAGCAGAGGGCACACACAAACACACATGTATACACACACACACTCAGTTCTGCGCAAAAGGTATTTATTTACAGTGCTGTGCAAAGTTATAGGCAGGTGTGAAAAAAAGCTATAAAGTAGAAATGGAAAGTGAATGAACAAAAAATAAATCACAAATTACCACCTTTTGATCACCCTTTGCCTGCAAAGCATACATTTTTCTTGTTCTTTACTGCGTACTGTTCCTTTATAGAACTCGGCAAGTAGGTTGTTTTAAAAAATCTTGGAGCACTACAGGTCTTCTGTGGATGTATGCTGCATCAAATTCTTCTTTTTCTTTATGTAATCCCAGACAGATTCAATGATGTTGAAACCACTTCCACAACTGCTTATTCTTCTTTACTCTAAAGATAGTTGGTTATATGACATTGACATTAATAGTGACATTGGCTGAATGTTTGGGTTTTTTCTTGCTGCAGAATACATTTGGGGCATCCCCAATGGTATTGCTTGGTGGGGAAGTATCTGCTTGTATTTCTCAGCATTGAGTACACCATAAATTGTAATCAAATCTCCAAATCCCTTTGCTGAAATACAGCCCCAAACTAGCAAAAAAAAAAAACATTCTTCACTGTTGCATGCAGACACTCATTATTGTCACTCTCCAGCCCTTAGGAAAACAAAATGCCACTTGTTATGGGCGAATATTTAAATTTTTGGCTCATCAGTCCAGAGCACTTGACATTTTTCTGCATATTGTTTTTGTGCATAGTTGAGCCGCTTAACCCGGTTTTCACAAAGGATGTAAGTCAAACCTTTGCTCTGATATTTGTTGTTTTTATGGCAGAAAGATAAAGAAGGTCAGAAAAAGTATGTGGGAAGGCAAAAAGAAAAGGAGCAAAAACAGAATTTTTAGAATATATTTGAGAGGTTTTGTGGTCTGTTTTGATGGAATTATGCTGTGGAGAAACAGTAGGAGGGTACGATGTGTTGTCTTTTATAGTTTTGGTTAAAGCTGAGATTTTCTCATGATGTCAGTTCCTCAGCTTCTCAGCAACATGCAGTTGTTGACTAAAATTACTTGGTGAATATAATGCAGACCTCTCTCTCTCTCTCTCTCTCTCTCTCTCTCTCTCTCTCTCTCTCTCCCCTCTTAAGCCCACACAAAAAGTAGTGGAAATGTGACAGTGGTGGAAAAGTTATTTTAAGATATGCTAGCAAAGTATAACAGTTAATATAAATAAATGAAACATAATTATTAAATAATTCAAAAAAAAAAAAAAAAGAAAAAAAAATAGCTGAGATGTGTCTACACCTTGATAAGTGTCCAAATGTGGAAAAGTTTTATTGGACTTGATTTGGAAAAGAACACACCACTATATAAAACGTCTTACAGCTGACACTGCATAATCAGTGCAAAAAACAAGCCTTGAGGTCAAAGGAGCTGCCTGCAGAGATCAGAAATAGGATTGTTGCATGGGCCAGATCTGCAATAGGCTACATAAAATTGCTGCTGCACTGAAGATTCCCAAGAACACAGTGACCTCTATCATTCTCAAATGGAAAAAATTGTGGCAAAACTAGGGCTCTGACAAGAGCTAGACACCCAGCCAAACTAAGCGATTGGGGGAGAAGTAAGCCTTAGTAAGAATGGTGAACAAGAACCTAATTGTCACTGTGACTGAGCTCCAGAGATTCTGTGTGGTGATGGAACAAAGCTCCAGGAGGATCCATCACTGCAGCCCTCCACCGACCTGTGCTTTATGGCACAGTGGCTGGATAAAAGACTCCTTGGTAAAAATCCCATAGAAGCCTGCTTGCAGTTTGTTAACAGGGTCCTAAAGAACTCTCAGACTTTGTGGAACATGTGAGTTTGGTCTGAAAAAAAAAACAAGATTCAACTGTTTGGCCTCAATAAATCTTATGGCTGGAAGAAATCAGGCACCACTCACCACCTGCCCAAAACCATTCCAAAAGTGAAGCACGTTGTTGGCAGCATCATGCTGTAGGGGTGTTTTTTTTGCAACAGGCAACTGGTCAGGGTTGATAGAAGCAAAGTACTGAGATATCCTAAACAAAAACCTGTTTCCTAGTTTCCTCGGTATCTCAGTCTGGCTTGAACCTTTTTTACCATATATGGATAGACCTAAAAGTGGCTGTCCACCAACAGTCCAGTCCAAGGATTTGCCAAAAAATAATAGAAAGAAATCCCCCAATCCAGTTGTGCTTGTTGGGTCATACCCATAAAGACTGGAGGCTGTAAATGTTGCCAAAGGTGCTTCAATTAATTACTAAAGTAAAAGTAAAAGGGTCTGTATTCACTTTGTTATCCTGGGCTATGGGGTGAGTGAAGATTAATGAGAAACATTGTGTGCCGTTGTAGTAACAAACTGCAACATAAAAAGTAGATTTCTTTCTGAATGCAATGTATATAATCCAGTGTGTGTGTCTGGCTAAATGTGGTTCCTACGGAGGATTTGAGGCCATACCTCCGACATGGAAATTAGGCTAAGTGGCTCAATTATGCACAAAAACATAAGAACTTGGTTGCAGAAAAATGTGCTCTGGAATTATGAGTCAAAATGTGAAATATGTAGCTGTAGCAGAAGGGAGTTTGTTTGCTTAAGTGCACAGAGCTAGAGGCAGCCTATATCCACAGATCTGTGATTGGACTACCAAGATGTTTGGAACAACCTTAAAAACTGTGTGTGAGTGTACCTAGAAGAATTGAGTCTCTTTTGCAGGCCAATAAGATATTTATTTTATGTTAATTTACAGTAATCCCCAGTTTATCGCAGTGGTTATGTTCCAAAACCGCCCGCGATAAACGCCACCCCAAAAATGCTATTTTATGTATACAGTACTGTATTGTATTCAAATTTTACTTCATTTTATAATTAATAATTATATTTTTAGTAATAGATACCATTATTTTAACATAAAACTCCATTAAATACAATTCAAATCCATAAAATACAAGTTTTTTGGTCTATTGTGCTATCTGATAACAGGAAAATCAGCTAAACAAATTAGTTATGCGGCAAATGCAATTCCGCGATAAACCGGGGCGCGAGATTCGAACCATAGTAAAGTGGGGGATTACTGTACTTTCTATTTTGTTCATTGATAAAAAATGAAATATTAACAGTTTTATTTTTTAAATCATAATTAACTAACATAATTAAATAGTACTTAATAGCATTTTTACACCTGCCTTAAACCTTTGCACAGGTCTATATAAAACAACAAAGCAAGATAAAAAAATTTGGTCAGTGCATCCGGAAAGTATTCACAGCGCTTTACTTTATTCCACATTTTATGTTGCAGCCTTATTTTAAAATGGATTACATTCATTATGTTCTTCAAAATTCTACAAACATATCTAATAATAAAGCACCTTTGGCTCTAATTACAACTTAAGTCTTTTTTAGTATGATGCTACAAGCACATCTATTTGGGCAGTTTCTCCCATTTTTCTTTGCACAACCTTTTAAGCTCCATCAGGTTGGATGGGAAGCGTCAGTGCACAGCCATTTTCAGATTTCTCCAGAGATGTTCAAGTCTGATTGACAGAGATGGTTGTTCTGGAAGGTTCTCCTCTCTCTACAGAGAAACGCTGGAGCTCTTTCAGAGTGACCATCGGGCTCTTGGTCACCTACCTGATTAAGGCGCCCCCTGATCACTCTGTTTGGCCTGGCGGAAACTCTAGGAAAAGCCCTGGTGGTTCCAAACTTCTTCCATTTACGGATGATGAAGGCCAATGTGCTCATTGGGAACTTCAACGCTGCAGATTTTTTTCTGTAATCTTCCCCAGATCTGTGCCTCGATACAATCCTGTTTGGGAGGTTTATAGACAATTCCTTGGATCTCATGGCATGCTTTGTGCTCTAACATGTACTGTTAACTGTGGGACCTTTTATAGACTTGTATGGACATGATGGTGCACATCATGTCCAATCAACTGAATTTACTACATGTAGATTCCAATCTAGTTGTAGAAACATCACAAGCGAGATCAGTGGAAACAGAATGCACCTGAGCAGGTGCAAGGCTGTGAATGCTCATGTACATGTGATTTTTATTGTTTTATTTTGTATTTTTTTTGCAAAGATTTTAAACAATCTTCTTTCACTTTGTCATTATGGGGTATTGTTTGTAGAATTTTAAGAAAAAATAATTTATTTTCAAATAATGCTGTAACATAAAATGTGGAAGAAGTGAAGCACTGTATGCATAATCCATTAAAATTAATTTGACTGCTACTTTTCTAGTGTACTGTACCCATTTTATGTGAAGGGAACTGGCTGTTGGTATTGTGTTGTTGAAATTCAGCAGGATAAACGAATAAGCAAAAAAATTAAAAAATGTTTTCTTTAAAACAGCTATTTTTCTTGGATCATTCCGAATGCCTTATGATGAGATCCGGGATGTTGTCCTGGAGGTGGATGAGGAGAAGCTGAGTGAGGCGCTAATCCAGGTGGGTGCATTAACAAATGTGTGTATGCTTGTGTGCATGCATTCCTGAGTGTGTTTATTTATTTACATGTATGTATGGTGTAGCTTATATACATGTAAATAACGTTTGCTTCAGCAGACAGGTATTTTTTCAAACAATGTTTTGCCTTACTTGACCAGCATAGGTCACTTGATTATATTAAAGTCTGGCAACATTTCTTTCCTTTTTTATAGCATTTTGTCTTTTAGGCAAGATCTCTGAGCCTTTTGGAATCTCTAAACACTTACTCTATCTGTCCATTTTGCATGAATCTTTTATTTGGTAAATGCAAATGTGCATTTTACTTAAAAAAAATCAGCAATTTTTATTTATTTAAATCTACCTCTTCTTTATGCATCTCTTCTCTATCCCTATATAGTGGTGGCCTTTTTACACATGTTCATAGGCAGGTGTATTAAAGACTAGCTCAACAGTCAGGAATTAGAAAAATAGCTGAATACATGCCAAGAGTCATATCAACCACCCTCTTAGACGTAGCAACATTTTATATTTACCTTTGCTGTCTTCTACAATGTGAATGATGTTTTCTTTAAATATGGTGCAGCCAACTGCCATTGTGTCATTTATTTTAAAGCATCCAGTGTGATTTCTTTTGCTAGTGGAATCATAGCAAAAATATGTTTGACTTTACTGTATTAATTGGATTTAAAAAAAAACTGGGTATAGCAGCTTTCTAGTTTCATACATGCAGGATTTGATACCGTTTTAAAGAAAAAATAACTAGGAGAAAACAAAATATAAAATAATAATATTTTCACTGTGGAGATTTTATTTTTTAAGATTCAATATGAAAGATTAATTTTTGTTTACATTAAATGAAAATTTTAATTTAAAATTTTATTTTATTACTTACTGCTTTTCTTAGTCCTCCCTGTTGCTTTTGTGTTCGTGTGGCTGTTTTGACAATGTGTTTTTTGAAAACCCAATGTTTGGAAATGTTAGTTTGTTTTGTTAGAATTTTTTTTAAATCGTATTACTTCAAACTGAAATAGACCTGATGGAGATACCAACGTCTTAAATGACACAATTGATGTTCCAAAGCTTTCTCATACTGCCAGATATAGATAGATATAAATAGTTCATTCTAGATTACATTTTAAAGCCTATCAAGCTCCTTCCAAATGGAAAAGTCTAAGGCCCTGTTGAATTCTATTTTGAACTCTATATAACATATTCAGTTATAGTTGGTCTGTCCCACAATTACTCACATAACTCACATTAAAAAACCCTGATTCATCTAGTTTTAGGAGCTTAAGTGTTAGCTACCAGCTGGCCATACACTTTGCTTTGTTAAATCATCCATATCAGACTGGATTTATTTTGGGAAGATTTTCAAATGGTCATCACTTGTTGAAAGTTTTATATATTTTAGACTCTCTGGGCTCTAGAGAGAATGTTATTTCACTTGATTCTGCGAAGGCCTTTTTTTAAAGATCAAATGCCAATATCTAGATCAGGCTCTAAAAGAGTTGGGCAATTATTTATTTTTTTATTCAGTTTGGAATGCTTGATACAAACTTAAAACAATATTCACCTGTCTGGATAATCCGAATTATGTTCCACCTCATTGTTAGACTAAGTAGGATTGTTGCTCTTCTACTGAATTATTTAATTTGACTATGAACTATAGGCTATGAGCATAACAAGAGGAAGTCAAGAAGCTTTTATTGTCATTTCAACCATAAATGGCTGATGGAAATACACACTGAAATTAGTCATTGTTTTTCCAGGACCCTGGTGCTACATAAAACTACATACTTGTAGAGAGCTACATCATACAGCATAGATCTACATACAGAACACAGAGCTAAGGATTATAGCTCTGTGATTATAACCACATAAAGTACAGCATGTGCAACCTGTTGCAAACAGTGAAAGACAAAAAAACTTGAATTGCTTCTCTGGTGGTAGGAGAGTGGAGTGTGTGTAAGGGGTGTGGGTTCGTCCACAATGCCGTGCTTTGCGGATGCAGCGTGTGATGTAAATGGCCATGATAGAGTGGAGAGAGACTTCAATGATATTCTCAGCTGTACTCACTATCCTCTGTAGGGTTTTGCGATCCAAGATGGTGCAGTTCCCAAACCAGGCAGTGATGCAGCTGCTCAGGATGCTCTCAATTGTCCCTCTGTAGTATGTGGTAAGGATGTGGGAGGAAGATGGGCTTTCACTAGCCTCCTCAGGGCTTTCCTGCTGATGGAGCTGGAGTTGAGTGACCAGGTGAGGTTCTCTGCCAGATGAACACCAAGGAATTTGTTGTGCTTGACAGTCTCCATAGAGGTTCCATCGATGATCAGTAAAGAATGGTCGCTCTGTGCTCTCCTAAAATTAACAACCATCTCTTTAGTTTTGTCAACGTTCAGAGACAGGTTGTTGGCTCTACACCAGGCTGTTAGCTGTTGCACCTGCTCTCTGTATACTTACTCATCCTTCTTGCTGATGAGACCCACCACGTTTGTGTCATCGGTAAACTTGATGATGTTGTTTGAGCTGTGCATTGCTACACAGTAACGAGTCAAGATTGAACAGCATTGGGCCCTGAGGGGCCCCAGTGCTCAGTGTGGTGCTGCTGGAGATGCTGTTTTCTGGTCTCCCAGTCCGAAAGTCCAGGATCCAGTTCAGGCTTAGTAGGCTCAGCTTCTTAGTCAGGTGCTGAGGGATGATTGTGTTGAATGCAGAACTAAAGTGTATGAACAGCATTTATATGTATTTGTCCTTATTGTCCAGGTGGGTAAAGGCCAGATGGAAGGTTGTAGCGATGGCATTGTCTGTGGAATGGTTTGGACGATTTGCGAACTGCATGGGGTCCAGTGAGGGTGGTATCTGGGTCTTTATGTGCCTCATGACATGACTCTTGAAACACTTAATCATGATGGGTTTGAGTGTGACAGGACGATAGATATTGAAGCAGAATACTGTAGACTCCTTTGGCACAGGGACGATGGTTGTTGTCTTGTAGGAACGACTTCACTGCTTAGGGAGATGTTGGAAGATGTCAGTGAAGACATCTGCTAGCTGTTCTTCACATTCCCTGAGCGCTCTGCCAGTAATGTTGTCTGGTCCAGCAGACTTCCGTGGGATAACTTACTTCCTCACTTCAACCGTGATTTGACAGAGCACCTGGTCATTGGGAGGAGGAGTGGTCTTCCTTGCCGCCATGTTGTTCTGCACCTCATACCAGGCGTAGAAGTCGTTCAGCACATCTGGGAGAAAGGAGTCATGGTTACAAGCTGGTGAAGTTGTCTTGTAGTCCGTGATTACCTGGATCTTCTGCCATATGCCATATTCTGCCTGGGTGTCTCCACTGCCTTAGAAGTTGCTGTTGATTCTCTTGGCATGTGCGTGCTTCTTTCTTTCTGATGTCACAGTACAGTTTGGCCCTTGTTGTTCTAAAAGCTTTCTTGTCCCCTGCTCTGATGGTGGAGTCTCTAGTGTTTAGTAGCACTGGCCAGGTGCGAACCTGCTTTTAAACTGGTCTTGAATGCCTGTTGAGTGGTCTGTTGCTGGGATCAGCATAACAGATATGTGGTCTGAGTAACTAAGGTGGGGGCAGGTCTTCACCTGGTTGGGCCCGGGACGTTTATATAAACAACATCCAGCATGTTTCCCTTCTGGTTGCAAAGTCCACATTCGAATGAAATTTAGGGCGCACAGTCCTGCGATTTGCATAATCAAAATCTTTGGGGACAATAAACAGTCTGTCAGGGTATGTATTTTGCAGTTAGCATTAGCACTGAGAGCACAATAGCGGTGGTGAATTTCCGGGGTAAATTAAAAGGTCAAAATCTCACAACCATAAACTTTTACCATTCCGTGTTGATGTAAACACAGTCAGCTGAGGCGAGTCTTAGCGCACAGAGCTGCATTTTTGTCGGCATGAAATGCAGGAAATGCAGCATCCAGCTCCGGAACTCTGTCACTCAGCCACATCTTGGTGAAAAGAAAGATGCGGTAGTGTCCGATGTCATCATTCTATTAATGGCATTGCAGTTGTATATGTAGAATCCAATATTTAAGTATATAATAAGGATTTTGTTGACTTTTTATCTCCCTAACGGTTTCAATAAAACATTCTGATTCTCTTTGCATTCAGTTAACTGAAACAAAAGTATCTTTATTTCTCTTTGCAGTCATTTTGTCTCTTTTTTTTTTTTTTTTTTTTTTTTTGAGTTATGTAGAATTGGTTATTCCCACCCGATCAAAACACAAATTTATGCTAAACTGAATGCCTGGAGAACTTTGTATTTCTCTTTGTAGTTTGTCCAGTAGTCCATTTTATTACTACAAAAATTGGTTCACTCTGAAACCTTCCACAATTATATTTAGAAGGTTTTTAAGTAATAAACATCATATATTTAAGGGGCAGCATTAATACTGGACAGCAAGAGCATTGATATATTGAGGGATGGCTTGCCCAGTTTAGAAGAGTGCAAAAGAGTGGATTCTCCTGGTTGACTTCACATGAAATCTCATTCTGTAAACAGGAGTTCCTTCCTTATTACATTCTATTTTAAATGCATTACTTATAAAAAAAAAAAAAAAAGTAATAAATATCTCTTTAAGAATAATTTAGCATTGAATAATGGCATTTTTTTAATCTGAAGTAACCAGGATAGTTGTATAATTAAGGAGTTGCACACGGATGGTCACTTTTCTTCTGTAAGGGTATGGTGGAAAGCTCATTCTTTTTGGTTTTACCCACAACTTTCTGAATTTATCTTTTTATGCTAGTTTGTGTCATATAATCAGAATATTTCACCATAATTAGACATCTTTGGGTGTTCTAATACAATTACCTCTCTGCTTTAATATAAGGCACTACAGATTTACAGTTGGCACTACACATTTTCAGAGATATCTTGTTGGTCTTTAGAAAGTCGAGTCAAGAAGCTTTTGTCGTCATTTCACCCAATATATAGCTGACAGTACACAGTGAAACAAGACATAGAGCTACATTCAGAACACAGAGGGTAGTAGCTGGGTCTTGATGTGCCCCATGATTAACTTTTTGAAGCACTTCATCACAATGGGTGTGAGTGCAACAGGACAATAATTATTGAGGCAGGAGACTGTAGACTTTTTCGGCACGGGGACAATGGTTGTAGTCTTCAGGTATGTAGGAACATTGGCGGTGCTCACTGAGATGCGGAAAATGTCAGTAAAGACATCTGCTTGCTGTTCTGCAGATTCCCTGAGCACTCTGCCAGGAATTCTGTCTGGTCCAGCAGACTTCCATGGGTTAATTAGGCAATTTTCCTCACTTCAGCAGTGGTTAGACAGAGCACCTGGTCAAGAAGGGGGGGTTTTCCTTGCTGCTACGTAGTTTGGCACCTCAAACCAGGCGTAGAAGTTTATTTTGCAATTTGCATTTGTTTATTTTGCATTAGAAAAATTGTATTGATGTCCTCATAACTGTCATGTCCAAAACAGTAACCCATCAAATCATTACAATTAAACTTATATAAACACATTCATGGGCTTAAAAATAATACTGAGGAATCTATCAAAGTCAACTATCAGAACACTATTGATAAAAAAAAAATAAAATGTGGCAATATAACTAAATGCAATGATTTAAAAGTTTGACTTGTGTTCTGTTTACAAACATGAGAATAAGAGAGGTTGAAGTCATGTATGAATCCATGAGAGACCTGAGATAGTAGAGCTCATTCAGCTGCATTGTGGTGGAGCAGAGTGAAGCAAAAACAGTGGGTCAAATAAGTATTTTTTCTGCTTACAAAGAACGGAGAGATCTGTAATGTTCATCATAGGTACAGCTTAACTGTGAGAGACAAATTCTAAAAATAAATCCAGAAATGCACATTGTATGATTTTTTTCAATAAGTAATTTCTCTTTTATTGCATGAAATAAGTATTTGATCTCCTACCAACCAGCAAGAATTCTGTCTCTCACAGACCTGTTAGTTTGTCATTAAGAAGCCCTCCTATTCTCCATTTATTACCTGTATTAATTGCACCTGTTTGAACTCGTTACATGTATAAAAGACACCTGTCTAGGCCCGTCTGAAGTTTGCCAAAGACCATCTGGATGATCCAGAGGAGGCATGTGAGAAGGTGTTTTTTCAGATGAGACCAAAATATAACTTTTTGGTATAAAATCCACTCACCATGTTTGGAGGAAGAAGAAGGATGAGTACAAATCTAAAAACACCATTCCAAGCATGGGGGTGGAAACATCATGCTTTGGGGGCATGCTTTTCTGCAAAGGGGACAGGACGACTGCACCGTATTGAGGGGAGGATGGATGGGACCATGTATCGCAAGATTTTGGGCAACAGCCTCCTTCCCTCAGTAAGAGCATTGAAGATGGGTTGTGGCTGGGTCTTCCAGCATGACAGGGTTCCCAAACACACAGCCAGGGCAACTAAGGAGTGGCCTAGCCAGTCTCCAGACCTGAACCCAATAGAAAATCTATGGAGGGACCTGAGACTTTGTGTTGCCCAGTGACAGCCTCAAAACCTGACCTGTATGGAAGAGTGGGCCAAAATCCCTGCTGCAGTGTGTGCAAACCTGGTCAAGAACTTCAGGAAATGTCTGACCTTTGTAACTGTAAACAAACGTTTCTGTACCAAATGTGAAGTTTTATTTTTTTTATTGTATCAAATACTCATTTCATGCAATAAAATGAAAATTAATTATTTAAAAATCATACAATGTGATTTTCTTGATTTTGGATTCTGTCTTTCACAGTTGAGCTGTACCCACGATAAAAATTACAGATCTCTCTGTTATTTGTAAGTGGGAAGACTTGAAAAAGCTTCAGTGTATCAAATACTTATTTTCCCCAGCGTACAAATAGGGGTTGGTTGTTTTGTCATATTAACTTGAAGAGAGAGAGAGAAAAATATAAGGCTGTTTAAAGAACAACTGTTAATAAGAGTTTTAGAGTGATGGTCTACTTAGTCTGTCCTAATGAACCAGCATTAATATGGCTTTGGGTAAGGGTGCCAAATCCTGTAAATGAAAATTAAATTTAACAGCACAAATTTTATTAATGCATAATTAATGCAGCATGCATTTCCGTTAAATATTTTTTTATAAAAGATATTAATAAATAAATATAAATAAAAAGAAAGAATATTATAAATGTAAACCTTAAATGGAACAAACATTTATTCATGATGTCCTTTCTTTACTCATATAAAACATATAAAACAAAAAACTCCGAAAAATAATGTTTAATCACTAACATTTTGTTTTACTGATGTGCCAAGTCTCAAATCAATCACCAAAATCCACCATGATGTGCACATCTGGCAGTTAAAACCATTCAGGTTTAGCAAAAGTTCTGTTTTACTATAATTACTTTAAAACATGTATACAGGGAGTGCAGAATTATTAGGCAAGTTGTATTTTTGAGGATTAATTTTATTTGAGGATTTAATTTGAACAACAACCATGTTCTCAATGAACACAAAAAACTCATTAATATCAAAGCTGAATATTTTTGGAAGTAGTTTTTAGTTTGAGCTATTTTAGGGGGATATCTGTGTGTGCAGGTGACTATTACTGTGCATAATTATTAGGCAACTTAACAAAAAACAAATTTATACCCATTTCAATTATTTATTTTTACCAGTGAAACCAATATAACATCTCAACATTCACAAATATACATTTCTGACATTCAAAAACCAAACAAAAACAAATCAGTGACCAATATAGCCACCTTTCTTTGCAAGGACACTCAAAAGCCTGCCATCCATGGATTCTGTCGGTGTTTTGATCTGTTCACCATCAACATTGCGTGCAGCAGCAACCACAGCCTCCCAGACACTGTTCAGAGAGGTGTACTGTTTTCCCTCCTTGTAAATCGCACATTTGATGATGGACCACAGGTTCTCAATGGGGTTCAGATCAGGTGAACAAGGAGGCCATATCATTAGATTTTCTTCTTTTATACCCTTTCTTGCCAGCCACGCTGTGGAGTACTTGGACGTGTGTGATGGAGCATTGTCCTGCATGAAAATCATGTTTTTCTTGAAGGATGCAGACTTCTTCCTGTACCACTGCTTGAAGAAGGTGTCTTCCAGAAACTGGCAGTAGGACTGGGAGTTCAGCTTGACTCCATCCTCAACCCGAAAAGGCCCCACAAGCTCATCTTTGATGATACCAGCCCAAACCAGTACTCCACCTCCACCTTGCTGGCGTCTGAGTCGGACTGGAGCTCTCTGCCCTTTACCAATCCAGCCACGGGCCCATCCATCTGGCCCATCAAGACTCACTCTCATTTCATCAGTCCATAAAACCTTAGAAAAATCAGTCTCGAGATATTTCTTGGCCCAGTCTTGACGTTTCAGCTTGTGTGTCTTGTTCAGTGGTGGTCGACTTTCTGCCTTTCTTACCTTGGCCATGTCTCTGAGTATTGCACACCTTGTGCTTTTGGGCACTCCAGTGGTGTTGCAGCTCTGAAATATGGCCAAACTGGTGGCAAGTGGCATCTTGGCAGCTGCACGCTTGACTTTTCTCAGTTCACGGGCAGTTATTTTGCGCCTTGGTTTTTCCACACGCTTCTTGCGACCCTGTTGACTATTTTGAATGAAACGCTTGATTGTTCAATGATCACGCTTCAGAAGCTTGGCTATTTTAAGACTGCTGCATCCCTCTGCAATATATCTCACTATTTTTGACTTTTCTGAGCCTGTCAAGTCCTTCTTTTGACCCATTTTGCCAAAGGAAAGGAAGTTGCTTAATAATTATGCACACCTGATATAGGGTCTTGATGTCATTAGACCACACCCCTTCTCATTACAGAGATGCACATCACCTAATATGCTTAATTGGTAGTAGGCTTTCCAGCCTATACAGCTTGGAGTAAGACAACATGCATAACGAGGATGATGTGGTCAAAATACTCATTTGCCTAATAATTCTGCACTCCCTGTACAATTATTTTGTCTTCATGCTTTATGAAGCACGTTCTTTCACTAATAATAATTTGCATTAAGTTTCTATATTTGTCCATGCCAATGTTGATTAGAGTATTAAAAACTTGAAAAAATATTAATATAAGGTACATTTAGAACAGATAGAAATGTGCGATTGAATTATGATTAAATATTTAAATTGCTTGACCTCCCTAAAAACTATGTGGGTCAAAAATATTTAATAAGATTGTGTACTTATTAGGATGTTTTGTTGATAATAGGAGATTTAAACTGCTGCATAAAGTGTCGTTTAGCATATTCCAATAATTTTTAATAGGGTTAACCTGTGCTCTCTTTAACAAATTGAGCTTGATTTGTCGTGTGTGTGTGTGTGTGTGTGTGTGTGTGTGTGTGTGTGTGTGTGTGTGTAAAGTATGGGCAAAATGTCACCACAAAACAGAATGAGATTTCTTTCATGGGCTGAGCCTGATTTCTGATATTTTACATGTTCTCTAAAAACACTAAACTAAAACTTCAACTAAAAGACACATGTTCATTAAGTGATAAGTAATTAATAGCTGATGGTCGGCTAGAAATCTAGATAATGCTGACATGAGTTTATTTCTGACAAAAATTTTATAGTGAATTTCTATGTTTAAAATGAATGATTACTGTGAATTAATATTTACTGCTAACTATCTAGAAATAAACATTTTATCCTAATGGACATGGTGTCTTCTAGATTGACAATATTCATGACAGCATTTATGTACATGACTCATACATAAGTTTTTAATTAATTTAATAGGATTTGTCAAGTTTATCAGACTCATCAAGCTAGAATATTCAATAAAAAAAAAAATAATCACTAACTTCATGTTCTTATTATATTATTTTATATTATTAAGATTCCTGAAAATTTGCAATCCAAGGAAAAACGTGACAACAAAAATGACCATTTTAAACAAATTATGTTAATGTTCACAAAACCCAAAATAGCCTTTATAATTAAAAGCCACTAGAACAGATAAAAGCAACTGTGAACCGGATTTCTTAGAATTCACATTTGATTCAGTTTGTGTGACAAAAACACTAGTCTGTCCACAGCATTTGGTTACATCTCCATGGTTACATGAATTACATTGTCATCTCAGAAGCTCTGCTTATGGCATGGGTGCTCAGGCATTTCAGTATGATCAAGTGGATTTATGTCACTGTCTAGCTCAGGTATCTTGATCTCTTATTATTTGCACTGGGAAGAGACCTGACAAAAAAAACTTTTTTGACCTTTTCACTGCCTACCCAATGCCATCATCACTGACTCCAACTTCTGCTTAAGCTGAAACAAGTGAGTGGTCTGGAAAAGTCTTTGTTTTCCTGTGTCACTATAGCCATAAGTTCCACTGCTTTTGGTGAAGACTTTGACTTAGGGAAAGTGGTTTGCTTTTCCACCTCCAGCACCCAAGCATCATGATCAAGATGACTGTGTATTTTGTTGGCAGCCTACACATGGTGAATGGTCTAATCTTTCTAAATCTCTCTATCATGTGTTGACTTGAACCCCATCTTACTGATCTCTATGTGGGGAGTTTATCCTTAAAGCTTCAGCTGCTCTTATGAATAAGCAAGTGCTTTATTCTTTTAATGTTAGGACACTGCTCATCTGGGATATTTTGAATCATGGCATTCATACCTTGCAGACTAAATACATTAACATTTATGGCATTTAGCAGACGTCCTTTTTGATAGCAACGTACGAAAGTGCTTTGAGTCTCTATCAATAAAAAAATCTGCACTGGTACACTAGATTACAAACTTAAGATTTACCTACAACTCTGTTGAGAGGATTTATTTTATATAAAAGGCATGCTGGGATCCAAGCGGAAGCTGTGGTATCTGAGGGAGGAAAAGAGAAGATGAGTGGAGTGTCATCAGCATAGCAGTGGTAAGAAAACCCCATGTGAGGATATGAGTTTACCAAAAATTTGAGTATAGAGAGAGAAAAGGAGAGGAGCAAATACTAAATACTTGAGCGAAACCAGTGAACAGTATGGCAGATGTGGACCCCCTCCATGTTACTTGGTAAATACACCACCTAGCAAATGGTATTCCCTAATGGCAGTGACCTCTTTTGGCAGGAAAATGCACCCTTCCACAAAGTTGGTGAGGAATAGTTTGATGAACATGAGTTGACTTGACTTCAAAATTCCTAGGTCCCATTTTAATCAAGCATCTTTAGGATGTTTGTTTGTTTAGGATGTTTGCCTAATGTTTTTATAACATCTGCTGCTAATGCCTGGGTACCCCAGCACATCTTATTATCTCTTAGGACATTAAACTTACACACATTTATCATCAGTTCCCAAAATTAATATGTTGGAAGCAGTAAAGAAAATGAGCATGCATAGGAGTCGTTTTGATAAGGGTCAAATTGTGATGGCCAGAAGGCTGTATCAGTGCATCTCAAAAACAGCAGGTTTTGTAAAAGCAAAAGGGGACCATTTTCTGAAATACTCAAATTAGCTATGTCTACCATTTATAATCATGGTCAAAATTATTTTTATATGATTTTATGTGCTTTGCTGCAGCAACATAAGTGGCTGAGTGAACAATTGCATGAATGTAACATGTAGTTGTTCATATTAAAGTAGAGCTGTTGCTATCGATTAATTTAGTAATCGAGTATTCTACCGATTATTTGAACGATTAATAGACTAAACAGATAAGAAGTTATTTTTCTTTATTAAAGACCAACACTTAAATATATAAGAGAAAACAGGATGGGTCTCCTAAAATTAACTTATTTAAGAGTATTCAAGTAATTTGTTAAATTTTTAGAAAAATGTAAAATTTTTATTGCTAAAATTGCATACAAGAGTATCTGTGAAAGCTAAACCAATTTAGTGCATTTAATTGCCAATGTTACTTTAAAATGTAAATACAAATATACATTAAAATTTTTTTGGCCTAAATCCTATAAAAGCCCGTTTCTTCCTCAAAAAAAAAAAAAAAAGGTTGCCATTTCTGTTTTTTCACGCAATTCTAACTTCCTTTCTCTTAATTCTGACTTTTTTCCTTGCAATTTTGACTTCATTTTTCGTAAACATCCGGCATTTATGGTGCATAAACAATGTAACAATGTAACAATGTTGTCGGCCTGAGGTTTGAAGCTGTTGTTATATGAACGAGGGTCCCCTGCTTTATCTGTCTTTTTCGGGCTCCTCCAGAGCTGATTGTTAGACAGAGTTCTCTCCAGGAATGGGGACATGATACCATGCGAATCTATTGATTGTAGCCCATTTCATTTTAAATGAATGTGTAAAACTTTCTGACACTAAAGGGGGGGTGATGCTGCTCGATTGGCAAAAAAAGGTTTTTGAAAAAAAACCCTCTGAATTAGGCAAACTTTTTCTTTAAAGTGGCAGAAACAGGCTTCCATATGAATCTTCTCCTGGCCCCTCACTGTATTCTCTCCGTTCCTCCATTTTTCGTTCTGCAGTGTCTTCTGTGTCCCCTGTCCAGAGCGCTCCAGAGTTTAGCTGTGATCATCTGTATATTATCTGTAATAATGCAGAATTTAGTTTGTTTAAATGTTTAATTTGTCTAATCTCAGCAATTTCTGATTTTGTTTTTGTTTTTTTGTTATGGAACTGGTCTATTTAAATATGTATATAACAACTAATGAAAAAAAGAAAATCTGTATTTTACAACTAATGGATGTAACGTGTCCATTAATAGAGGCTTTCTGCTTTTTAATGTAACCACAAGTATGTCTTTGTGGCCCTGCTTAAGGTGGCTAGAACTGTTTTCCATTCCATTTAAGCAAGGGTGTGTTTTAACTTTGTCATGGTTCTGTCCTATTTGTTTGTACCTCAATTGTTGACTGACAGGTAATCAGGGCAAGAATAATGAATAACAGCAAGCAGGTGCCTTTTCCAGCTGGGAGAACCCAGTTGGCTGAGTGATTACCCTGGCAGGACCCATTGACTCAGCACTGCTCTGCTCCCCCAAATGCAGATTGTGTCTGGAAACCTGGTGAGAGCTCCTGGTTTGAGAGACCCTTCTGATGAATACTTCCATATTTTTTTTTATTTGCCATTTACTCATTATATGGAGTTGTGGTAAAAAACAAAAAACAGAACAAAATAAACAAACAAAAAAAAAATATATATATATATATATATATATATATATATATATACAGTGAAAAAAATAAGTATTTGAACACCCTGCTATGTTGCAAG
>MU530557.1:364885-386958 GCA_024362625.1 Silurus asotus
ACCAGGTTTGCACACACTGCAGGAGGGATTTTGGCCCACTCCTCCACACAGATCTTCTTTAGATCAGTCAGGTTTCTAGCCTGTCGCTGAGAAACACAGTTTGAGTTCCCTCCAAAGATTCTCTATTGGGTTTAGGTCTGAAGACTGGCTAGGCCATGCCAGAACCTTGATATGCTTCTTACAGAGTCACTCCTTGGTTATCCTGGCTGTGTGCTTCGGGTCATTGTCATGCTGGAACACCCAGCCTCGACCCATCTTCAATGCTCTAACTGAGGGAAGGAGGTTGTCCCCCAAAATCTCGCAATACATGGCCCTGGTCATCCTCTGCTTGATACAGTGCAGTTACCCTGTCTCATGTGCAGAAAAACACCCCCATGCTTCACAGAAGGGATGGTGTTCTTGGGATGGTACTCATCATTCTTCTTCCTCCAAACACGTTTAGTGGAATTATGACCCAAAAGTTCTATTTTGGTCTCATCTGACCACATGACTTTCTCCCATGACTCCTCTGGATCATCCAAATGGTCATTGGCAAACTTAAGACATGCCTGGACATGTGCTGGTTCAAGCAGGGAAACCTTCCGTGCCATGCATGATTTCAAACCATGACGTCTTAGTGTATTACCAACAGTAACCTTGGAAACGGTGGTCCCAGCTCTTTTCAGCTCATTGACCAGCTCCTCCCGTGTAGTTCTGGGCTGATTTCTCACCTTTCTTAGGATAACTGAGACCCCACGAGGTGAGATCATGCATGGAGCCCCAGTCCGAGGGAGATTGACAGTCATGTTTAGCTTCTTCTTTACTCCAAACTAATGTCTACAAATTCAGGCATTTGACCATATGCTGCTGAAAGGAGTCTAGCCAAAAAGGTAGTAAATGCTAATTGCTTGTCTCTTTTCTGGGTGATGGCAGAGAGAAAACAACTCAAGAAACAGATTCCAAGGAACAGCAGAAATGTTGGTTGCTACATTTGCCCCTGTGTTGCCGGGATCCATTCTGATTCATTGATACCTCAATCAATTTTTCATTAAACTTACACAGTATTCTTCAATGTTTCTTGTAACAGCCTGCAGTTAAAATATCTGTGAACTAACTGCTTTAATGGCTAAATTAATTGACAATTTCAATTTAAATGACCTAATACTAAACTAAAGCAGTCCCTAAATGTGACACAGGTTGATGTCCATTGATTATTAATACTAGATTTATAATAAATACTAGATTGCGATTTATTTAACTTTTTCGCCTGTCTTTACTATTAAGTACCTTTATAGTACAGTGGAACCCGTTTATCTCGCCCTCGGTTACCTCGACAACCCTATTAAGTCGACGTTTTTGAAGTGGAACCGCCAAATTCTCGCGTTTTCTAAGCATTTTTTATCGGTTATCTTTTTTATGTCGCGGAACCTTAATATCTCGAGCACAAGGGGGGAAAAATTCTAAATTTTAACGTCAGTTATGTTGATGCAGCCGCAGAAGAACTCGCGAAAGTGGCAGAAAAATCAAACCTTACAGATACTACAGGTGTTTGTATTGTATACTGGTAAATCTCTGCTGTTAGTAAGTGCACATATGCATTTTTTTGTTAAATGTTATGCGATGAACGGGAGCGCGGCGCTCCAGGCTTCAACTCCTTACCGAGCGCGCACGCGTCGCTCCTTATCGAGAGAGCCGTGCTCCTTACAGAGCGCGCGCGCGCGAGCAGGGTTGCTTCAGAGAAAGCGGCCGAGAAAGCACCTGCCACGCCCCCTTTGGCCGTTCACATTTGAGACTTTTCTGTCCCTATTTTTTGGTTTCGGTTCGGTTTTGGATCTTCCGGGGTTTTTTTTCCGGCTTCGTGCTGTGCCACCGGTCGCGGTATTTTTTTAATTTCCATTTTTTTTTCCCTTCACAAACTCTCTCTCTCTCGCAAGTTTTTTCGGACACTTTGCTTTGTGTGTTTGTGAGGATTACTTCAGCCTAATGGTCATACGTTTTCAGAAACTTAGTTACTGTTTATTTTAACACATGTGGACTAAATGTGAGACGGCACTGTGCAGCCGCTGTTTTTTTTGTTTTTTTTTGGAGCGATCTGTGTGTTTATAATGTTGGAGAATATAATAACGGTTTGTATGGAGAATGGACGGTGGTTTGTATTGTATACTGGTGAATCTCTGCTGTTAGTTGGTGCACTTATGCCTTTTGTTTTTAACAAACGTATGTACAATTTTATAGCATGCCTTCAAACAAATCACGGCAACGCTGTTGTGTAAAAACCCTCTAAAAACACGTACATGCACATTCTCATTTATAAACGCACATCATGTACACAAAGAAATGTCAAGCACGTTAATACAGTGGAACCTCGGGTTACGAGTTTAATTGGTTCCATCACTTTACTCTTAACCTGAAAAGCTCGTATCCCGATACAAATTTTTCCATAAGAATGAATAGAAACTTCGGTAATTCGTTCTGGACACCCAGAAGGTGTTTCTTAAAAAAAAAAAAAATTTTACGCCAATATTCACTAATATTATTTACTTTTAACATGTTATATTGAAATCGTATCATATAAAAACATATAAACATATAAAAAATAAATCTTTAAATGGTACCTTACCTTTAAGAAGTCTCGCTGCGTGCATGATAGAGATGACGTCCGTAGAAGCGGGAGGAGGGAGAGTTATTGTTTGGAAGGAGAATTTCCATCAGGCTACTTTGTTGGCGGCATGGTGATAGGAATACGTACAGTATTAAAAGTTCAGTAATTCCACACTGTTAGAGGGACGAGCGGATGTGTATGTGCTGCAAGAGAGCGCAGCGAGAGAACGTGGCGATACGTAAAAAACTAACCTGCCTGCGATTTTTCCGTGCACAACGCTCGTATCCTAAAAAATTTCTCGTAACTAGAGGCAACATTTTTTATGAACTGCGATTCGTAACCTGAATTATACGTATGCCGGGGCGTTCGTAACCCGAGGTTCCCCTACGACATCGACATAACCGGGTTCCACTGTATTTTCCTAGCCATACTTTCCCATGATTGCTAGCCCTGCAAAATAAGGCAGTTTTAATGAGATAGAAGCCTTCAGAAGCCCAAAGATAACAAATAAAAGTCCCATGTGCCTCTTCACGTAAACTCAAAAAATTCTTCATGCACAATTAACATTAAAATATGCAGGTTTAGTCCACTGCCAACATTTTCATAGCACATATATTTTATGATATATTATCATAGGAATAACTGCTAAATTTGGCCAACTATATGAACAATCCACATGACAATAACTTTTAATGTCATTTTTAATATCACATTCCCCTTTTTTCAGTTGGTCGTAAATGGTAGGATGGTAGGATGCAAACTTGTGACAACTTCAAATGTGGCTTTATTTTATTTCTTTATTTTCTTTTTGCTTTTCCCTCTTTTTTTTTCTTTTGTTAAGCACATACACACACCTAAACACAAACACAGCTCTGTTCATCTCTTGTTCTGCAGCTCTCATTTCTCTTCACTATATCCTTTTACCACTGACAGGAATATAAAACACATATTACAGGGGTAGATCCTTACCACTCACTACCTCTCCCCTCCATCCACAAACCAGCGCTCAATCATGTCCTCACCTCCATAATTTACATTCACAAATACTTCTACTTCCTGATGTAATTTCCTGCAATGTCTGTCTCTTTAAGGGTGATGAGTCATCTAGGAAAAACTGATTTGTCTTTGTCAACATGGCTTAAATTTAAATGAGGTGTTCACAGTTAATAGATTATTTTTTTGCATTGCAAGGTCATGTTAGGAGTAACAGTGGAATCAGTAAGATTTAAAAATTCTACATATGACAAGAGTAAAAATGTATAGAATTTGTTGGATGCACAACAGGTGCTGTAGATCAATTCTTATCGATCAGGTTTTTTAAAAACATGATTTAAAGATATAATTTTTTAATAAAGGAGACAAGATATTAGTTTTCTTTTTTGCTGTGGTTATTTAGCGCTATGTGCCTTTTGGAGACTAATGATTGCTATGTGTTTTGCTTACAGAACTTGATCAAGTATCTTCCTGAACAGAAGGAGCTGAGCTCTCTGGCTGAGCTGAAGAGTGAGTACGAGGAGCTGTGTGAGTCAGAGCAGTTTGGCATTGTGGTATGTATTAGATGCAGTGTACAAACACAAGCAGCTGTCACTGAGATATCCCTTGACACACTTGACAACACTCTTCACTTTCCTTTTGTTTATTTTATTATACATATTTTTTTTTAACCTGTATTTTTTTCGGGCAATGGTTTCTTTATCTATTTTGACGCACTGTGTTCTTTTTCTGACCAATTTTTCTATCTTGCTCCAATGCACAACCAATCTCACTTAACCCTCTTTCTCACTGTGTTTCACTGTGACAGTGACATCATTCTCACACCAAATTACCTCAGTTCACTCTCTTTCTGTAAATTGTTGCTCACATGAGTAATTCTATATGAGTAGCCAGAAAAGAGTGAACGAATTGTGTCTATATCTTTCTTTGTATAGGATAGAGACAGAAGTAGACGATAGAGTAGATGAAGACAGAAAACAGCTTCCATTTATACTATGTATAAAACTACATAGTAATTTATAATTAAACAGCCAAAATATAATCATGTTTTAGTTTAAACAGTGGTTTTTGAGGCATGGCTTGATTCTTTTGTTTATTACATAAAGATTTTTAGCAATCATCAATAATTTGTTCTTATTTTACACTGTACAAACTGCTTGCAAATTTCCTTAATGTATTGTCTTCAATTATAGAGTTTTAGGATCCTCACTATTACCAGTATTGACTCTAAAGCATTATTTATTTTGAATTGAAAATATATGACTATAAAAAATGTATATAACAGTGCCCTGGAGTGAATAAAGTTATTGTGTATAGTGAATAGTGTTGAGATTGCAAGACAAATGGACTTAAAGGGTGCTAATACTGTAATTCAAAGGATTTCAACCTTTTGGTTAATAAATCAATGCCTGAAATACAGATAGACACAGAAGACTTTTAACATGCATTATTTATTATAATAATCTGTGTATAAACTTGACTTCTGAAATACTTAATAGCATATACTTAATTATTGATTATTATTTAAATTTAATTTGCTTTCACGCTTTTGTAGTTCCAGTTAAGCACATTTTATGCAAAAGTGTTGCTTAAAACATGCTGTCATGTCTTTCTCTAGTTTTTAGCTGTCCGATCTATATCCAGATTCTTGTTCTTGTAAGACAGAAATGGAACCGGATGTGTTTTTCTTCTGTTGTTGCCCATCCACCTCAAGGTGGTGCATTCCAAAAATCTGTTCTAATCTTCCCAGTTGTAAAAAGTGCTTATTTAAGTTTCTCTTTAAAATATTTTCTGCATCATATATAAAGTCTATTCACAGTTGTTTTAATTCTCAGAGAAGCAGTTTCTGATATAATCTGGACCAACAGCTATGATACAGTGAGAGTTACAGTTTCTCCCCATTTTGATGTTTGCTGTGAACATCAGCTAAAGCACTTGCTCTTTTTTGCACAATTTTATGCATTGTGCTGATGCCATATGATTGTTGGATGATAATTGTTTTCTGTTTCAATCCTAAAACCAGTAAGTGAGGTATAGGTGCAGATGAGGGTTTAAAAGCACTCAATAATTAACATATTAACCACAAACATGACTCCTGTGTATAGTTTTAGTGCATTTGTATTATATAATCTAATTTATATAAGTAATCTAAAAAGGTAAATAAAGTAAAAATGAATAAATATGGTATACTGCATTTGCCAGGCCTTCTTTTCATGTCTTTGTTGTCTGCAAACTCTATCCAATGTACAGTGCCTGGCAACTTATTATGTAGCACTTAAGTCTTTTGTACACCTAAAGTCTGAATATGTGTACTAATAGGTAATAATTTTAAGAGCAACCACATATGGCCAGAAAGGTTGAATGTACCAATATTTCTGTTCATACAGTGGTGTGAAAATGTTTTTACAATTTTTTTTTTGCATGTTTGTCACACTTTAATGTTTCAGATCATCAAACTAATTTAAATATTAGTCAAAGATAACACAAGTGAACACATCATGCAGTTTGTAAATTAAGGTTTTTTATCATTGAGGAAAAACAAAATCCAAAACGACATGCCCCTGTGTGAAAATGTGTTTGCACACACCAAAAAAAAAAACGTAAAGGCTTATCTAAGTTTTGCTAGAAAACATCTGATGGGAAAATACTCTGTGGAATGATGAGACAAAAGTTTAACTTTTTGGAAGGTGTGTGTCCCATTACGTCTGGTGTAAAAGTAACACAACATTTCAGAAAAAGAACATCATACCAACAGTATAATATGGTGGTGGTAGTGTGATGATCTGGGGCTGTTTTGCTGCTTCAGGACCTGGAAGACTTGCTGCGATAAATGGAACCATGTATTCTGCTGTTTGCCAAAAAATCCTGAAGGAGAATATCCGGCCATCTGTTCATGATCTCAAGCAGAAGCAAACCTAGGTTCTGCAGCAGGACAATGATCCAAAATACACCAGCATGTCCACCTCTAAATGGCTGAAGAAAAACAAAATAATGACTTTGGAGTGGCCAAGTCAAAGTCCTGACCTGAATCCTATTGAGATGCTGTGGCATGACCTTAAAAATGCGCTTCATGCTCGAAAACCAATGTGGCTGAATTACAACAATTCTGCTTAGATAGGTGGACCAATATTCCTCCACAATGCTGTAACAGACTTATTGCTGGTTATTGCAAATGCTTGGTTGCAGTTGTTGCTGCTAAGAGTGGCCCAACCAGTTATTAGGATTAGGGGCAAACACTTTTTCACACAGGGCTATGTAGTTTTAGATTTAGTTTTTCCTCAATAATAAAAACCTTCTTTTAAAAACTGCATGTTGTGTTCACTTGTTATCTTTTACTAATATTTAAATTGGTTTTATGATTTGAAACATTAAAGTGTGACAAACATGCAAAAAAATAAGAAATCATGAGGTGTTTTTCACACCACTGTATAATGCAGCTTTTATGTCTTTTTTGCAAATTAGTATTATAACTACAGTGGAAAGCGGTTATCTCGCCCGTCGGTTATCACAACAACCCTATTAAGTCCACGTTTTTGAAGTGGAACCGCCAAATTAAAAAAAAAAACGCTTTTTTAAAGCATTTTTTTATCGGTTATGTGGACTTTTTTTATGTCGCCGAACCCTAATATCTCGGGCACAAGGGGGGAAAAATTTGCCATTTAACGTCGGTTATCTCGGTGCAGCCGCAAAAGAACTTGTGGAAGTGGCAAAAAAATCAAGTCCTACAGCTGCTACAGGTGTTGTATTGTATACTGGTGAATCTCTGCTGTTAATTAGTGCTAGTGTGCGGCTTTGGGAAGAAAAGCGCAGACGTTGAGAGAGTGCCGGTGGGAAGACACGTACCGGGATACGCATGCGCGATGACAAACGACCGCCGTAAACCAACATATACCAACAATAACGGACAGTGAGAGTGTGGAAGTTTAAATAGGAGCTGGTGATGATGATAAACGAGCACCATATGAGCGCGATTGAAGCCCGGAGCTTCATAGAAAGCGGCCAAGGAGGCACCCGACACGCTGAAGGGGGCCGAAGGTGGC
The DNA here is from genome assembly GCA_024362625.1 of Silurus asotus. NCBI lineage: Eukaryota > Metazoa > Chordata > Actinopteri > Siluriformes > Siluridae > Silurus > Silurus asotus. The sequence continues at coordinate 372,500 of MU530557.1, forward strand.
GTGGCAGGTGGATTCCTGACAGATAAACATGTACTGTATGTATTTTTATAGCATGCCTTTATCAAACAAATCGCGGCAACGCTGTTGTGTAAAAAAACCCTTCAAAAACACGTGCATGCACATTCTCATTCATTAACGCACATCATGTACATAAAGAAATTTCAAGCACGTTAATATACTGCCGCCATTTTGATTTTCGTTTATCTCGATCATCGGTTACCTCGATGCTTTTTGGCGACCCCCTAGGACATCGACATAACCGGGTTCCACTGTATTTGTTTTTATTTTTCCTCAATAATAGCATTTGCTCAATATGTACATAGACAATGTACATAGACAAAGGCATTATATTCAAGATAATGAACATATACATCTTTGATTTATGTCTTTATTTATAATCATCTTCATTTGTAGATGAGCTCAGTGAAGCTGTTGCGCCCTCGTCTGAATGGAATCCTGTTCAAGCTGACATTTGAGGAGCAAGTAAACAACATTCGTCCTGACATCATGAATGTCACTTTTGCATGTGAGGAAGTGAAGAAAAGTGAGGGGTTCAGCAGGCTACTAGAATTGGTACTGCTTGTGGGAAACTACATGAACGCCGGCTCACGAAATGCTCAGACGTTTGGGTTTAACATCAACTTCCTCTGCAAGGTACCATGCCATATATTAGTATTTCTGTTTACCCTTTATACTCTCATAATTTAATTACATTTTTAAATGGTTATACAAATCTAGCTCTGGGTTCAGAGTTCTTTCTTTTGTATTATTAGTTGAGCTGATTGGTTGGCTGGAGATCCTGCAGAAGCTTTAAAGATCCTGTTGACCTGGTTTCATACAGTAATTGGTTTCTTGCTATTATCTATATCACAGGTGTTAAATTAAAGGCCTGTGGGCCACACTGGGCCTGCCACCTCATTTAATGTGGCAGGGATTTATTTCATTCTGGTTGCACCATCGTATTCTCACCCTATTTATTGTTGCCCACAAGCTAATTTTACAAATGTAGAAAAGCAGATGAACAGAGAGGCTCACTGACCAATCAGTTTACACTTTCCTTGTCAATATTAAGAATCTTCCACTGCCACTGACATTTTGAAAATTTGCATCCTGTGAAAGAAACATAGTGTGTCTAATTTGCAAGAGTGCAGTGCAAAAGAAAGCTGTTACTGCAATACTAAAGAAGTTATTTATGTTGGCATTATAACACCAAACACACACACACATGAATATGCAAGCAAGGACAGTCTGTGTCTTTGAAATGAAAAACTGGATGTCTATATTAGAGACTATTTTATACAAATATAGATTAATGAACTGCTTAGATACATTTTCAATAAACTATATTAGAATTAGAAAACCCTAACACATTTTGTCTGTTCCTGGAAGTTTTAGTACCTGTTGGAGATCCACAGGATACTTGAGAAAAGTGATTTATCTGTTACATTATGTGCTTTGATGAGACAGAAGGTGGGCTTTGTGCATAAGTGTGGTTAGCTTCAGCTTAACCTGTCCTTGGTTTTGGTATATAGAGTAATTTACAATGGCAATCTAACAAGCTAAAAAGATTTTTCAAGAAATTATGAATTAATGACTGTAAATACAGAAGTTTTATGGCTGAAAAGACAGAAGGTTTTTCTTGATTCTTTCGATAGATTAAACTAAGATTACCTTTTTTGTAGTTTGTAGAAGAAAATGAAGGGCTTATGATCAAAAGCACCTACATTATCTGTCAAACATGGAGGCTGTGTTATGTCATAGACATTTCTGATACCAATAGTATTGGTTTAATGTACAGATCAATACTTTCTGCTCAAATTAAATGAAATGCTAAACAACTAACACATCTGTAACACTTTATATTACAGAGGAATTTGTGAATAATACATACTATTAAAAGCAGCAGAAGAGTTTGTTTAGGCAGATAAGTGGGATGTTCTTAAATAGTTGTTATTTGACCCCAACCCATTTGAGAATGCTTTGATTTACTAAAGGCAGAAAAGATCCACAAACAAGCAGCAACTGAAGGCAGCTGAACCTTAATCGTTAATTTGTCTGATCACTTTTGAACCTGTGAAAATGTAGAGAATTCCCCAATTTCCTTGTGACCAATGCTTAATGATTGGTTAATTACAGAGGTAAAATTACAAGTTTTGTGCCACTGTCCAGATACTTATGGCCTACTGTATATGTAGTTAAGGCAAAAAGTTATATACACCAATCTCAGGTTTCCAGCGCTACACATTTAATGTTACCATTGTTACCAAGGAAATTAGGGCATCTACTTCAAACAACTGATAATGTAACAATGATAGATTTATTTTTAATGTAATTTACTATATCAGAGTTCCAGTGGGTTTACATCAATTATTTTAAACGTCTATTTAAACTGTCTGAAAATTCCATAAATGTCTATTGATTTTAGACGTTTTTTTGAATATTCTATTTGTCATTATTGCAATTTAATGTTAGCACAATTGCTGCTGTAAAAGGGACTTCATACGAGTGCTTTGCCTTTGAAAATTCTGGTAACTCATGCCCAGAAAAAGTCCTCCTTAGATGCAATTTCCAAAATATCTGAAGAAACTGTAAGCATCTGTTTAGACATTTGTATACAGTGGGGCAAAAAAGTATTTAGTCAGCCACCAATTGTGTAAGTTCTCCCACTTAAAAAGATGACAGAGGCCTGTAATTTTCATCATAGGTACACTTTAACTATGAGAGACAAAATGAGAACAAAAAAATCCTGAAAATCACATTGTCTGATTCTTAAATCATTTATTTGCAAATTATGGTGGAGAATAAGTATTTGGTCATTAACAAAAGTTTATCTCAATACTTTGTTATATACCCTTTGTTTGCAATGACAGAGATCAAATGTTTTCTGTAAGTCTCCAAAAGATTTTTACACACTTTTGCTGGTAGTTTGGCCCATTTCTCCATGCAGATCTCCTCTAGAGCAGTGATGTTTTGGGGCTGTCGCTGGGCAACACGGCTTTTTAACTCTCTTCAAAGATTTTCTATTGGGTTGATATCTGGTGACTGGCTGGGCCACTACAGGACCTTGAAATGCTTCTTACGAAGCCACTCCTTCGTTGCCCGGGCGGTGTGTTTGGGATCATTGTCATGACGTTTCATCTTCAATGCTGATGGAAGGAGGTTTTCACTCAAAATCTCACAATACATGGCCCCGTTCATTCTTTCCTTTACAAAGATCAGTTGTCCTGGTCCCTTTGCAGAAAAACAGCCCTAAAGCATAATGTTTCCACCTCCATGCAACTCAGCATTCTTTCTCCTCCAAACATGACCAAGCTGACCTTTTACCAAAAAGTTCTATTTTGGTTTCATCTGACCATATGACATTCTCCCAATCCTCTTCTGGATCATCCAAATGCTCTCTAGCAAATTTCAGACAGGCCCGGACATGTACTGGCTTAAGCAGGGGACACATCTGGCACTGCAGGATTTGAGTCCCTGGTGGTGTAGTGTGTTACTGATGGTAGCCTTTGTTACTTTGGTCCCAGCTCTCTGTAGGTCATTCATTAGGTCCCCCCGTGTGGTTCTGGGATTTTTGCTCACCGTTCTTGTGAAAGAAGGTGAGATCTTGCGTGGAGCCCCAGATCGAGGGAGATTATCAGTGGTCTTGTATGTCTTCCATTTTCAAATAATTGCTCCCACAGTGGATTTCTTCACACCAAGCTGCTTTCCTACTGCAGATTCCCAGCCTGGTGCAGGTCTACAATTTTGTTTCTGGTGTCCTTTGACAGCTCTTTGGTCTTGGCCATAGTGAAGTTTGGTTTTGGTTGTGGACATGTGTCTTTTATACTGATAACGAGTTCAAACAGGTGCCATTAATACAGGTAACAAGTGGAGTTACAGGTCTGTGAGAGCCAGAAATCTTGCTTTTTGTAGGTGACCAAATACTTATATTCCACCATAATTTGTATAAATTAGACAATGTGATTTTCTGGATTTTTTTTTTCTCGTTTGTCTCTCATAGTTAAAGTGTACATATAATGAAAATTACAGGCCTCTCTCATCTTCTAAAGTGGGAGAACTTGCAGAATTGGTGGCTGACTAAATACTTTTTGGCCCCACTCTACATATAAATACATAAATACATAACACCAAAGAAATGGGTAATGGAGAAAGATTTATCATATACAAAAGCATGTGCTGTGCCTGTCAAAAGTTTGGAAACACCTAGTACTTTGTTTTTTTTTAGAAATAAATGCATATTCATTTAGTTTATATAATTAATCATTAACATATTTAAGCATACATTATTAGTATTTGTTCAACTTATATAAAATGCTGTTTTAATTAATTTAACAGATATAATGCCTAAACAGTGTTTAAATGTAAATACAAAAAGTTTATTTCCATTGTGAAATATTTGTATCTCGCTGTTATTACCAGAAACATTATATTTCACGAGCATAACCCGACAGTAATATTAATTTTTTTGGTCATGGTTTTATAGAGGAGATATGCACTTTCAGATTGGTGTCTATTAGAGTCAAGCACACAAAAGCAAGACTGTGACTATTAAGAAAATCTTGTGTAAACAATATTTTCTTTAAAAATATCTAACATAGAGCCTTTTATTGGATCAATTCAATTTAATTCAATTCATTTTTATTTGTATAGCGCTTTTAACAATGAACATTGTCTCAAAGCAACTTTACACAGATAATGTGGTGATTAAATGTAAATATGTTCTTTGTAAGTATGTTTGTCCCTGATGAGCAACTGTGGCAAGGAAAAACTCCCTGAGATGGCATAAGGAAGAAACCTTGAGAGGAACCAGACTCAAGAGGGAACCCATCCTCATCTGGGTTGCATCAAATGTCCATTTGAAGCAGATATACAGTTGTGCTCAAAATTATTCAACCCCCAATGCTGTAAATGGTTTTAGGGAATTTTGTGTACATTTGTAATTGTATTCAGAATGAAATCCTACAAGGACTTCTTAAAGAACCATATGCAACTAAAATGACATCAGTTAGTTTTGTAATACAGTAGTAAATGTTTCTTTCGTGAATTCTTCATTGACATAATTATTTAACCCCTTAAAGACTACCACTCTGAAGAACAAAGAGTTCAATGAAGTGTTTTCAATCAGGTATTGAAAACACCTGTGGATATCAGGGAGCAGCAATAAAGCCTAATATGCAGCAATTAGGCAGCTTTAAAATGACTGTGATACTCAGCTCCTTCTAGACATTTACTGGTGTGGTTACAAACATGGTGAGGTCAAGAGAATGGTCCAGGAAGACAAGAGAACAGGTGATTACTCTTCACAGGAAGGGCAATGGCTATAAGAAGATTGCAAAGATGTTAAACATACCAAGAGACACCATAGGAAGCATCATTCGCAAATTCAAGGCAAAGGGCACTGTTGAAACGCTACCTGGTCGTGGCAGAAAGAAGATGCTGACTTCGACTGCTGTGCGCTACCTGAAGCGTAGAGTAGAGAAAAGTCCCCGTGTGACTGCTGAGGAACTGAGAAAAGATTTGTCAGATGTGGGTACTGAAGTTTCTGCTCAGACAATACGGCGCACCCTGCGTAATGAAGGCCTACATGCCAGAACTCCCAGGTGCACCCCCTTGCTGTCCCCAAAGAATAAGAGGAGTCGACTGCAGTATGCCAAAAGTCATGTGGACAAACCACAGAAGTTTTGGGATAGCGTTCTGTGGATTAATTAAACAAAATTAGAACTGTTTGGGCCCATGGATCAACGCTATGTTTGGAGGAGGAAGAACAAGGCCTATGAAGAAAAGAACACCTTGCCTACTGTATCCGATTGAGAACCTCTGGTGAGACTTAAAGAAAGCAGATGCACTGCGCAAGCCTAAGAATGTGACTGAACTGGAGGCTTTTGCCCATGATGAATGGGCGAAGATACCCGTAGATCGCTGCAAGACACTTGTGTCAAGCTATGCTTCACGTTTAAAAGCTGTTATAACTGTAAAAGGATGTTGTACTAAGTACTAAGATTGAATGTCACTTGGGGGTTGAATAAAACTGATAATGATGTGAGCTCAGAAAAGACATTTGTGGTTATTTCATTATAAATGTAATGTTATATTTGTCTGACCTACACATGCCTCTTTGATTTAATTGTAAGCAGGATGACTGAATGATCATAATCAATGTCAAACCGACCAAAACAATCAATTTTAGTTGGGGGTTGAATAATTTTGAACACAACTGTACAATGTTGCGGGGTACAGTGATGACGATCAGAAGCAAACGGCACTCCTGAGTCAGTGCAGCAGACCCCCGACACCAACTACAGTCCAATCCGTTCTTAAAGCACCCGTTCTACTCCGGAATTACATGGAACCACCCAAGGTGTTGATGAGATACCGTCCCAAGCTGCACAGAAGTGTGAAGATCCACGGAGGGGAGAGGGGCAGAAACAGTGGTCACTGGAGCCTCAGGAGCATGTTTAACTCGGCCGAGAGAGAGAGAGAGACTCGCTATGGCAGCATAACTAAAAGGGAGAACCAGAAGGTAACACAGAGATGAGGGATCTCTGGGATAAGAGACGACCCACCACACTACCGTCAACAAACCTGAGTGAACGTGTGAATGTGAGGGGACAACAGCATACAAATATACCAGTTTACCAAACACTCTTTATCCATGCTCCCTCCAGATCTGAGCCTGTACCTAAGAAAAACCTACTGATAAAAGGCTTGACTAAATAAATAGGTTTTTAACCTCGACTTGAACACTGAGACTGTGTCCGAGTCCCGAACACTGATTGGAAGGCTGTTCCATAACTGTGGGGCTTCATAAGAGAAAGATCTGCCCCCTGCTGTAGTCTTCATTATTTGAGGAACCAACAGATAGCCAGCACCTTTTGATCTAAGTAGGCGTGGAGGATCATACTGGTACAGAAGTTCACTCAGATACTGTGGTGCGAGACCGTTAAGTGGGCCTGGCTCATTATTGCATGAATACTTTTTAGAGAGGAGGATGTGATTTGGCCTGTAGCCTCTGATCTATTAGCAAGACCCTCTTTTTAGTAGTTGACAGTTGGATAGGAAATGGCATGGCTGACCATACTGGACACATTCATCTGCTTTTAGCCTTTAATCATGTTCAGTAAGCCAGGCCCAAGATAGGCCGCCACCATTTCCCTACATCACTCCTGCATGTGATTTATACATTTACAGGTACAGATTTATATACTTAGTTTACCTTAGAGGTGCTTTATTTTATTCTGAGTAAAGCCTTCTTGTCCTCCTGTAGCATGTTTTTCCTTCTCTGATTTTCTTTCTCAGTTCTCTCTGGACAGTTTTCAGCTGTTCCTTTTTAACAGATTTAAAAACCCTCTTTTTCTCTTTAAGAAGAGCCTTTACATCAGGGTTGATCCATGGTTTGTTGTTGGGAAAAAACCACGCAGCCCTGGTGGATACAGTGTTCTCCATACAGAAGCTGATATTGTTGTATTACAGCCTGTTAAATTGTCAATATTCTCCCCATTACAATAATTACAAATTACAATAAAAAAAAATGTATTATTTAGAGTAAGCAGATGATTGATCCCTATTTAATAATCGTGTGAGTAAGATGAGAATATTTATGTGTGGCGTATATATCTGAGAGAGCAGTATTTATAAGGCATGTGTTCACATTGGGGGTGAGAGGATCATTGTGGCAAGGTTTTATTATTACTGGGTTGGGCACACTGAGGTGGGTGGTGCTAATAAGCTCTCTCTGCATGGTGCTTGAGCTATAATCACAAAAGAAAATTAATATGGAACAAATTACTGAAGTGGCACTCATATTCCTGGACCCCTGACTGACATTCTGCTGTGTTTTGCTGGTTCAGCCTCTGTCTTTTAATTGGTTGACTTTTTAATGTCTGTTCCAGTGAATTTATTTTAAGCCAATGTGTAACTAATTTTACATGTTTATCTGATAATGACATATTTACTAATGTAAATATGAATATAATACTTTAATTTTCAAAATGCAACCATTCATAATCGGAGTCACGCTCTGCTGCACTGTCTTCCTTAATTGTGTAGCGTGCTATTGTTTGTAGAAAGTCATTGTAACTGATAAAGCATGGTTCATGTTTTATCACATTAGTGTAGGGTGTGTGTGTGTGTGTGTGTGTGTGTGTGTGTGTGTGTGTGTGTGTGTGTGTGTGTGAGTAGACCCGTTGCAGTTTAGAATGACATCTTTCTCTTTTTGGTATGAGTATAAATAGAGTATTTTAACTTGTTGCCATAGCTATCGTGGTAAAAAATGTTTTTGAAGCCCATTACTACCAGTTTAAGACCATGCTATACACTTTTTTTCTGGGTTTACTAATGAGAAGATTTATCAAGATTGTGCCATAATTTAGATTTTTTATTTTTTATTTTTTTTATTTTTAAGGCAAAAATGTAAATCCATTATGATTATTTTGTGATTTTCTGAAGTTGCTATTAATTTCAAATAGCACACAAATGGATTCATGTTGTTTTCAACTCCTTCTTTTGCTCAATTTGAAGTTGTGCAGTAATTAGTTTAAAATCAGAAGCAGAAAGAACTTTATTGCCAAGTATGTTTGCACTAAAACAAATTTGTTTTAGTGACAAAAATAATCTTAATATGCCAGTTTTAAAGTTTGTATACATAGGACCCACAGTGGCAAAAATTCTGTTAATCTGAACAGTTAAGCACGTGGGAGTTGAAATGATCTCCAAAAAGCATAAAATTACATATGACACATTTCCTTTATATTTTAAACATTGTTGTTTTTATTTTTTTATTTTATTTCAATCTTTTCCTTTTTAAAAATAACAGTAAAAGAAAAGGGCTCCCTGCATAGTCAGTACCCAGTAGCACCCCCTTTAGCAAGTAAAAGTTTTTTGTAGCCCGCCAAGTGTCTTTCAGTTCTTGTTTGTGGGAATTTCACCCATTCTTCCTTACAAAAGTCTATCTCCAGATTTCCATTTATGTTTAGTTCAGGAGGCTGTGAGGGCCTTGGCAAAACCTTCAGGTGCGCCACTTGAGGTAGTCCATCGTGGATTTTAAGGTGTGTTTAGGATCATTATCTATTTTTAGAAGCTATTTTAAAGCTAACCTTTTTTTAAACTGTAGGTTTTTTACAGATGGTGTGATGTTTACTTTCAGAATTTTTTGAAATGTAATTGAATCCCTTCTTCCCTCTACCATAAACAGTTCAACAGATGGATTCTTTTCATTAATTTATGTGCTCTTTGTTCTTCAAAAATACCCTAACTTATTGCGGCCAAAGAGTTCTATTTTAACCTTATCGGCTTGTCTAAATGTTCTTTTGCAAAATTCACATACTGAATTTTGTGGTGGGGCTTTCTTCTGATGATTCTTCCATGAAGATCCTATTTGTTCAGGTTTTACTAAACATTTGAACGGGGTACCACAACTTCAGAGTTTGCCAAATCTTCCTGGAGGTTTTTTGCAATCAAACAGGGGTCCTGAATCCTACGAGCAGTTCTCTCTGATATTTTTCTTGGTCTTCCAGACCTTATCTTGACTTTCATTGTTCCTGTTAACTGCTATTTCTTAATTACATTCCGAACTGAGGAAACCTCAGTTTACCAGGAGCGCCCACATTTTCACATACTACTGTGTATGTTATTATACATTACTGGGTACAGAAAAGCTATAGATGTAGGTGGCTAGCATGTCTTGAATGCTAAGGAAAAATAAGACCTTCATTCAAACTTAATGTTCTGAGTATTTACAGTACTACATGTTGGTGTAATTTCAATAACTAAATTTCTGCAATCATCTAAATGTTTCATAGCTTCGGGACACAAAGTCAACAGATCAGAATTCAACACTTATGCATTTCTTGGCTGAAAAGAGTGAGGAGATGTATCCAGAGATCCTAAAGTTCCCTGATGAACTGGAGCATGTGGAGAATGCCAGCAAAGGTAAGGTACTTCTTTATGCAATATACGCAATAGCATACATTCTTTTTACAATACACAGTTTGGCATAGATGTTTATAGCTTTACATAAAGATGCAAATCTTTTAAATTACAATTGTACTGTACCAAATTGTCCAAGGGACATATGCTGGTTGATTAGTGTAAATATCTTAATTCATATATTTTAACATGAATACTCATAGTACTTCTGTTTTCACCTGGTGCTCACTGGCCTTCTTTTTTAATGTATCTCTTATCGTTTTGTATGTATTGGTGTCTAATTAATATGGCAATTAGTATTAAAAATGCTGTAGTTAAGCCAATGTTTTCTTCGTGTTGCAGGGATGTGTAGGCATGTGTTGAATGTTTTTTATGTTATTTTTTAGGTTATTTGCCAGTAGCAGAAGATCTCTTTAGCCAATTATTTTGATTAATTTGTTTAACAGTATAACCCTGCAGATTAGAAACAGCCTGGCATAACAAATGTAATTAGAATGAATTTAAATTAATAACATTTTAATTGTTATATAGCACTTTTAATTTTGTTATGAATTTAATGCTGTTAAAGTTTTGAATAGTGCACATATCCTTTAACAAGAATTGCATTTCATAATAATTCTGGTGCAATAAGAGAATCTAATTGAAAAATTGAGAATACAGTTTAAGAATCTAGAATAAGGTTACAGAATGTCTTAAAAAGGGGAAGGATACGTTTTAATGCAGAGCACATAGACATATTTGTTGCACTTAAAATTGTATTTTGAGATATGCGAATGATTGTTGGTTTGGCCATTATGCTAATGATCTTTTCAGTGAACTATTCTTTTTTTTTTTCTTTTAATGAAGTGTCTGATTAAGCCCATTTAGACAGGGTTATGGGTGTCCAAGGCTCATTAATAAATGTGGGGAGCAAAGGCTAGCCCATGTGGTCCGATCCAACAGACGAGCAACTGTAGCTCAAATTGCTAAAGAAGGTTGATGGAAAGGTGTCTGTGTAGCTGAAGACCAGCTAGAGTTGAACTGTATTAACTGTAGCCCATGTTTAATGCAAAACATTTAAATTGGGCATGTGGGCATCAAAACTGAAGATGCTTGGCACTTGTTGGCCCTTTTGCCTTCACTCTGCGGTCCAGCTCACCCCTAAACCATCTCGATTGGGTTCAGGTCTGGTGACTGTGGAGGCCAGGTCATCTGGCACAGCCCCCCTAATCACTCTTCTTCTTGGTCAAATAGCCCTTGATGCCTTCAGTGTGACTCTACAATTTTCATAGTCATGAAAATAAAGAAAACTCTTTGAATGAGAAGGTGTGTCCAAACTTTTGGTCTGTACTGTATATATACATCCATAGCAAATAATGCGTCTGTGGTGCTCTTCTTTTAGCCTGGCTTCTACTACTCTTTCCCATAACTTCATGGTGTGACATCAATTTTATTCCTCTGTAGTTACTGCAGGTCTGTACATCTCCCTTATTCTTAAAGGTCGGTACCAGCACACTCCTTCCCCATTTCTCAGGCATCCTCTCACCTTCCAAAATCCTGTTAAGCAATATTGTTAAAAACTCCACTGCCATCTCTCCTAAACATCTCCATGCTTCTACCAGTGTCATCTGATCCAACTGACTTTTCACTGTTCATCCTCTTATTTGCTGCTCTCATTTCTTCCTTACTAATCCTATCCACATAGGATCCTCATCCACATTTTCCTCATTAATCAGCTGCTCAAAATCCATCTTCTCAACACACTCTTCTCACTAGTCAACACATTTCCATCTCAATCCTTTATTGCTCTTACAGCACATTCTTCCCAGCTCAGTCACTCTGTCTGGCCAATCGATACAAATCCTTTTCTTCTACCGTAGTTTCCAATTTCTCATACACTTTCCCATATGCCTTTTCTTTTTCGTTTGCCACATCCCTCTTTACCTGCTGCCACATCTCTTTGTACTCCTGCCTAGTTTTCTCATCACTCTGTCAATCCCAATTCTGTTTTGCCAACTTCTTTCTCTTTTTGCATTCCTGCATTTCCTCATTTCACCACCATGTCTCTTTGTCTTCCTTTTTATTTCCAAATGTCACACCAAGTATATTTTTTTTTTGTCTCCCTTATTAAAAATTCTGCAGTAGTTGCCCAATCATCCAGCACCTCTTTACCACCACTGAGCCCCTGTCTGACCTCTTCCCTGAATCACACACTACAGTGTTCCTCCTTCAGTTTCAACCATCTTATTCTTCTTTCCGTCTTCACTCTCCTCCTCTTCTTCTTCACCCCAAAACCATTCTACTGACCACCATCCGATGCTGTCTAGCTATACTGTCCCCTGCCAACACTTTACAGTCCCCAATCTCCTTTAGGTTGCATCTCCTACATAGAACATATTCCACCTGTGTGCATTTTCACTTATTTCCATACTTTTAGCAAAATCTACCACCATCTGCTCTTCCACATTCCTCTTCTTAAGGCCATACCTACCCATCACCTCCTCATCACCTCTGTTCCCTTCACCTACATGCCTATTTAAATCTGCCCCAATAAGCAGTCTACTATTACTAGCTACCCATCTACCACTTCATCTAACTCACTCCAGAATTTTTCCTTCTCCATCTCACAACGGTTGTTGGTAACCTGGGCTTCGGCTGATCCGGTATAAATTTCTCTTTCATGATCCCATATTTGATTTTGCAACCCTAATGGCTGGGTTCCATTGTGAAAATCTTAATACATTCCTGTATTTTTGTATATTTTCTGTACCACCTACTACAATTTCCTGCTCTCTAACTGGGTGCTCTGAACTGTGTGTGATTGTTATTGACACATATGAGTAGACTTAATTTATCTCGCTGTTCTACAGAATAACTTTTTTTCGGCTTCTCCCGTTAGGGGTCGCCACACCGGATCCTCCGCACGTTTGATTTGGCACATGTTTTACGCTCCCCAATTTATCCGGGCTTGGGACCGGCACTGAGAGTGGCTGGGGATGGTTCCCTGACCGGGGATCGAACCCGGGTCGCAGCGGTAAGATCGCTGCATCTTAACCACTAGACCACCAGGGGACCTCCCCAACTAAACTGTGTTCGTGTTAATCCTGTATTCTATCTATGTAATATCTATCTATGTAAAATGTAATCTCATGTAGTATATCACAGATGATACTGCTGGCCAATTCCAAGCCCAAACATCCACAAGAAAACAGTTTATTCATTCTATTACTAACAAAGTAGCACTAAGGGCCATTATTGTCTGTGGCTCATGTCTGTTGTGGAGCTTCAATTAGCTGTTGTGGCCTTGTCTGTGTGGGCTTCCTATGTGAACTCCACTGTGGCAGCGGGTCAAGAATGGAGGGCGGAGTCAGCCGAAAAATCTGACTGATGAGTCTAATCAGTGCGCTAATTCACTGTTCGGAGACGCTTCTCTGCTTGGTGTGTCTCTTTCCCCTGAGGCTGGTGTCTTTCTTCTTTTTATTGGCTTCGCCAGACTGGAAAAAATGTGCACTGATTAGTCTCATCAGTTACAGGTGTTACCTAACTGCTGCCACATCCATTTTTTTCATATCACCTAAAACATGCTGGTTTATCCTTATCTGAATGTAGAGTATATACTAAATATATATGACACCTCAACAACAATAAAACTATAATGAAAGGACGTTTGCTGTCACCCAGATGAGGTTGGGTTCCCTTTTTTTTCTCGGTCCTCTTAAGGTTTCTTCCTCATACCATCTCAGGGAGTTTTTCTCTTGTCACAATTGCTTCTCATTAGGGATATATTTATGAGGGATAAACCTATATGCACTAAATTCATATTTTACAGTGCTGTGAGAAAATATGTATCCCTTCTTGATTTTTTATTGTTTTTTTACATTTGTCACTCCTGAATGATTTTCAGATCATCAAGCAAATTTTTATATTACACATTTATATTACACATAAGTAAATACAAAAATGTTTTTTTTTTTAAATGATGATTTCATGCATTAAAGAAAAAAGCTGCCCAAAGCTGTTCAAACCTGCCTGGCCCCATGTGAAACAGTAATTGCCCCATAAACCTAATAAACCTAATGCCATATATTTTCTGCCATTGATTCACAACTCACTTTTCTAGCCAAACACCCCAAAGCATGAGGCTACCCCCATGTTTCACATTTGGAATGGTAATTTTTTTAAATAAAATCTGAGATATTTCCCCCAAACATTTAACTGATTGTCATGAATAAACAGCTTGATTTTATTTTTACCTACAAACTTCTATCTAGCTAAATTAGATGTATGTTTTGTAATGGTCTACAGTGCCCTCCACAATTATTGGCACCCCTGTTTAAGATGTGGTCGTGGACTTCTAAAAAATTCTCCTTTTTTTAAAACAACATAGAACCCAAATGCAAAAAAAAAAGAAAAATCCAACCTTTCATTTAAGTACATTACTTTGGTGGTAAAAAAAATCATACATTTAGAAGAAAAAAAACCTTAATATCATGTGTCCCACAATTATAGGCACCACTAACAATTCCTAAAATTTAATTTATATATATATATATATT
>MU530557.1:393610-520505 GCA_024362625.1 Silurus asotus
GGCTAACGATACCTGTGGGGCGTTGTTAAAACCCGGGCCTCGACCGATCCGGTATGAAATTCTCATTTGTGATCCGCATATTTGATTTGGCACGTTTTACGCTGGATGCCCTTCCTAACGCAACCCTCCCCATTTACCCGGGCTTGGGACCGGCACTAAGAATGCACTGGTTTGTGCCTCCCTAATGGCTGGGTTAAAAATAAATAAAAAACACTGAGGTCAAAGAAAGTTACCACTACTATCACTAAAAGTAATAATTATTGCTTTGCTAGATTGAAGAAGTAGAAATATAACACATTTATATTGTTGTATTCATTAAATACCACAATACTTTATCTGTGTCTAATGGAATACAAAGGCAGATTAATATTCTCAGAGAACTAATTTAATGTAGAACAGTCATCAAATTTCCACCAGTAGACAATTAAACTTGTAGAAAAATGCTCTTTGGTAAGATGTACATTCCATTTTAAGTGAGATATGACATTCTACTGTAATATATAATTATAAATAATAATAATACATGATTGCTACTTATAATTGTTTAAAAGTCATTAATAGAATCTGGTATAAATGGGATTATCACAAAGAGAGTGGTTGAAGGGTTGCATATAAAATAGACAATATGAAAAAATTTTATTTTCTTTCATATTGTCTATTTCATATGTAACAATTCAACCGCTCTCTTTGGGATAATCCCATTTATACCAGATTCTAGCAATTTTCTTTTACCATAATGTTGGAAGTACAAAATTAGTAGTCCTTTTGTTAGAAGTACAATATTACTTTGTGCAAAAAGTGATATCCAGGAAGACATGAATTGCCACGGTTGAAGTAGAAAAACTCTAGTCTACACAGCCTTTGTGATGAACTGGAATGCCAATTGAGTTCCAGACTACATCTATTTTAAGTAAATTATTTTACTTAAAATGTAATTAAAAACATTGAACTGTCTATTTTAGCTAGATTTGTTTCATGTATTCCATCGATTTTCCAATCAGAAACTTAAGCACCAAGCCTTTGGTGACTTTAAAAAGCCTTTTCAGACATGTGCAAAGTTTTGTGGTTTACTGATGCATAAGAGGCTTAGCTAAGTTTCTATAACTGTTTCTCTAAACCTTTAGTCAATTTTTTTGATGAATCATGGTTTCCATTAGCCAAACAGATTTTAGCAAAGATTTATCAAGAAAAAACACCCACGTCACATTGAGATTGGCCATTTTTACTTGCTATTCATGTTTGCATGTTGTAAACTAAAAAAGAAAAAATATTTTCCTGCTCTATTTTTGTTCATGCTCCAAACATTTTGGGTTAATGCACCGAAACTTATGAAAATGAGCTTATATGTAAAAAACAAATTTTGTAAAATAGATTTAGGTTTTCTTCCAATTTTACACATTTGGTGAAATAAAGAAAAAAAGAAATCTAAATAAATTATTATTAAAATGTGTTGACATTTGTAAATGACATGCTAATCATTGCATTACAGACATGGATTTACCCAAACAGCTTTAATATAGTTTTATTATTATTAATAGATTGTTTTGTACAAAATTTGTAATTTTTATTCACCAAATGCCTAATGTGAATGTTTAGGTTGGGTTGTTATCCGAAAGAGACAGTAGTGAGTATGTGAGTTAATTCTAAAACATCAACTTGCAATGGGTGAGGAGGCATAGGGTGCAGTCACTTTATCCCAAAGGTGTTCAGTAGGTCTCATATCAGAGCGCAGGCCACTCAAGATCTTCCCCTCAAAACCATGTAAACCATATATTTATTGTGCTTGCTTCATGCACAGGGGCATTGCCATGCTGGAACAGGTTTGGGTTTCCAAGTTCAAGTGAATGCAAAATTGTATTATTTGGCATCCAAAGACATCCTTTAAAATTGTGTGCCTCCAGCTTTGTGGTACAGTTCAGAAAAAAAAAACATTTGGTTGGAAAGATATATATAGTGTTAGATTCAAATCTCTTTACTGTTATAGCTTGCCCTTTTTTCCTTCTCTTTTTTGTATTTTTAAGGGAAGCAGTGCCGGTTTGAGATAAACATGTACAAAGAAGCTGGCTGCATGACTTTGCACTGGGAATCAGTCTAAGAATGGCAATAATGTTGTTTGCCATTCAAATATATGCTCTTCCAGTCTTGTCCTCTTGGCTGACTACGATTGTTGAGCAGATTACAGTTGGATAGAGAGCCTACTGCACACAGAGAGTTCAACTTAATATTAAGCGATTAATAGTGTCAAGAGTAAGAACACTGTGTGTGTGTGTGTGTGTGTATGTGTGTGTGTGTGTGTATATATACACCTTACAAGTACTGGGTTGGACCCCAGAACTCAGAACTGGCTTAATCCTTCGTGGCATAGATTCAACAAGGTACTGATAACATTCCTTAGCGATTTTGGTCCATATTGACATGATAGCATCACGCAGTTGCTGCAGATTTGTCAGCTGCACATCCATGATGCGAATCTCCCGTTTCTGAAATACTCAGACCAGCTCGTCTGGCACCAACAGCCATGCCACGTTCAAAGTCACTTAAATCACTTTTCTTCCCCATTCTGACACTCGGTTTGATCTGCAGCAGATCGTTGACCATGTCTACATGCCTAAATGCATTGAGTTGCTGCCATGTGATTGGCTGATCAGAAATTTGCGTTAACAAGCAGTTGGACATGTGTATGTGTGTGTGTGTGTGTGTGTGTGTGTGTGTGCGTGTGTGTGTGTGTGTGTGTGTGTGTGTGTGTGTATATATATTACCAATTTCTACAATACATACAGTAGGGGTAATAATTTTTTGATCCCCTGCTGATTTTTTGAGTTTACCCCTTTACAAATAAATTAACATTAAAGAACAGATCATAAATTAATTTGTATTTGATCGAGTAAAATAATTATTTTATTCCCTGCCAAACAGCAAGAATTCTGACTCCCACAGACACAAATTTGTCAATTAGACAAGATTGTAGACCTGCACACGGCTGGAATGGGGTACAAGACCATCAGATTGTTGCCAAGGCCATATGCTGGAAGACACAGCCACGCCCATTCTCAGTTTTCTGGCTGAGGCCGGGAGGTTCCACACTTTTCCTCTACCCTTAGCAGAAAAACAGCCCCAATGCAGTTTCCTCCTCTATGTTTGACAGTGGGGATGGTGTTTTTGTAGTCATATTTTGCATTGCTCTGCTTCCAAACACGGCAAGTAGATATGATGCCAAAAAGCTAAATATTGATCTCATCTGACCACATCACATTCTCCTAAGCCTTTTCTGACTCATTCAGGTGTTCATTGGTACACTTCAGACAGGCCTGTTTATGTGCATTCTTGAGCAAACGGACCTTGGTGTGTTACCAATGGTTTTCTTGGTGACTGTGGTTTAGGTTCCCTTGAGATTATTAACAAGCTCCTCCTGTGTAATTCTGGGCTGATTCCTCACCTTTCTCTAAATCATCCTTACCCCATGAGGTGAGATTTTGCATGGAGCTCCAGAACGAGGGCGATTTACTTATCTTGTATTTCCTTTATTTTCGAATTATCGTGCCAACTGTGGTTTCTTTCTCACCAAGCTTCTTGCTGATGGTCTTGTAGCCCATTCCAGCCTTGTGCAGGCCTACAATCTTGTCTCTGACATAATTTGGCAGCTCTTTGGTCTTACCCATGGTAGTAGAGAGGTTTAAATGGATGGTTAATTCTGTGACAGATTTTATTTATACACATTATGAGTTGACTTTGGCTACTTTGGTTCTGGGGATCAAATTTCAATAGATCGAATACAATTTAATTTATTTATAATATATATTTTTTTCCTGGATAAAAAGAAAAATCTTTATTGTTAAAATCAACCTACTGTAAAAATTCTAGATTGTTCATTTATTTGTAAGGGGATAAATGTACAAAATCAGCAGGGGATCAAATAATTATTACCCCCACTGTGCTTTAGGTAACAAAAACAAAAGATTTTAACATGTAGACATTTCTTTGAAAAATAATAGACCAACATGTAGAACCACAAGTAGTACACCTTTTCTACTTCCACAGTCACCTGGAGAGTAGAGCAGCATGACTACCTCTATAAAAGCAGAACTTTGTAAATGTAATGTAATTGTAAAATGTAATTTTTAAATCTTTTATTTTGGCTATATACTAAAGACATTTATCTCATTATTGAAATAAAAATAAATACAAAAATAAAAAGCTTTGACTTCCTGCTATTTACATCTAGATGCAAAGAACTTGAATCAAAACAATGCCATTATAGGTTTTGACAATTTAAATGGATTTTTTTGTGAGATGATTAACGTTTGAGACAGCTGATGAAATACACAGTTGAGTATTAGTTGAATGGTGATATGATGAAAGGGAACTGGGCTGACATTTAGGAAGATGGGGTTTATTATACTAATGAACTATGAAATGGGAGGGTTTTTTTTTATTTTATTTTTTTTTTTTACTTACAAAGAAAGGTGCACACAAGTTTGTGCTTCAAAAGGCCTGTCTGTCATAATTAAGCTGTCACATACAAAAACAGCACTTGAAATAAAACCCATACTTACATTTGAAATGAATGTGTGAAAGCTAATAATTTTCTGACATCAAAACATCATTCATAATTGAGTTGCAGTGTAATCATTATTCACCAAATTAGGACCAATTAATTTGCATGATGTCATAGGAATTAGAGTGCAATTTTGTTGTGACCAGAGAGATGTTTTTTAGAGAAGTACTATCTGTGACTCTGGTTATCTGCCTTATCAACCTGTCATGTTTGTAACCAATGAAGCTTACTCTCACCTCCCATTCCATTCTCTCTTAGTGCCGAGAGAATAAAAGCTTAGTACAGACAGAGTTTCTTTCTTCCTTCACACCACCAGACCATAAAAGATAATTGACTTATTCTACAAGGAGCAGCATGTGCTTATTAGAAAACAGATAATGGGTCATTTTAAATGCTTTCTTCATGTTTGCTGCAGATATCAATAAAAACACAGAATTCAAAGTTGCTCTGACCTTTCTGCCAGACAGACAAAACATGTCCTACAAAATTAGACACTGAGACATTTTTCAAATGACACCGACACTGGACTAAAAATAAGAAGTTGGGTAAACAGGCTTTGGGTAATTCAGAGTTTTTTATTTCTCACTTCTGTTTTACTTGTTAGTGATTTTATTTATCTGAGCACCTATTTATATTATTCATACATACCATATTGCTCTGTTTAATCCAGTGTTTTCTCTGTATTTCTCCTAAGTTATCCTTGGTACAGCTCACTAAAACACAGAAAATCTGCTCAGATCTTTACTACATGTAGAAATAGGCTCTCTACCACCACCACTTCAGTAACCCGGGTCTCACGAGCCTCCCAGCCTGTCGACCACCTCATACTAAAAACAAATGAGTGCTTTGTACATTGGACTTAAGCATGCAGGAGAGCTATATTATTGGAGACTAAAACGAACTGATGGTGAAGGCCCCTTCCAGCAGATAATATTAGACGGTTTAAAGGGTAGTTTCTCAGTGACCTTTTTTATGCTTTGTTTACCTTTAGTTTTTTAGCCCTAATTTGCCTTTACCCTAGCCCTTAGTTGTTGTTTGTTTAGTTTTTCCCAGTATTTGTTTAGTTTAAGTATTCATTAATGCTTAGTTCTGCATTTGCTTTGCCTTCCTTTCTTTATTGATGTCTCCCTTAAAACTTGAAATTGGTGTGACACTTTCTTCTATATGTTCTTCCAGTCTTATGTCTGGTTGGGGCTGTCTTTGTGCTGTTGTTACCTTATAGCTGTGACCACACTGTGACCAACCATCTTTGTTTGATAGTTTCTGAAACATTACTTATAGATATATTTCTTGGACTGGTCTCTCATGACACTCTTTTCCAGGACCTTTCCTACATGACATGTCTTTTTATTTTGCACCTCTGTTAGCTGACTAACAGGATTGATGGATGGATGAATAGATGGATGGATGGATGGATAGAAAGATAGAAAGACAGACAATGGCATATACAAGTTAATTGGTTTCAATTATCCTCGGGGATTGGTATTGTATGAGGAAGTCAGGTGTGTCAGAGAAGTATGTGAGGGTGGTGCAGGTCATGTATGGGGACAGTGTGACGGCAGTGAAGTGTGCTGTAGGTACGACAGACTGGTTCAGGGTGAAGGCTGGACTGCATCAAGGATCGGCCCTAAACCCTTTCCTGTTTGCAGTGGTGATGGACAGGTTGACGGAAAAAGTCAGACAGGAGTCTCCCTGGACTATGATCCCTGGATGATATTGTGATTTGTGGTGAGAGTAGGGAGCAGGTTGAGAAGAGCCTTGAAAGGTGGGGTATGCGCTGAAGAGAAGGGGAATGAAAGTCAGTAGGAGTAAGACAAAGTACATGTGTGTGAATGAGAGGGAGGGCAGTGGAGTGATGCGGTTGAAGGGAGAAGAGCTGGCGAAGGTGGAGGAGTTCAGGTACCTGGGGTCAACAGTGCAAAGTAATGAAGAGTGTGTTAGAGAAGTAAAGAAAAGAGTGCAGGCAGGGTGGACTGGGTGGAGAAGAGTGACAGGAGTGATTTGTGATAGTAGGGTATCTGCAAGAATGAAAGGGAAAGTTTATAGGACTGTGGTGAGACCTGCGATGTTGTATGGTTTAGAGACAGTGGCATTGAGTAAAAGACAGGAGGCAGAGCTGGATGTAGCAGAGCTGAAGATGTAAAGGTTTTCGTTGGGAGTGACAAAGATGGACAAGATTAGAAATCAGTTTATTAGAGGGACAGCGCATGTAGGATGTTTTGGTGACAAGGTGAGGGAGGCGAGATTAAGATGGTTTAGACATGTGCAGAGGAGGGACATGAATTATATTCGTAGAAGAATGATGAGGATAGAGCCACCAGGTAGGAGGAAAAGAGGAAGGCCAAGGAGGAGGTTTATGGATGTGTTGAGGGAAGACATGCAGGTAGTTGGTGTGAAAGAGGCAGATGTAGAGGACAGGGTGATATGGAAACGGATGATCCGCTGTGGCGACCCCTAATGGGAGCAGCCGAAAGAAGAAGAATTATCCTCGGGCATAGTGAGGAGAGGAGAGTTTGTTTTATCAACTGCAAGTATTTCTTCTGATAGGATTTTTTTATTGAGCCAGGAGAGTCGCATTTGTGGGTTGACTGGCCACAATTCTTCCTCAGTTTGGTGGATGCAGCTTTCATTAATAGTGGTGGGCTGTCATCTGTTTGTTTTGTTATTGTTTCTTTATTATTATTTTTTATTCTGTCTCTTATCAGGGTCAGCTCAGTATCTCTGTCTGCTTATTTGTGTTCATGTCCTGGTGTATCCTCTCAATGTTTAGCTGCACCACCCCCCAAAAAGAACTCCCAAGACAAATAGTGAACTGGTGACATGGATGTGCTTGGGTTGCAAAGGATAGCCACCAGGTCTAAAGCTATATAAGAGCTACTGTAGCACAAACTGCTGTAAGAGGTAATAATAAATAAATTATTAAATAATAGGTCAATTAAAAAAATAAAAATAAAAAATAGGTATTATAACACAGAGTACATCAAATTTCAAATTTAAATTTGAAAAAACAAAATCCATAACTACATAGCCCTGTGTGTAAAAGTGTTTGCCCCTAAACCTAATAACTGGTTTGTCCACCCTTAGCAGCAACTACTGCAATCAAGAGTTTGCGATAACTTGCAATGAGTCTGTTAAAGCACTGTGGAAGTATTTTGGTCCACTCATCTAAGCAGAATGGTTGTAATTCAGCCACGTTGGAGGTTTTTTTAGCATGAACCGCCTTTTTAAAGTCATGCCACAGCATCTCAATAGGTTTCAGGTCAGGACTTTGACTAGGCCACTCCAAAGTCTTTATTACGTTTTTCTTCAATTCAGAGGTGGACTTGCTGGTGTGTTTTGGATGTCCTGCTGCAGAACCCAAGTTTGCTTCAGCTTGAGGTCACAAACAGATGGCCAGACATTCTCCTTCAGAGAATTTGTTTGGCAAACAGCAGAATTCATCGTTCTATTTATTGCTTTCAAGTCTTTCAGGTCCTTAAGCAGCAAAACAGCCCTAGACCATCACACTACCACCACCATATTTTACTGTTGGTATGATGTTGTATTTCTGAAATGCTGTGTTATTTTTATGCCAGACGTAATGGGACACACACCTTCCAAAAAGTTAAATTTTTCTTGTCAGTCCACAGAGTATTTTCCCAAATGTCTTGGGGATCATCAAGACTTAATGGGACACACACCTTCCAAACAGTTCAACTTTTCTTGTCAGTCCACAGAGTATTTTCTGTCTTGGGGATCATCAAGATGTTTTCTGGCAAATCTGAGACAAGCCTCTATGTTCTTTTTGCTCAGCATTAACACTGACCTTAACTGGGGCAAGTGAGGCCTGCAGTTCTTTAGATGTTGTTGTGGGGTCTTTTGTGACCTCTTGGATGAGTTGTCGCTGTGCTATTGGGGTTATTTTTGTTGGCCGACCACTCCTGGGAAAGGTTCTTCACTTTTCCATGTTTTTGCCATTTGTGAATAATGGCTCTTACTGTGGTTCGCTGGAGTCCCAAAGCTTTAGAAATGGGTTTATAACCTTTTTCAGACTGATAGATCTCAATTGCTTTCTTTCTCATTTGTTTCTGAATTTCTTTCGGTTTTGGCTTAATGTCTAGCTTTTGAGAATCCTATTTAAGAGATTTCTTGATTGCGAACAATCAATAATAAACACAATTCAAAAAACTGTTATTTTTTACTAATATTTTAATTAGTTTGATGATCTGAAACATTTAGGTGTGACAAACATGCAAAATAATATGAAATCAAGAAGGGGGAAAACACTTTTTTACACCACTGTGTGTATGTATATACACTTGCAATCAGAAATATTCAACCCCTAAAGCGTTTTAAGGATTTAAAAAAAATATTTTATTTATAAAAGATTCTGCTTTGGATGGCTTCTTAATGAGTTTAGTGATATATAAAATCAACACAGAAAATGTATGATGTAGTATTTGTGTGTAACAGTATATTTTGTTAAGATCGCCATGTCACAATTATTCAACCCCTATATAATCTTGTTTTTAAAGCTTTCTGACAGTTTTTATGGCCTGAGGTGGAGCTAAAACATTATTAAGCCTTTGCGAAATCTATAACGATCCTTTATTTGCTTCAGCTGTGATGCATATATAAACCCCGACCATGAAGGTGTTCAAGGTGAGTTGCAATCATGGGAAAGACAAAGGAGCTTCCACAAAAGCTGAGAGAGGAGATTATTTCGTCACATCTAAAGAGCCTTGGGTATAAGAAGATTTCCAAAAGATTTATCATTCCAAGAGACACTTTTGGGAGTATTATAAGGAAGTTTAAAACCTAAG
This sequence comes from Silurus asotus, assembly GCA_024362625.1. Classification (NCBI taxonomy): domain Eukaryota; kingdom Metazoa; phylum Chordata; class Actinopteri; order Siluriformes; family Siluridae; genus Silurus; species Silurus asotus. The sequence continues at coordinate 402,968 of MU530557.1, forward strand.
GAACAGCTGCAACCCTGCCTGGCCATGAAAGAAAGCTCACAATTTTATCAAGGGCCCTTAGCAACTTAGTCCGGACAGCTAAGAAAAACCCCTGTGTGACTGCAAGACAGCTACAGAAAGACATGATGAAGGATGGTACAAGTGCTTCAGTGACAACTATAAGATTGAATGAAGGAATTCATGGCTGAACCATTAGACCCACTCCACTCTTGACCTCAAGGAACATCAGAAGTTGACTAGAATATGCCAGGAGGAATTTGGATATAACTAAAGAGTTCTGGGAGACAGTTCTATGCACTGAAGAAACCAAACTGGAACTTTTTGGTCATAGGGACCAGCAGTATGTCTGGCGTGCAAAAGGTCAGGCTTATGACCAGAAGAATACCATGCCCACGCTCAAGCATGGAGGTGGGTCAATAATGATGTGGGGCTGTTTTTCTGTGGCAGGAACTGGCAATCTTGATTGTGTACCTGGCAGCATGGATTCCAGAAATACCAGGTCATTTTGAAGAAGAACGAGATGCCTTCTGTTTACAAATTAAACCTTGGTAAATATTGGATCTTCCAGCAAGACAATAATCCCAAGCACACCTCCAAATCAACCAAAGCTTGGTTGGGGATAAGATGCTGGAGTGTCCTGGAGTGGCCTTCTCAGTCACCAGATTTAAATCCAATTGAAAATCTTTGGTGGCATTTGAAGAATGTTGCAGCACGGAAGCCGTCAAACATCACTGAGTAAGAGGCTTTTGCACGTAAAGAATGCGCAAAGATTTCAATCGAGAGGTGTATGAAGCTTGTCAGCACTTATCGAAAATGCTTGTTAGAAGTTATAAAAACTAAATGGTGATCCACAAGGTACTGAAGCTGGGGGTTGAATAATACTGCACATGCTCATGTGTTACAAGACTTTGAACTTCAAAGTTAAGTCAACTTCTATTGTCAAAATAACTCAAATATGTATCAATAAATATTGTTTGTTATTTCCCGATTTTTTTCTTCATTTATTTTCATTATCTTTCAACATCACTGTATTGTCTAGTGAGGTGAGGGGGTTGAATATTTCTGATTGCGAGTGTATGTATGTATATGACATACCATTGCCCTAACGTGCAAGTTTATTGAGATACGAGTGGTCATTTGTTCGATTTATTTGCTTTGATACACCACCAAAAATTTGAGATAGCTCAAGACGCCTTAGTCGGTGTTGCTGATTCGTCTCGACAAAGGTTTAAATGTGAGCGCTCACTAACACATGACTGTGACGAATCTCATGATGAATCAGCAACACTGGCCTCAGTCAGTATGGTTGTTTGCTTTTTTTAAATGACTTTATTGAATAAGAAGCATCTTTGATAAGTTGTGTGAACGGATTAATGGCATTTCAATTAATTTCAATGGGGAAATTAGCTTTGAAATACGAGCAATTTGATATACAAGCAAGGTTATGGACATTAGCACTAAGAATTTTGACAGAAATATATAGATCCAGAAAAACCTGTTTTAAATTAAATACAATAATTAGAAAAAATATGAATACATATGTAATAATGCATATTCATTCATCCCCTTAAATTGTTACATAATTATCTGAGGTGACAGGAACCAGACTAAAGACTCATTCTGTATCTATACTCTATGGATACAGTACAATTACAGTAAAGTATAATTGTGCAACTAAGAAATTCATTTACAGTCCCACAAAGACTATTTTGATGAAATTACCAACTATCATGGGTGGAGACTGCAAAATGGAAAAAAGGGATTAAAATCACTGGTTTTCCTAAAGTATTTTGTGTAGATTGACAGCGAGAGATAATAAAAGAAGAAATACATTATTATGTAGGATTTTTTTTAGCTATCACTGAATTATTTTAAAAATATTGATGGGTTCCGAAATTTATTTTTTTGTGGGCATTTCACACATCATTGACAACAATCATGTTGATCTATGGTCTATTTCTTATTCTGTTTCTTGGTATTACATTGTACTCCAAGCATGAAAATGTACCCTATCATTATTGTCAAGATTTCTAGAAGGCTTAGTACTAGGTGTTTGTATCTATATTATTATTATTATTTTAGGATTCTTTCTTTTTAATTTTTCCTTTACTATTATTATTATTATTAGTAGTAGTAGTAGTAGTAGTAGTAGTAGTAGTAGTAGTAGTAGTAGTAGTCGTGCAAGAGATTTTAGGCCACTCGGCCAATAGTGACCTGCTTTACACTTTGCATATTTGAAGGGTGTATTAGATTTGAAGTTATATTAAGGTTATGTTATTAGCATATTTAAGTGTTTCATATCTTGAATACATAAAGTCCTTCAGTGAAAATCATTTTAGCAACTCGGTTCATTAATTCCAACAAAAACTAAAGCTAAAATAATTCCTCACTTAGATTTGTTTTATAATATGCATAATGTTAATTAGCAGAGTGTCACACTTTTTCTAAAACAGCTTTAACTTTGCATGGAATTTTTAAACGTAAATATATTACAAGATTCTGAGATAATGTGGTATGCACAATAGGCAAAGCTGATGTTGGTTAACTGTTTGCTGTTTTAATTTAATTTATTTAAACTGTAAAAAATATGGTTATTATTGAAATACTGCCAAAAATGTATTCGTTTACATAATATCAAGGCAATATTGTTTATATTTTAGTTTATATCCAGTATTAACAGCTGGCACATGCTCACTCTGTCATTTAAAGACAAGATTTGAAGATATGAAGAGAATATTTAAGGAAGAGTATTGTGGATTATTTATGCTATACATGTAATATTCACAAGGAATGATGTAGTTGTATAGGGCTAATTGCATGTATCTTCTTGTTGTGCCCGGCTAATTTATTGCATTCTGCTAAACTGTTAGCTTGAATGACAGTGTCATTCAGTGTCTTATATTGATGTTATTATTAAGTTAGTAACTTCTATTGGGTTTGCAGATATGAATTGCTTTAATAAGTGACAAAGACAAAAAAGTTGATAGATTAAGCAGACATGTTTTAACTATCTAATTTTTACTAAATATCTTTAATTTCGTTTAAATTGATTTATTAACAAATATTAATATTTATGGAATCTTTAGGTATAAATTATAAATGGTTGTTTAGTGTATTGTTCTTGTAAAATATTTAGAATCCAAAGGAAACCAAGTTATACTTCAGTGGTTTTGACTGTATTCTTCAAAAACACACACTGTAAAATCTTTAAGCATGTATAAAAAAAAAAAAAAGCAACAGCTTCTTTTCTCAAGCTGTCGGGAGCTTTAAACACCCTGGTGCCACCCATGACCTTACTTCTTCCTATCTAATTGTGTACTATGAATATTAATGGACATAACATGGACATTAACGCACACTCGCATTTAGCCACTTTGCTGAGTAAAAAAAATGCACATTAGACACTTTTAATTTCTTCTGTGTGCAAGTTTTTTTTTTATGTTTTCTGTTTTATCAGCTATCAGGCAGAGGTGGGAGTAAGTCACCAAATGAAAGTCTCAAGTCAAGTCCAAGTCTTAACATTGCAAGTCAAAGTCAAGGCAAGTCATTCTGTTGTAAGGCTCAAGTCAATTCAAGTCAAGTCATACTCTTTGTCAAGTCAAGTCAAGTCCCAACTTAGTCATCAAGTCATACCAAGTCACACACAGATTTGTTTGACACATTTTTTAACTCAGGGACATTTATTACTTATTTAGACACAAAAGGCTGGTGATGGGTTACAAAAATAAATAAATTAACTTGTGTGTAATAAAATATTGTTAAGAAGCACTTTAAATGCTCTAAAAAAAAAAATTTAATGAACAAGTAAACAAGAATTAATTGTAAGTTTTTTAGACAGTAGAATGTGCTGATGTTCCCTTCTCAGTAGGAGTCAGAACTACAGTTGTTAAACTGGATCATTTCTATCTATGAATACCCTGATGTATCTGTGTAAACATGGAGTGAACAGTCACACGTCCCCATCTCAACATATAGTAATAATAATACCTATAATTGTAAAGTATTCTCTGTCATCTCATCAGACACCAAACAATGGGTTGCATACTCAAAGTAGAATATTAATATCAGAAAAAAATCTTACTGTACAAGTGAGGCAGTGGTTTTTAAAAGGTGATGAACCCAACATTGTTTGCTCTGTTAAGAGTTATCCACAAACTATTATGATCATGTTACTCTAGGGCTTTTCATTAATTTTCTAATATCTTTAATAATGTAAAAAAAAAAAAAAAACTATCAGGTCATGCCCCAGTATTTATGGAGATATTTACCGTACATCAAACCAGATTTATGTATTTTGCCTTAACAACTTTAACCCTTGACCACTTCAATGTTAAACTGTGATGTCCGGACAGTTTAAAATAATGCCAATGTGAAGGCAAATTACAGTGAATTGCATTTGCAAAAAATCAAACTGGCCATGTACGCATAATCTCTAAACCCGAACTTTATTATCCTCGGGGGTGGGGCTGGTGTTATTGCGGTGCACATGTTGTCTTGTCTGCGGAGGGATCTGCTGTTTTTGCAGGCGGAAAGCGGCTTCCGGATAGCGTCTAGCGGTTTACGCATGCGGAAGACTGGATTGGGTTCGCCGACTTATTGGAAAATATATAGTCCATTCTTAAATATATATTAAAAAAAAATCACAATAATTGAAAAAAATATTTTCCAAAAGTCATTTCAAGTAAATAGGCACAAGTCCGAGTCAAGTGTAAAGTCACTTGGAGCAAGTCTAAATTCAAGTTGAGTCTTTTCAGAGATCTAATCAAGTAAGTCTCAAGTCCAGAAAATTGTGACTCGAGTCTGACTCGAGTCAAGTCATATGACTCGAGTCTCCCACCTCTGCTATCAGGTAATGGTCACCTTTTTGAGTTGTTTTAGCAACTGGACCCTCTACTGTAAACTTTTCTCATTTTCTTCTACTGGGTAAGGGGGACGGTATTTTACCTTGGCTTTTGTAGGCCTTTTTATATTTTTTTAGATTTCTGGTCAGCAGCACTCTTTCGTTCCAGTGCAATGCATCTTAGAACACAAAAACACACTCTAAAACAAACTCAAAAACAGAAAAGCTTCCAAGTTTGGTACAATACCTTCCCATCTTATTATTGATATTTGCTGCAATCCATAGTAACCTGCAAAGGAGCCAGGTTCCTTGAGACAAGGGTATTTCTTGAAGAGGAGAACATCACTTATCTGTGCACTTGATGGATAAGCAGTGTAACAAAATATTGATCAAGCCAATTTTTCAAGAATGTAAGACTTTACAAGTGTTCCATTCTTCTTGGATAATTTTCATTTCATATGCAAACTTTGGAATAGGGAACTCTTTTAGCAACGGCTTGCAGCATTCATTGTGTTCGGGCATGCTCGACAACTTTTATGGTGTATTTGTGTTAATTCGGTCACTTTGATTAGGATTAAAGTAATCCTCAAATTCTGATTTGACATATTCAAGTCTGAACTCATCTGAATTTGCAATTGCATTTACAGTTGTCTCAATATCCCTAATTTCAAACAGAACCTATTTTTAATTTGATGACTGATTATTACTCTCAACTTTGCCCCCATCTCCGGCAGCCTGAACAGAACAAGAATAGACACAAGTTCATTAACATTAAAAGGACAATATTAGACATACAGTGAACAATAAGATGAGGGGCCTGGAATATACCTCCACCATTAACATATAAAATGTTTTACAAATAAAGTTAACAATAAAGAGTACATAAATTAAAATATTTTTGTACTCCAAAAAACTGAATATTAAAAAGTTAACCACAATTTTATTGTATGTTTTAAATTATTTTTAAGTTCTTCTTCTTCTTCTTCTTTTGGCTGCTCCCATTAGAGGTCACCACAGCTGATCATCCATCTCCATACCACTCTGTCCTCTACATCTGCCTCTTTCACACCAAATACCTGCATGTCTTCTCTCACCACATCCATGAACCTCCTCCTTGGCCTTCCTCTTTTCCTCCATCCTCAGCATTCTTCTACCAATACAACACATGTCCAAACCATCTCTATCTCGCCTCCCTCACCTTGTCACCAAAACATCCCAAATGGGCTGTCCCTCTAATAACCTCATTTCTAATCTTGTCCATACTCATCAGTCCCACCGAAAATCTCAACATTTTCAGCTCTGCTACCTCCAGCTCCACCTCCTGTCTTTTACTCATTGCCACTATCTCTAAACCATACAACATCGCAGGTCTCACCACAGACCAATAAACTTTCCCTTTCATTCTTGCAGATACTCTTCTATCACAAATCACTCCTGTCACTCTTCTCCACCCACTCCACCCTGCCTGCACTCTTTTCTTCACTTCTCTAACACACTCTCCATTACTTTGCACTGTTGACCCCAGGTACCTGAACTCCTCCACCTTCTCCACATCTTCTCCCTGCAACTACACGACTCCACTGCCGTCCCTCTCATTTGCGCACATGTACTCTTTTTTACTCCTACTGACTTTTTCTCAGTCTATCACCACTGCAAACAGGAAAGGGCTCAGGGCCGATCCTTGATGCAGTCCAAAAAAACAAACAAACAAAAAAAAAAAAAAATGAAAATACTTAAATTTTTGTTTTTTTTTTTTTTTTTTTTTCTTTTTTTTTTTTTTTCTCTCTCTCTCTCTGTACTGTTTGTTGCTGTGTGTTTGGGATTGTATGGATTCTGCTGAATGTGAAACAAATTGCCCCTCGGGGAAAATAAAGTTGACCTAACCAAACCTGTCGTTCCTACTGCACACTTCACTGCTGTCCCACTGTCCTCATACATGTCCTGCACCACCCTCACATACTTCTCTGACACACCTGACTTCATCATACAATACCACAACTCCTCTCTTGACACTTTGTCATACGCTTTCTCTAAATCCACAAATCCACAATGCAATTCCTTCTGTCCTTCTCTATACTTCCCTATCAATATTCAAAGCAAATAATGCATCTGTGGTTCTCTTCTTTGGCATAAAGACATACTGTTGCTCACAAATGGTCATGTCTTCTCTCAACCTGTCTTCCACTACTCTTTCCCATAACTTCATGGTGTGACTGATCAACTTAAATCCCCTGTAGTTACTGCAGGTCTGCACATCTGCTTTATTCTTAAAGATCGGCACCAGCACACTCCTACATTCCTCAGGCATCCTCTCACCTTCCAGATTGTTAAACAATCTGGTTAAAAACTCTATTGCAATTTCTTCTATACATCTCCATCGTATGTTATTTAGTGGTCAGTATAACAATTTAGTGCGTGTATATTGAATATTGTGTGTACATTCGCTCTTCGACCTTTTCGCATTTCGACCGGTTTTAAGGAACGGATTAAGGTCGATAAGCAGGGTACTCTATAGTACAAATTATGTTGAATCTTGTTAAAATTGCTGTCTAAAGTCTATACAACATTTTCTAAGAACTTATTTTTCCCTCTACAGTAGTGGCCAACAGTTTTGAGAATGACACAAATATTCATTTCCAAAAGGTATGCTGCTTCAGGCTTTTAATATCTTTGTCAATTGTTATTATGGCATACTGATATAAAGCAAAAATATTTGTTCTGTACAGTATGCTGGCATGTGGCCAATTTGCTAACCCTACCATAAGGTGGTGGAGAAGGAAGAGAAGCAAGGCTGCCACCGCAAAATTAGTAAAAATGTATCTCACATTGCTAAAAAGTTAATGGTGTTAATGCTGGATGGGTCAGGAATGTTTTGGCAGCAAAAGTGAGACCAACACAATATTGGTCTCACTTTGCAGGTTTTCATAATGTTATGCCTAATTGGTGGCAATTAAGTTATGCCTGGTCATTGTAAGTTATTAACAATTTTAGTAGCCTGCTTTCCTCATTTCTTACCACTAAAATAAATAATTAGATCCTCTGTTACAACACACTGAATGCAATGACTTGGCTTATCATGAATTAGGGTGTAATTCAGCACACATATTTAACATAACTTTACTGTGCTACTTTAAGCACTTGTTAATAATGTTAGCTTTTATTTCTTGCACTTTGTGTGCACTAAATTTATCTAACCTTAGTCTGTCAAATTGCAATAGGACCAATATTGCTTCTTTAGTAAAGTGTTGAGAAATGTATTCATTACAAACAAGAAAAATAATCTAACCTGGTGATCTTCTTTTGAAATGGCATGAAATAAATACAAGGAGCTTTTGCTTTATGTGCCATGATTCAGGCAGAAGTGAAAGTTTATTAAAAACAAATATTGTCTTTTGAGTAAAATCCATAATTTCTTTGTGACTTTAATGTTCTTAACTTAAATTCTACTACTACTACACACACACACACACACACACACACACACACACACACACACACAAATATATATGTTTATAAATATTATTGTATATATAAGTATTTGAACACCCTGCTATTTTGAAAGTTCTCCCACTTAGAAATCATGAAGGGGTCTGAAATTGTAGTTGTAGGTGCATGTCCACTGTGAGAGACATAATCTAAAAAGAAAAAAATCCAGAAATCACAATGTATGATAAGTATTTAAACATCTGAGAAAGTCAATGTTAATATTTGGTACAGTAGCCTTTGTTTGCAATTACAGAGGTCAAACGTTTCCTTTAGTTTTGTACCAGGTTTGCACACACTGCAGGAGGGATTTTGGCCCACTCCTCCACACAGATCTTCTCTAGTTCAGTCAGGTTTCTGGCCTGTTGCTGAGAAACACGGAGTTTGAGCTCCCTCCAAAGATTCTCTATTAGGTTTAGGTCTGGATACTGGCTAGGCCACGCCAGAACCTTGATATGCTTCTTACAGAGCCACTCCTTGGTTATCCTGGCTGTGTGCTTCGGGTCATTGTTATGTTGGAAGACCCAGCCTCGACCCATCTTCAATGCTCTAACTGAGGGAAGGAGGTTGTTTCCCAAAATCTCGCAAACATGGCCCCGGTCATCCTCTCCTACAGTGCAGTCGTCCTGTCCCATGTGCAGAAAAACACCCCCAAAGCATGATGCTACCACCTTCATGCTTTTTTGGTCTTGGCCATGTTAGTAGTTGGATTCTTACTGATTGTATGGGGTGGACAGGTATCTTTATGCAGCTAATGACCTCAAACAGGTGCATCTAATTTAGGATAATAAATGTAGTGGAGGTGGACATTTTAAAGGCAGACTAACACCAACACTGATACTTATTTGCATCTGCATCATACAAAAAAAATAGTTAAAAAATCATACATTGATTTCTGGATTTTTTTTTTTTTTTTTTAGATTATGTCTCTCACAGTGGACATGCACCTACGATGACAATTTCAGACCCCTCCATGATTTCTAAGTGGGAGAACTTGCAACATAGCAGGGTGTTCAAATACTTATTTTCCTCACTGTATATAGTCGAAAGGGTTTGCTGCAAAAAATGAGTAAAATACATTAAATATTTTGTGATTTGAGCGTAATTATTTTACTATTAGAAAAATAATACTATTATTTTATTTGAACTACCTGCAGTCTTTTAATTTACATTAAAAAAATTTACCTTAATTTTGCTTCAATATTACTAATCATTTTAAACAGATAGCATTGACCTGTCACATTAAATGTATTAAAAGTGTGTTCTTATATATTTATTGTTTTATGTTTCTTGGGAAAAATGGGCCAGTGGGCCATTTTTATCAAGTAGGGTTTGGACCCTGCTAATTGATGCTGAAAGTTATATTTACTACTATTTTTTTTTTTACATGATTTATGATGATGATGATTATTATTAGTAGTAGTGGTAGTGGGACACCCTATTACCTTTCTAACATTTTTTTAAAAACATAGTTTGTCACTCCTACAATTGTTTGTCCAACTACCACCAGATTTGGCATGCATCTTCAGACCAACACTGACAAAAGTTATCATAAGAATTTTGAAGACTATTGTTTGTTTTCAAATGTTCAAAGAAGCTGACATAGCAGCTATCAAAAAGAAAATTAAGCCATATAGCAGCGATGCCTGTGCATAGAGGTCGACCAATAAGGTTTTTTCTCTGGCCAAAGCAGATGCCAATGTTTAGAAATCAGGGCAGCTGGAAGCTGATATGATGATATCACCCCCCCACCCCCGCTTTATTTAAATTCAGAAAATCTAACAGTTAATAAAACGTGATACATTAATCAGTCAATGAACAAATGAAATATATATTGAACAACACAAGCCTCGCCAATCAGTGCACTTGTCTACTTGTGCACCCATGTCTACCTGCAGCCTAAACTACAGCTGGTTGAAGTCACTTGCATTCTCTCTTCTTATTCTTTCTCGAAATGTAGCATCATATTTAACCAATTAGATATTAAAGGCTAGATTAAGAATGAATGATATAACTTAAAGCCCGGACATACAAAGCTGACGGTTGGCTGTCGGGCATTGCAGGGTGGTTTATGTCTAGCACTACCTATTGGTCAGAAGTTACAATACCATGGAAACATGCTTAAATCTATCTCCAGTGTTTCTACTCTTGCTTCAAATTTTGTCCAGGCTTTACTTGATTTGGCTCATGTCATCTTTACACATTGCTGCCAATTTGTTCAAGACCTTCCCTCTTATAGTCAAGAGAATTTTATCTCTGATCAAACATACACATTATGAGTGAAACTACAAGCAACTTTTGAATTTCTTTTTTAAAGTTTTGGCCCTATATGCCTGTGATTATTTAGGAAACAACTGTGGTGCATCTGTCTGCAGTCACTTATTGCGACCATGAATTGTTATAAATCCCTGAGTAATATTTTATTAACTTAAAAATTAACAATCATATAATAATAAATATTAATGATGGGCGGGTTTGAGTATTTCACAAACTGTTGTTTTTTTCAAGAATTTCACAGACAGCAGAGTTTCTAGAGGAAAATAGGGTCTAGACAGCTTGCTGAGACAAATTAAGAAAGGAGATTTACCCAGCTCACAGGAAGTCTATAGTTACTCAAAAAACTATTCACTTCATTTTTATTTGTATAACGCGTTTAACAATGAACATTGTTTCAAAACAGCTTTACACAGATAATGTGGTGATTAAAAGTGAATATGTTTTTTATGGATATTATGGATATAATATGTTTTAAGGAAGAAACCTTGAGAGCAACCCGACTTGAGAGGAACAGAGAAGAGGGAACCCATCCTCATTTGGGTTGCACCAAATGTCCATTTATAGCAGATATACGATGTTACGGGGTACAGTTATGATGATCAGAAGCAAAATGTAGTCCTGAGTCAATGTAGCAGACCGTTGACATTAACTACAGTCCAATCCATTCCCGTTCTTACTCCAGAACTATATGCTCTCCTCATCCATGGGAACAGGAGAGCATATCAGAAAACAAATATATTGAGGTTAGGCTAAAACAGCAGACCAGGTCAGGTTTCACTCATTTCAGCCAAGAACTGGAATTGAAGCATAGTTTTACCAAAGATTGGCAGGAAAAAGTTCAGGCTTTTTTTTAACTGCTCAATTTTAATTGTGCCGTTTTTTTCTTGTTTTTTTTTCTTTTTGTCAAAGGTTTGGACACAACTTTTCCTTTATTGGCTTTCTTTATTTTTATTTTTAACATTGTACATATAATGTTTTATTTATTTTTTTATATTTTAACATTAAAGACATCCAAATTGTGGAAAAACACAGGGAATTATGTTGTAAACAAAAGTTACATAAGTGTAAAAGTGGTAAACAACTCAAAAACAACTCAAAATATATTTTATATTTTAGGTTGTCCAAAGTACTGTAGCTACATTTAGCATTGAAGACAGCTTGGCAAACTCATGACATTCTTTCATTAGATCCATGAGGTACTGGTTATGGTTATGGTTTTCCATTCACAAGTTAATTTGTGACATTCATTGCCTTCTTAATGTGCTTTATATCATCAAGTTTCATGAGAGAAAAGGGTGAGTTTGTAGTCAATATCCCTACTACTAGTGCTATTAGAACTACTGTGCAATTCCATATCATAAAAAGAAACACCCAGTTAAGAGAAAAGTCTATTAAGTCTATTAAGGTCAGAAAATCTGAAAAATCTCAAGAACATTAAATATAACCCCTAGTAAAAATTAAGTAAGTTTCTTTCGGCTTCTCCCGTTAGGGGTCGCCACAGCGGATCCTCCGCACGTTTGATTTGGCACATGTTTTACGCTGGATGCCCTTCCTAACGCAACCCTCCCCAATTTATCCGGGCTTGGGACCGGCACTGAGAGTGGCTGGGGATGGTCCCCTGACCCAGGAATCGAACCCGGGTCGCAGCGGTGGGAGCGCTGTGTCTTAACCACTAGACCACCAGGGGACAAATATAACCCCAAGTGCAGTCTCTAAAACCATCAAATGCAAGGTTGAAACAGACTCTCATGAGGAAGAGAGAAAAGGAAGACCAAGCGCTATATCTGAAGAATACATTTATTAGAATTACCAGTCTCAAATACCCTCTATTTACATAAATGCTTCTCTGAGTTCAAGTGGCATACATATTTCAACATCCACTGTTCAGAGGAGACTGTGTGGGTCAGGCCTTCATGGTTGAATTGGACATAGAAACCATTACTTCTGAAAAACAACAAGCAGAACAGACTTGCTTGAGCCAATAAACAGAAGGAATGGACAATAGATTAGTGAAAAATGTTACCTTGTTCTAATGAGTCCAAATTTGAGATTGGCTTTGTCTTAGTTAGATATAGAGATGGTTTGTGAATGTGTGGTATCCACTTTAAGATGTGTAGGAGAAGGTGTAATGTGTAGTAGTTCTTTGCTAGTGACATTGTTGGTGATTTAGTGAAAATTGAGGGTACACTTAACCAAAATGTGGTGGTACCATAATTTTTTTCCAACAGGACAATGACCCCAAACAAACATCTAGGTTATATAAGAGCTATTTGTTTAAGAAGCAGAATGATTGATTGCTGCATCAGATGACCAGGGGTCTCATTTATAGAACTGTGCATAGCATTATTACGAAAAGTGTGCGTGTGCCCGAAAGGCAAAAATTGTGTATGGATAAAATATTTAGACTTGTGAAAACACACGCCTTCCTTCATAAATCACATATCACCTGCAAGTGTGCTTAAGTGAATCAGCCTTATATCTCGCCCTGTACTTTGAATCACAAATAGTCAATGCAAATCACAACATAAATGCCGAACCATATAATGAGCTTAGCATGCAATCGTTTTTTTCGTTATGGTGAATAATGACAGCAGGTGAGGAAAGAGCAAAGAAATGTAACTTCTCAGACACTGAGATACACAGAGTTGTAAGGGAGGTGAGGCCCTTAGAACATTATTTGGTGGCCACAGCAGCGGGATCACTAATAAAAAGAAGCAGAGTGAGTGGCAATGTGTTTCTGATTCTGTCAACTGTGTCAGTGGGACAGAAAAGACAGTTGCAAAACAAAAAAAAGTGCTCTGATCTGCAGGTATACTATCTTTCTACTCCCTTCCACAGTGGAAATAATGGAAAATAATTATTTGATCCTCTGCTGATTTTGTGATTTTACCCCCGTGCAAAGAAATTAAGAGTCTAGAATTTGAATCGTAGAAATAGTCTAACAGAGAGAGACAGAATCTAAAAAAAGAATTTATATAAAAAAAAAACTTAAAAAAAAAAGGTTATAAATGAATTCTGATTTGATTGAATGAAATAATTATTTTATTCCCCTACCAACCAGCAAGAATTCTCACTTCCACAGACCCAAATTAGTCCTGCACCTCAGAAAGTACTCCTAATATCAACTCATAATGTGTATAAAAGACACCTGTCACAGAATCAGCATCTTCCAGTCAAACCTCTCCACCACCATGGGCAGGACCAAAGAGCTGTCAAAGGACATTAGGGACAAGATTGTAGATCTGCACAAGGCTGGAATGGGATACAAGACCAGCAGATTGTTGCCTTGGCCATTTTTTGGGTCATTGTCATGCTGGAACACCCATCCATGACCCATTTTTCCCAGTGTTCTGGCTGATGCCAGGAGGTTCTCATCCAAGATTCTACAGTGCATGGCCCTGTTCATGTGGTGAAGTCTTTGTGTACCCTTAGCAGAGAAACAGCCCCAAAGCAGAATGTTTCCTGTCTTTTATACACATCACAAGTAAATATTAGCAGTACTTTCTTAAAAGGACAGGACTAATTTGGGTCTGTGGGAATTCTTGCTGGTTGGTACGGGATCAAATACTTATTTAACTCGATCAAATACAAATTAATCATTTACCATAAAAATTCTAAACTGTTAATTTAAAAAGAAATAAACAGTTTAGAGTTTTTATGGTAAATGATAAACTCACAAAATTAGCAAATCATTATTTCCCCCCACTGTATGTTGCATAAACTCGTTTACATATAGAGCCTTTATAGCAATATGAGTGCAGTCAATTATGCCGATTAGATTTGGGAAACCGGACATTACTGCAAATTGCATTTACATTTTTTCTTGTTCGTGCACAGTGGATGGAAACATGATGTATCAACTAACCATATTAATAATACCATCCAAAACGGTAGTCGTTGTGGCACTCAGGGATGGCTGTGATATATCAGACCTACAGGATGACAAAACAAAGGTGTGTTGTCCTCCCTAGTACTGGACCCAATTCAGCACATGGATCCAAGAACACAGCTCTAGGGAATCTAATTTGGCTTATTAGCCAGTCATCATTATGGGACAGTAAATCATCATGGTCCCTGAAGGTTCTTTCTCTCTTTATTCTTCCATTGGTGTAATCCTCCATCAGTGCTATCATGCACAGGTATCACCTCAGCATTTATATGTTTACAGCAATTAGAGTGATTGTTAACACCTTGCTAAAATCACAGCATGAATAAGTTGTATCCTCCACTTAAGATCAAATTTTAATATGAGAATGTTATGGGCAAACACATGTTTCTTCATGCTGGTTTTGTTATGAACACACATAGTTAGGACTGAAAACAAGGACATACATAGTAACGACTGTGTGAGAGCTTACTGGCTATATTTCCAGACTTGGACATTTGATAGTATATGCACAAAATTTGAGGAAAAAACTTAGTTATTTACACTGTGTTTGGCAGTCATGTAATGATAAGGTATTCTATTATGCTGCAGGTATGCTATCCTGTATTCCATGCAGTCAGGCCACATCCTCCTCCTGTGCTCCTGTAGTGGAAAATGTGATAGTAAGACAGCACTGATTAAATATTTAGAATGAATTTTGATATAAGATTTAAGTTGGATTGTAACACTGCTGGATTTAATCCTCATGACAACGTGTATGTTCTGCTTGCATAAGAGAAAATAACTTTCTCCTACCAGCAGGTTGCAGTAATCGGTATTCTGCATCAAGAGCTAGAATTTATATATATAAAGCAAGCAGCGTTTATACCAGCCATGATCATTAGTAACGGATTTGTTATTAATAGTTATTATACTAGTTTTTTCAATCATGTATGCCAAGTTGCAAAGACGAGCAAGAATGGCAACAAGCATGTTCCATTTTTTCCTATGCTAATTCACAAAGCTAAATAGCTAATCACGGTTCTCTTTCTCTCTGATAAGCTCTGTGATTGCTCAACACACAGAATCACTGAATAACACCTAAAGTTTCCAAATAGTGAAAAAATAAAAAAATAAAATAAAAAAATACCTCAAGAAACACTTGCCATTTGCCCAGATGGCTGACCGTCAGCTTGGTGTGTCCTGGGCTTTAAGTTATCATTTGTTTTTAATCTACCCTTATATTTCTTTGGTTAAATATGATGCTGTCTTTAAAAATAAAATAAAAATAACATTTAGAAGTTATTTTAAAAGTTTTTGAGAACTGTATTATTTTTAATGTGTTCAACCAGCTGTATTTACTGATTGGGAAGGCTTGTGTTGTTCAATAAATGTTTAATTTTAGCAATTTTCTTAATTATTAACTATTAGATCTTATGAGATGAAGGGGGGAAAAGAAAATCGGCCAAACATATCAATCAAATATTGGTCATCGGCTGCTGTGATATACATTAAGATACCTTTATTCGTTCCACAATGGGGAAGATATACACATGTGTACGGTTCGTTGGTTAAAGTTGCTTATTCATATACTTTCCAAAAAATTCTTTTTCCGCTTTGTCATGATAAAGGCATAAAGGCATTTGTTACCAAGTCTTTCAATAAATATGGAGTCCTTTAGGATATACATGCTTTAAAGTGGGTCATCTAACAGGTCCTTGTAATACTCATTAATAATCATAAATATAAAGAGTAAATATTAGTTTATAAACAAAAATATCCAAGTTTTGGAAACATGTAAGATAACAAAAGCCTCAGTGCATGTCATTTAAACCATGTAAATCTATTATACCAATTTACATCCAGGTCATATCTAAAGTCACAAACAACAGTGAGACCTGTCTATACCTCATGCCAGCTATTAAGCATGTAAATTGTAATTGTCAGCTTGTGACATCTCTAACTCTGTGTCTGCCTGTCTCTCTTTGAAACAAGCATTTGCTTTTTTGCAGCAAGGATCGGAGAAAAAAAAAAAAACCTGTTGCTGGGAATAAAAATCCCTCAGGATCAAAATACTGCTGTATTGGTGATAACACCACTTCATTATTTGCCAATCCACATCTCAGTGACATCCTTCCAATTATAAAAAAAACAAAAGAGATCCTAGTGACTAAATAGGCTATTACTGTTAGTGCTAGATGGGCTGCTTTAAGTTTTTCAGAAAACGCTGATCACCTACTCCAAAATAAAATCTTAAATAACACAGAAATGTGGAAAAAAATGAAGTTTTATGAGTGTAGATATCTTTTTAAACAAAAGTTGAGAGTAGAATGACTAATTGGCTAACAGGTAGAGATTGGAAAACTTGCATCCAGTCATTCAAATTGGGACTGTTATGTAGTTATGTTTGCATTTCCTTTTGTATTGGGTCATTTAGAGGCTATCCTGCTATTCTTCAGTAGCTCTTCAATTTGATTGTTCTAAGATCCAGTTTTCAACATTTCAGATTTTTTACCTATTGTTGCCTTTTTTATGTGTTACTGTAATGCAAACATATTTTTGAAACAGCCAATGGAATAAGTTAAACCTGTTATCTAAATTGCAATGGAAAATATGAAAAGTCTTAGATCAATAATGTGTTTTATGTTTAGGAAAGGATTTTGGATGATTCATTGTTGTTGTAGCTCTACAAAATACCTGATATTTAAATATCTAGATATTTATACTGTTGCTTTTTGCTTGTAGGCCTTAAACATTGAGTCCATTTTATATATATTTTTGTATTATATAGTCTACTCTCATAGCATACTCGTACTTGATATACTGTACTAATGCATTACCTTTTACTTAAAAAAGTCTCAAACAGTGTAACTGTCACGGTTGCGGTGTGACTGAAGCAAAACCCGTAGTATTGAAAAGCAGGTTTTAATGTAGACACACAGCAGCGTAAAGAAAACGAAAACATTTAGCAGCAAGCAGAGAATTTTACGGGGAGGAAGATCTGAGTGGTCTCGGGGAATAGAGATCGCGGTAGTGTCAACAGGAATGCAGAGATTCGTGAGGGTAGTCATGAATCTTCTCCCACGTAAGCGAGTAGAACTGATGGTGAGTGAATGCGAGGGGTTTAACGGCTGCTGGTTAATGAGGTACTTAGTATGATGGGGACAGACTACGTGTGTGTGCAGAGCCGAGGGATGGCGTGGCAGGCTGTTCCCTGACATCACCCCCCGCCCCTAGTCCACCAGGAGAGCCGGGGCCAAGGACATCCTGGTCCTTGTGGCAATACGACCTCAGGTAGTGTCCTGGATTTTCCTCTCCGTCTGACCGTTGGACTGAGGATGGTAACCTAACCGGACGACAGGTTGACCGCCACGCAGAGCAGCTGGAAGAATGCCCTCCAGACGCGTGACGTGAACTGCGGCCTGCGGTGCGGCACTATCTCCTCCGGGAGACCGAAGTTATGAAACACATGGTGGAAGAGGGCTTCGACCTTAGAAAACTGATCCCCCGCTTCTAGCATGGCGCAGACTAGGCAGCCCTGGATGTGACATGCCACGTCCCTGTGCATGTTGGGCCACCACAATCAAGCTTGGAGGATATGGAGGGTTCCCTGGCGCCCCGGATGGCCGGATCCGGGAGTGTCGTGGACGGAGCTCAACAAGGCGGGATGGCAGGCTGTGGGAACAAACATCTTGCCTTCCGGGCACCCGGGTGGTTCAGGCTTCAGCACTTGGGTCACGTGGTCGTGATGTTCTCGAGGTGTCCGGGAGTAGACCAGAATGTCGTCGATGTGAGATTGAAAGGCCGTACGTCATGACCCGGTACTTGTAGTGGCCAGCGGGAGTGATGAATGCGGTCTCCCACTCGTCTCCTTTCCGGATACTCACCAGGTTGTAGGCACTGGAAGGCATTGAGGTTCACCGGAACATACATGGCCGGAGGCCCCTGTCCTTCTTTGCTTCAAGGAAGAAGATCAAGGCTGTCGGAAAGGACGGGGCGATGAAACCTTGGTCGAGGGCCTGTTAGATGTACCGTTCCATGGATGTGCATTCAGGAACGGATAAGGGGTAGATCCGGCCCTTCGGGAGCTTAGAATCAGACCTTGCCGATACACGCCTAGGAGTGCAGTCTCATTCCATCTGCTAGAGGCCGCCAGAGTGCGGAAACAAAGGCTGTACTCTGCCATGCCGTCTGCGCCTTGGTGAAGATTCAGGAGTTAATTCCTGGTAGTGATCCCGTTGAAAACTACCTTCACGTGTGCCGTGAACGTAGCGAAGGAGGTGATAGCTATGCTGTTTGCACTCCACAGCGCGCAGGCCAACGCAAGAGCTCTTCCGGATAACAGCGAGATCAGAAAAGAGATTTTAACACAGTGGGAAGAGAATCGGTGCGGCTGCATGGCAACTTAAAGCTCTACCTGGAGCAGGAAGTTGCGGCACTCAGCCGAGAAGGAGCTCGGGAGAGCCATCGGATTGCTGGGAGGTGGGAAAGGTGCCGGAGGTAGAACTGACGGTGAGTGAGTGAATGCGAGGGGTTTAGGGCTGCTGGTTAATGAGCTGCAGGTGCCGGTACTTAGTATGATTGAGACAGACTTTTTGTGTGTGCAGAGCCGAGGGATGGCGTGACAGGCTGTTCCCTGACAGTAACAGTCTCCTTGGTTTGGAGGGAAATTAATAGACTTTCAGCAAACTTAGGGTAACTCATAAAGGGGGCTTTTTATTTTCCTTCATTTATTTTTTTCATTTTTTAGTTTTATTTCACTACACACATGCACAAACATGCACAGTTCTTTCTCTTTTAAGGAGTGGTGGACGAAGTACGCAAACCATGTACTTGACTAAAAGTAGACACACACTAGGTAAAATATTACTCCAATAAAAGTGCTCCCATTAAACTTTCACTTGAGTAAAAGTAAGAATGTATTTAAGTATAAAAAATACATAAATACATTCGTACTTTTACTCAAGTGAAATGTGTTTATGTATTTTGGATACATGAATACATTTGTATTTAAGTATCCAAAATATTATTATGGCTATAATGCCCTTTTATCATTTTTGTCACAAGACTTTTACTCAAGCAACTCAGTTTATGTGAAAAGACTCTTACTCTTAAAAATAAAAAATACGCAAATAAGACCACAGGTGTTGTGGCAAGTTAGAAACAGGATTCCTTCCATCATTAATTACTCTTAAAATATTCTGCTTGCTGTTTATTTGATGCTGAACTGTGGTTTATGCTAAGTTTAAAACATTGGTGATTGTTGGCTTGCTGCGTGCTTGAAGTTTTTATTCACTTATAAATTAAAAGGAACAACTAAGTTTGCAAAATGTAGTTGAGTAAAAAGTAAGATATTTGATTTTGAAATGTAGTGAAAGTAAAAGTCTCTAAATGGAAATACTTCAGTAAAGTACAGATATGTGAAAAAGCAACTTAAGAACATTAACACATTTTATTCACTTAGTTACTGTCCAGCACTGTTAATAACAGTATATTGTCACAATATTATTCTTATTGAATGTATCAGCTTTATCAACCCCAAAACATCCCATTTCAGAACTTTTTGTTCTATTAGGATCTTAGTAACAATTGTGCGGTCCTTAACTTCAAACTAATAACAACAAAACTTACAATATGTTTCTATATAAATACATTTTTTTACCTGAAAAGTATACCAGCACTCAGAGATAATCCACAATCATTAAGATAATAATTAGCAGACTGGTACTACGGTAACCGATTCGTTCAGCTGACCATTCTATAAAAGCAGAACTTTTTTGGAAAATGGTGTTTTTGAATACACAGTTGTCTTACATCAGGGCAAAGAGAAAGGACATTAACCAACATAAAACTTAGAAACAGTTTTTGCTGTTCATCAGTATGGATTTTTACTGCACACTGCACACACGCATGGAAATCACACGTACAGTACATTGAGCAAACTGGGCCACGTGATGACATCATTCAGGGACATTATTACGTACTGTGAACCCCCCCAGAAAAACAAAAAGAAAAAAACAGTTGTTAGCACCCATCCCTACTCAGAGATATATGCAATTAAAGTTACTGTTGCTGAAAAGTGGTTCTATGTGTTACTGAATTATAATTTATTATTAGTTATTTCTGCCTGGTGGTCTAGTGGTTAGGATGAAGAGCTCTCACCGCTGCGGCCCGGGTTCGATCCCCGGTCAGGGAACTATGTAATATGTACGTGTATTGTACAGAGGTTATATACAGTCTTTTGTTTGTGTTGTTTTGTAGTGATTTAGCGGTGTAGTGTAGAGTTCAGTAGTGTGATGGTGAATGAAAAAAAAGCTGCCCCTGAACCTGCTGGTTCTGGTGCGTAAGTTCCTGTATCTCCTTTGTGATGGAAGGAGGTTAAATAACTTATGACTGGGATGTAAAGAGTCCTTGATGATGTTCTGAGCTCTGCACAGATATCTGCTGTGGTGAAGGTGTTCAATGGCAGGTAGTTGGGTGCCAGTGATGCGTTGGGCGGTTTTGACCACTCTTGGCAGTGCTTTACGTTCACAAACAGTGGAGCCTTCATACGGTGATGGAGTTGGTCAAGATGCTCTCAATGATGCAGCGGTAGAAACTCGTTAAAATCCCTGGGGACAGATGAGATTTCTTTCTTAAGACTTCTCAAGAAGTACAGGCGCTGTTGTGCTTTTTTACCAGAGCT
Organism: Silurus asotus; assembly: GCA_024362625.1. NCBI lineage: Eukaryota > Metazoa > Chordata > Actinopteri > Siluriformes > Siluridae > Silurus > Silurus asotus. The sequence continues at coordinate 424,118 of MU530557.1, forward strand.
GACGTGTTCTGCTGCCAGGACAGATCCTCAGAGATGTGAACTCCCAGGAACTTAAAGCTGGAGACTCGTTCTTCCTCAGTTCCATTGATGTTGACTGGTAGATGTCTCCTGCTGTTGGATTTCTGAAAGTCCACAATAAGCTCTTTGGTCTTTGTGGCCTGGAGGGTCAGGTTGTTGGTGGCACACCATGCTGCCAGATTATGGATCTCTTCCCGACCACGGTGGTGTCATCTGCATACTTGAAGATGTTGGAGTTATACAGAGGAGCACAATCGTGGGTAAACAGGGAGTAGAGCAGTGGGCTCAGAACACAGCCCTGCAGTATGCCAGTGTTCAGAATGAGGGTTGAGGATACCTGGTTTCCCAACCTGACAGATTGAGGTCTGTTGGTGAGAAAGTCCAGAATCCATCTGCAAGTGGAGGTGCAGATACCCAGGTCACTGAGTTCAGTGATCAGTACAGTGGGGAGGACTGTATTGAATGCAGAGCTAAAGTCAATAAACAGCATGCTGATGTATGTGTTGCTTTTATCTAGGTGTGTGAGGGCTGAATGAAAAGCTGTGGAAACTGCATCCTCTGTTGACCTGTTCGGTCGATAGGCAAACTGGTATGGGTCCAGTGTAGGTGATAGGCCCACAGTGAGGTGATTCAGTACCAGTTTCTCAAACACTTCATAGCGATAGGGGTGAGTGCAATTGGGCGAAAGTCATCCAGGCATTCAGCAGCTTAGGCACAGGTATGATTGTAGTGGTCTTCAGGCATGTAGGAACTGTGGCTTGGGCCAGTGACAGGTTAAAAATGTCAGTTAAAACCTGTGCCAGTTCTCCAGCGCATGCTATGAAAACACGTCCTGGTATGCCATCCCGGCCAGCTGCCTTGCGTGCATCCACTCTGCTAAACACTGAATAGACGTCCGTTGTTGAGAGTGAAAGTGGGATGTAAGCAGTAGAAGAGTCTGTGGTTCGTGTAAAATGTTCTGTGCTTTGGTCAAAACAAGCAAAAAAGTGGTTAAGTTCGTTCGGTTGGAAGGCACTGCTGGTTGGTTGAGCTGTAGGTTTGTAGTCTGTGATGGACTGGATGCTTTTCCACATGCGTCTGGGGTCAGAGTTGTGGAAGTGCTCTTTTATGTGAAGTTTAAATATAAGTTTTGCTTTCCTGATGCCTCTTTTCAGGTTGGCCCTGGCTCTGTTGTAGTCTTCTGCACTGCCAGATTTAAAGGCAGCATCTTTTGCTTTCAACAGGAGACGGACTTCATAGTTCATCCACGGCTTCTGGTTAGGAAAGCATTTCACATGTTTGACGGTAATAAAATTGTCAATGCACGTGTTTATTTGGTCCAAAACAGATGATGTGTAAGTGTCCATGTCTGTGTGAGAGTCCAGTGTGGCCTGTGAGGCAAACATTTTCCAGTCAGTATCCTGAAATTGTTACTGTTGCGAAGAAATGGGCCCCTCTGGCAATACCTTTACTGTCATCACAGCTGGTTTGACAGGTTTTATCAGTGGTGTGTATTTGGGTAGCATGAACAAAAAGAGGTGATCAGCCTGACCCAAGTGGGGGAGGGGAATGACCGTGTATGCCTCAGGTATGTTTGTGTATACCTGGTCCAGTGTTTTGTCCCCTCTGGTAGAGCAGGAGACATTGCAGTTAAATTTTGGTAAAACAGACTTCAGGTTGGAGTGGTTGAAATCTCCAGCAACAACAATAGCTCCTTCAGGATGTGCAGACTGCTGTTTGTTGATAGCTGCGTGAAGCTTAGCATTAGCATCTGGCGGAATGTACACTGCAGTCACAACAATGGCTGAGATTTCTCTCGGTAAATAAAAGGGTCTGCACTTAATCATCAAATACTCTAAATGAAAAAACACTGCGACCCCCGAACTCTATGGCGCTGCTAGGAATGTTGTTGTTGAGCCATGTTTCCGTAAAAATCATTATGTTACATTCCTTAATCCGTTTGTGTGATATCCGGAGCAGCAGCTCATCCATTTTTTTCAGACCGTACATTAGCAAGGAAGATGCTTGGTATAGAAGGTTGATGCGGGTTTAGCCTTAACTTATCCCTGATGCAGCCTCACTTCCCCCTCCTTTGTTTACGGTCTCGCCGCCGGCGCTGTGGTCTTGCTGTTGGCCTAGCTGGATCAGCGGTTCGCTGTGTTTTCGGGCGATATCCTGAGGGAGTTTAAAGTTGGTTGAAAGTCTGTATCTGTGAGTGTAGCCGATGTCTAATAATGCTTGTCGGCTGTATGAGATGTGTGCAAGCCTGTTCTGAGTGAATAAACTTTCTGTTTATGGAGAAATCACCTATTACTACACACCTTAACAATGGGACGGCAGTGCTACAAAGATGAGGGTTTCCTTTTAAGTCCATACCATCTCAGGGAGTTATTCCTTGCCTCTATTTCCCTGCTTGTTCATCAGGGATAAACAATTACAAGGAACAAACTTATGGGTAATAAATACATTATTTTATACAACCTTATAACTACTTTATCTTTGCAAAACTGCTTTAAGACATTGTCCATTTAAAAGTGCTATACAAATAAAAATGAATTGAAAAATTTTAGCTTTTTATTTCCCCTCCTGGTTTCTTAATTCTGAGTATCTGTTGTACTGTCATTACTGTACTGTTTCACTGGCGTAAAAAGTAAAAACATACAGTAATTTCCAGAATATTGAGCACACCCAAATATAAGCCGCACCCACTGAATTTTGCAAAGATTTTTATTTTGAACATAAATACGCCACACCTGTCTATAAGCCGCAGGTGCCTACATTGAAACAAATGAACTTTACACAGGCTTTAACGAAAGACAGTGTCTGTTACACAATTTGTAGCAAAACAGTAGCCTACAAAGAAAGTCATTGTTCACTGTCTTCCTCCTTTCTTTCACAACAATTTCTCTCGTGAGTTTATCTTTTGGCATTGTCCTGCGTTTAAAAATCACTACCGTGCAGTTTAGAACACAGGTGAAGTGCGTTTTTTCATGCTCGTGACGAATGATTCGCATTTCCTGTTGACAGTCTGAGTGAGCGGCAGGTCAAACGTCAGAGGAACCTCATCTATATTTATGATGTGCTGCGGCCCGATTCAGTGGGAGCACATCAGATTTGATAAAAAGAATTTGGTTTACCTTAACTCGTTCGGCAATTTCATTGGTCTAATGTTATGGGGCTGAGTTTTTTGGCTTGAAGCTTGTGAAACTGGGGCAAAAACCCAGGAAAACCCAGGAAAAATCCATAAATGTATTTATGATGTGCTGCGGCCCGATTCAGTGGGAGCACGTCAGATTTGATAAAAAGAATTTGGTTTACCTTAACTCGTTCGGCAATTTCATTGGTCTAATGTTATGGGGCTGAGTTTTTTGGCTTGAAGCTTGTGAAACCGGGAAAAACCCAGGAAAACCCAGGAAAAATCCATAAATTAGCTTGTTTAAGCTGCAGGGTTCAAAGCGGGGGGAAAAAGTAGCAGCTTATAGTCCGGAAAATACGTTAGTACCGTCTTCTTTAAAGCTATCTTTGTCCTGTAGCTTTATATCACCTCTGCCTTTTATCACGTGAATTTACATATGTATTCTCATCAGAGGTGGCAAAATTATACACATTCTTCACTTAAGCAGATGTATAGATACGCATGTTTTAATATACTCTGGTAATAGTGAAAGTACTGACTTTTTAAACTTTTTTTTTTACTTAAGTTAAAGTAAAGAAGTATGAGCTCTGTCAGCACTTAGCACTTAGTAGCCATTACTTCTTCCTGTTTTAGTGTCACGCTGGTAACTGGACTGCACACTATATTAATATTAGGGCTATCAATTGAGTAAAATATTTAATCGTGATTAATCGCATGATTGTTATGAGTTAACTCACGATTAATTGCAACTCAATTACTCATTTGTATCTGTTATAAATGTACCTTAAATAAATAGTTTTCAAGTGTTAATATTTTAATCAACATGGGCATGGACAAATATGGATGCGTTATGCAAATATATGTAAACTCAACATAGAGCATGAACACAAAATATTTTTGTAAACGTTTTAAAATAATGTAGGTGTTTTAAATTACGTAAATCATCAGAATACACTCTTGTGGGTGAGGCTGTTGTTTTATTTATGTGTCTGAGAAAAGAGATGACAGAGACAGCAGAGAGCTGTCTGTTATTTTACAAAAGCACAGCATTTATTATTATGAGTGTATAAAAATAAAAGTAGACCATTTGCAGATTAGAATGATATATTGCTCTTATCTGTACAATCGGAAAAAAAAGTTTTAAGTTCGTTTCGCCGTTAAGAGTAAAAAATGCCACAAAACGTGCAAGTGCGTTTGACAACCCGAGAGGATTAAATGTGTGCATCATGGTGGATTTAGGGGACTTGGCATATCAGTAAAATAAATTTTTACTATTTAAAATGTATTTTACGGTAGTTTATTATTGTTATTTTACGTCGTGAATAAACGTGTATTGCGTTCAAAGGTTTTTATTTTGCCTCTTTATATTTTCAATAAAACCGGTCAAACAGAAATCCGTGCTGCATTAAGCCAGCATTAAAATGTTAAAATATATTAATATAAACCAAATTTCAAATGTTGTTACCTAATAAATGTATCCAGGCTAAACATCCACCATATAGAATACAAGCAGAGAAAACATAATGATAAACAGGTGATCAGGAAGGTCTCTGATCTCAGTCATGTTTACATCAGTTGGATCTCATGCATGTTAACCCCATTCTACTCATTGCCTTCTCCCTTGTTTATTGTTAGCTTCATAAACTAGCCTACTGTACATCTGTGGTGTGTAATATAGAGAGCTGCTCTCCTGCAGGACCCGACGCAAACGAGTGCAGGGCAGGACAAAATTTGATGGTTAAATGTGTGGGGTTGTGTGTGTGAGCGGAGTGCAGGAAAATTAAATCATTCATAGGACTCCAGCAAAATGGTCTTAAAAAAAAAAATATATATATATATATATATATATATATCGCGTGGTTCATGAGCGGTAGACTACTAGAGCACACCGATTTTCACACCGCAAAATTCGCAGGAGCGGGACTGAAAAATCCATCCTGTGCAGGTCTCTGGTGTGGTAGCCAGGAAATCATACACCAGTGATAGTTTAAAAAATATTTGTGTAAAAATGAGTAAAAGAAAAAAAATGGTTCTTAGTTACTTAATTAAAGTAACAAATTAAATGTAATCCGTTACTTCCACCATTGATTATCATACACGGCATGATTGGAGCTTTATTTTTGGAATTATTTTGTTGTTTTGTGTTTGTAAAATAAATCATTCTGTAGATTTGCTAGTGCTACATAGACATGATGTTACATTTTATTCATTTTCTTTTCTTTTTATTTGTGGTGGTGTCAATTAGCTGTGCTTTTGTGACTTGGATTTATATAAAAGTTAAAAACATGCATTAGAATATCAGCAAAAGCACAAACCAGCAAGTTGCATCAAGTTTAAAGTGCACAGAGACAGCAAAGCAGGTTGGCATTAAACTGCAAGTGATGTGCAGCAGTGCAATCAACACTTTCATCAGTACAAATGTAATATAAGTCGTGAAAAAAAACTGTCAATGACATGGTGTGTAAATGAATTTGGAAAAACTGAATATACTATAATAATTTAGACAGTACAGTCGAGTAAACAAAAATGCATAGGGGAATCAAGGAAGTACTGTGCAAACTGGTTAAATATACAAACCCGATTCCAAAAAAGTTGGGACACTGTACAAATTGTGAATTAAAAACAAAGCGCAATAATGTGGAAGTTTTAAATTTCAATATTTTATTCAGAAAACAACATTACGGTGGCCGAGAAGTGCAAAACACAATAACAAATCCGAAAACAAATTAACAAATCCGAAAACACATTAACAAATCTGAAAACACAACGACTATTCAGACAAACCGGAAAAAGTAGGTATAGTTTGTGAATGGAAACTTACCGATCATTGGACGAGACACCTGTCATTCAAAATGTACAGGAAGTACAACAGTCTTTTTTTTTTTCTCTCTTTCTTTCTTTCTTTCTTTCTTTCTTTCTTTCTTTCTTTCTTTCTTTCTTAAGTAATTAACCATATACAAACCTGGCATTAACAAGTACAAGTACAATTACAATACACAGAACAGGTGCATGAAAGGTGTATGTGTGTGTGTATGTATGTATGTATGTATGTATGTATGTGTGTATGTATGTATATATATATATATATATATATATAATCTTTGGAAGATATTATGTACTGAAGATATTATGTACTGTAGATGATGATAATTTCAAATTCTTTGCAGTTCTTCTTTGAGAAACTCCTTTCTGCTCCACTTTTTTTCGCCGCAGCATTGGGGGAATTGGTGATCCTCTGCCCATTTTGGCTTCTGAAAGACACTGCCACTCTGAGAAGCTCTTTTTATAACTGATCATGTTGCCAATTGAACTAATAAGTTGCAAATTGGTCCTCCAGCTCTTCCTTATATGTACATTTAACTTTCCGGTCTCTTGTTGCTACCTGTCCCAACTTTTTTGGAATGTGTAGATAACATGAAATCCAAAATGAGCCAATATTTGGCATGCCATTTTAAAATGTCTCACTTTTAACATTTGATATTTTATCTATATTCTATTGTGAATAAAATATAAGTTTATGAGATTTGTAAATTATTTCATTCCTTTATTTATTTACAATTTGTACAGTGTCCCAACTTTTTTTGTAATCGGGTTTGTAATCAGTCTATAGGGAAGTAGGTGTGCAACATATGAACAATAGTGTAAGTAAGCTGAGTACAAACTTCAGTGTGGAGATTGGAGGATGAAGGAATAGCAGTTATAAAAAGCTCAATAGGTTCAGGAAAATAATTTGTTCATTAGCTTGCTGATGCTCCTGTAGTGGTTTATAGACGGTGAGCAGTTTAAGAGTGGGATAAGAGAGATCCTTGATGTTTTATAGATGTCTGTGAAGGGTTTTCACCACATGTTGAAGAGCCGTCTGGTAAGAGACTGATAAAAATCATGTTACTTTAGAAAATCTTATAAAATCTTATCTTTTTCAGTGTCTGCTCAGATCCTTAAAGCCAGTTTGGACACTATGGAGCATCAGATCAAGAGGCTGGAGAATGACATCCAGAACTTCCCAAAGACAGATGACAAACAAGATAAGTTTGTGGAAAAAATGTCTATATCCTTACCATGCTTTCTTTTGATCTTTTATCAAATCTGATCTATGCAGCATTTAAAAAACTATAGGCCTTTATTTTTACTCATGTCAAAGTGCTTTGAGCTAATGTAGCCACAGTTAACATCAGTTAGTGTATTACTCGAAACACAGTGTGCTTAGCACTTATTTAGTTTTGGTTTTACAGTAAATTACAGCTTATTGGCTATGTTTTATCATTTATGAAATCACTTTAAACTAGAGGTCGACCGTTATGGGTTGATTGTCGGTCGAATTTAATTTTGTTCCGCACCGTTGTCTCCAGTCAGACGGTGTTAGCTGTTTTTCAGTAATTCTGCATGTCAAATCAGCAGCGGATCTCGTTGGTGAAAAAGAGAACTCTGATTGGCTATTTAGCTTAGCAAATGAGCACACAAGCAAAACACGGAACACGCTTGTTTCATTATTGCTCTTTTGTTTTTGCAAATTAGGAGAAATGATAAAAAAAAAGCCATTGCGGCAGGTAGAAGCACTGCTTGCTTTATAAATTCACAGTTCTAGCATCCAGTTTCCCTGTTTTTAATGCTTAATACAGACTACTGTCATCTGCTGTTAGGAAAGATTTATGTACTCTGACACAAGTGCAAAACTTACATTTACGATTTGGTCTGCCTAATAATCGGACTAATTTGCAGCACACTCAGCTGATGCCGATTTATTTAAAAATGCCAAAAATCGCCCTCTACTTAAAACTCATAATTTTTACTTCTGAGCTTCAAATGAATCTTCATGTTGGGTTATATTGCATAAGATTAATCTGTTTGCCCTAAATAGTAAGTTGTACCAAGTCAAAGAAATGTGCCAAAACTAAGAAATATGAAACTCCTGTAGAGACTTGGGCCCATCCAAGTTAGAATTTGACCGTGAACTGAGTATTAGTATTGATTACTCCAACCCTGAGATAATTATAACTTGAGTGAGATTTGTACTACACAGATGTCTGGAGGATTTTAAAAGCCAAGTGAGACTGAGAAGTGAACTTGCTTGTGGAATCTCACACGATCTGTCACATAGGCAGAAAAGACAATACACAGAGACACAGCCTGCATGCAGATTGAATGATATGGTTGTGCAAATTTTGCGAAAATTCTAAATTAATTCTACCGGTTTGCACCAGTTCTACTTTGTCATATTTTAAACCAGTTATAGAGTCTGGGGTCTCTTCTATTTAGCTGTATAGGAGACAATGACTTAGATTAGTTGCCTAAGTGATTACTTTTCTGAAAGGGGCACATGAGGCAGATTTGCATAACTACAATCTTCTTGCTTTTGCAGGTCCAATCAGAAGTTTATACTTAAAATTGTACATATTTATACAGTAAGTTGAATAATTGAGTATTATTTAAGGTTACTATGGGTAAATGTATTATTATTTGGTGTGCATCATAATTAAGGTTAAGTTGTTAAAGGAATTATTCATAATATAACAACACCTGTTCTAAAAAAAACAAACACATTAAGCCAAAATGATAAAAAAACACACACACTTAGTGCTTCCATAGGATCCAATAAGCTAAGTAGCAGCCAGGGGCTGTTAATCAAATTAACCCTTGGGTTAATTAGGCTTTAAAATGAGCTGTGTTGCTAGTATGCAGAGTGTAGTTAAGTGGGATATAGGTCTAACCAGTATGGACTATGGGAATAAGGCAAACTGGAAAAGTTTGCTCCTGGCATTCATAATGGTGTTACTCTGATATCTAAAATTGACCTGAACATTGGTCATGTACACGTAAATGAAGTACACCTCTTAATGGCAACAGTAATTCTTAATGACAGTGACCTCTTTCAGCAGGCGAATTTTTCCTGTCACACTGCAAAAATGACAAGAGTTTAAGGTGTTGATTGGCCTCTAAATTCCACATCAGTCGTGTGTGAACAAACAAATCTGATCCATTAAGGCCCTAAACTAGTGCAACTTTGAATATATTATTATTATTTTTTTTTTATTATTATTTTTATGATGTAATTATTTTGCCCTTCACTTAATTAGACCAAAAAATTTAAGGAAAATCTAATGGGGAATGTTTTTGGTATCTATATATGTGACTTCTAATATCTACGTCAGTTGTAATTGCGACAGCATCTACAGTAGAATTCAATTGCTCAGAAACAATGGGCAACTTTAATTTGCCAAGGGGGTTTTAGATAAGATTAGATTTATTTAGGAAATAATTGATAAATATCTCCTTAGTTGAATAAACAAAATAAATAGTTTTGGCTCAGTTCAACTAATAAAGCAGAGCAGTACAAAAAGCACTATTCACAAAATTCAATGACTGTTGTTTTGCAGCATTTCATTTTTTATTTGGAAATAACTAACTCATTAATTTAATATAAAATGTTAAATACCGTAATTTCCGGACTATAAAGCGCACACATATATAAGCCGCACCCAATGAATTTGACAAATATTTTTATTTTTTACATCAATAAGCCGCACCTGTCTATAAGCCGTAGGTGTCTACACTGAAACTAATAAACTTTACACAGGCTTTACCGAAAGAGTGTGTCTGTTACACGGTGTAACGGGTGAAATATGTTGTGGCTCCTTTAAGAGCAGAGCGGCATTTTGGGAATAGTCTGCATTGCATTCTTCCGGTATTACTGCATGTGTGTGCGTGTGAGACTGAGGATTATGTCCTTAATATTTTCGGAAAATAGAAAAATAAAAAAGCACGAGTTTTGGAAACCTGTCTGTGCTTATATGATTTCTGTTGCAACTGGAATTTTATGAGCTCTCCCTTGACCCTGACTCAATGCGTTACAACGGCTTGTATCTAAACAGTAGCCAACCAAGTAAGTCCTGCTTCCTTTCACAACTACACTGGTACCTTGACCTACGAGTGCATTAATGTACAAGTTTTCTGAGGTACAAGCGGTCATTCGGCAGATTTTTTTGCTTTGTTACGCGAGCAAAAAACTGAGGTACGAGCTCGAGACGCCGCTGCTAGATGGCGAAGCGAAGCCAGAAAGGGAAGATTGTGACGAAAATTAAGATAATCAAAGAAGAAAAAGTTAACATTTTAAAGTTTAGGGATACGTAGTGTACAGGAGTGGTAGTAAAAAAATGAGTTTTCCCTCCACCTTCACAAACACACACACACACACACACACACACACCCCACTGGCGTTTTCGTTAGCTCAAGTCGTTTCACTGAATAAAAACTTATTATATCTTTACATGCTCTTTCTATTATGTTTTTATACAAGATTTGTTATTTTGAAATGTATTTTCCAATTTAATAACATGAAACATAAAAAACGGGGTGTCATTTCGAGGGTTGGAACGGATTAATGCCATTTTAAGTATTTCCAATATGGAAAACTGATTTGATGTGCGAGCAAATTAAGATACGAGCCTGTCCACGGTAAGAACTAAACTCGTAGGTCAAGGTACCACTGTATTTCTCTGGGAAGTTTATATTTGGTCAAAATCGTGCGCCACCGGTAAAGTTTTTTCTTCCGAAGCTGTGCAGCTCAGAACACAGGTGAGGTGCGTTTTTCCATTTCCGTTCGGAAATTTCATTGGTCTAATGTTATGTCGCTCAGTTTTTTGGCTTGAAGTTTGTGAAACCGGGAAAAACCCAGGAAAAATCTATAAATTAGCCACTTCGTTGTTTAAGCCGCGGGGTTCAAAACGTGGGAAAAAATCTAGCAGCTTAAAGTCTGAAAAATACGGTATGTTAATTTGCTTACTTACAAGAAAAATCACACAAAGCAAAGTGTCCGAAAAAACTTCCACGATGCCGAGGGGGAGATAAGCCGAGAGAGAGAGAGAGAGTATGTGAATGGAAAAAATATGGAAATTAAAAAATACCGCGACTGGCGGCACGGCGCGAAGCCGGAAAAAAAACCCCGGAAGATCCAAAACCGAACCCGAAACCAAAAACGAGGGACAGAAAAGTCCACAGCGCCGAACCACATAACTGACGATAAAATTTCTAATTCAGAGAAAGCACATGTCACGCCCCCTTCGGCCGTTTGAGACGTTTCTGCCCCTCGTTTTTGGTTTCGAGGTCGGTTTTGGATCTCCTGTGTTTTCCGCCAGTCGCTTATCTCCCCCTCAGCTTCGCGGACGTAAGTTTTTTCGGACACTTTGCTTTGTGTGTTTGTGCGGATTACTTCAGCCTGATGGTCATAAGTTTTCAGAAACTTAGTTACTGTTTATTTTTCTTTTTTTCCACATGTGGACTAAATGTGAGACGGCACTGTGCAGCCGCTGTTTTTTTTTGAGCGATCTGTGTGTTTATAATGTTGGAAAATATAATAAAGGTTTGTATGGAGAATGGACAGTGGTTTGTATTGTATACCAATGAATCTCTGCTGTTAGTTGGTGCACTTATGCCTTTTGTTGTTAACAAACGTATGTACGTTTTCATAGCATGCCTTCATCAAACAAATCGCTGCAACGCTGTTGTGTAAAAACCCCTTCAAAAACACGTGCATGCACATTCTCATTTATTAACGCACATCATGTACATAAAGAAATTTCAAGCACGTTAATATACTGCCGCCATTTTGATTTCCGTTTATCTTGATCATCGGTTACCTTGATGCTTTTTGGTGACCCCCTAGGACATCGACATAACCGGGTTCCACTGTATATATATACACACACATACAGTGGAACCCGGTTATGTCGATGTCCTAGGGGGTCACCAAAAAGCATCAAGATGAAGGCATGCTATAAAAATACATACAGTACATGTTCATCTGTCAGGAATTCACCTGCCACGCCCGCTTCGGCCCCCTTCAGCATGTCAGGTGCTTTCTATGAAGCTCCCGGCTTCAATCGTGCACATATGGTGCTTGTTTATCATCATCACCACCAGCTCCTATTTAAACTTCCACACTCTCACTGTCCGTTATTGTTGGTATATGTTGGTTCACGGCGGTCGTTGTTATCGCTCATGTGTATCCCGGTACGTGTCTTCCCACCGGCACTCTCTCAACGTCTGTTTTTTCTTCCCAAAGTGCACCGTGGATTCTCCCCGTTCCTGCTGGTGTTCATTCTATGCTTTTGCTGCTCATCCCACGTTCCGTGCCGCCAAGCGCGTCTTTTGCCTCCCATTCATCGCATAACATTTAACAACAAAAGGCATATGTGCACTTACTAACAGCAGAGATTTACCAGTATACAATACAACACCTGTAGCAGCTGTAAGACTTGATTTTTCGCCACTTCCGCAAGTTGTTCTGCGGCTGCACCGAGATAACCGACGTTAAATGACAAATTTTTCCCCCTTGTGCTCGAGATATCAGCGTTCGGCAACATAAAAGAATCGACATAACCGATAAAAAATGCTAAGACAAAGCGAGAATTTGCCAGTTCCACTTCAAAAACGTCTACTTAATAGGGTTGTCGAGATAACCGAGGTCGATTTAAGCGGGTTCCACTGTATATATAATTAATTAATAAAGAAGAAAAAAAAATAATATAAAAAAAATATATATATTTATATAATAAAAAATGCAATTGTTGCCATACTTTGAGTTCTTTGAATCATTTGATTTTTTACTATAGGCCAGAAATATTTGGCTCTCATAGCTTGAAAGATGTGTCTGTTTAATGCAATTTCTGCTTCACTGTGTTTGTATAATTATATGTTTTTTTCAAATGCTGGTGTTCTAGTTATACTGGCACCAAAGCTTAAGCAGCCACTATTAAGAAATGTCTCAAATTTACATACAAAATAATGTGTTCATGTCACTCTTATTATATATATATGTCTATAGCTAGACCAAACAGATCATTCCATTTGTTACTGTACAAAATGTGATTTAACTACAATAAGACTGCACCTCAAGTAAATGTTTTCATTTTACTCTACAGTACAAGCCTAAACGGGGTGGGAATCTTTTGTTCCCCTTTATTAAAATGGTATTGTAGTATGGAGCTTTTCTATCACTATGGACCCCAAAGCATCTTAGTCTTCTCATTCATATATGCACTTAGGCATGCTGTCCCATGAATGCATTTTCTTCACGTAGCTCTCATTAATTCATTAAAAAGATTTAGGAAACTAATTATCTGTTGTGTTCAAATAACTTATTAAATAGAATGTCATATGTAGACGAGCTTGAAGTCCAGTCTTGTAGTCTACTCTTCAAAATAGGAGAAACAGTATTAGTGTAGCCTGTGTGGGGTCGTGGTTGGAGAAACAAGTGCAAGATGTAAAGAACACCAATTAAAATTAATTTTAGAGCATCAGTGCTATCATTATCTGCCAAATGCAATTGGATGTTAATCAGTGGGGGTTTCTTCATTACTTTATGTAATTAGCTTCACCAGTCATGCAGATGGGCTAATGGGCTGTTCAGAACTGCCTCATTTTATTGCTGTAGGCCTCAAATAGGTAAGCAGCATGATGCTGTCAGAGGTAAACCAATAAATCCACACACACAAAAATATTTTAACTCTTAGGAAATAATATTTCTGGAACTTTTAAGAAATAATTAAAAGTTTGTGTGAGTAACCTCAAAGAAGTCATAACTCATTGTGTTTTCAGTGTAAAACAAAATTTTCTTGTTTAGATCTGCTGTTGTCATTTTATAAAGCAGGAGAGATGTAAAGCCTGCCCTTTCTCCATTTATGTTCTGCTTTCCTGCAGTCTCTCCTTAGAGTAAGAATATTGTCCTTTATTCATGGGTCCTGTGATGATCTCTTTGTCTTTAGTTTGATAGGTGCAATTCAATGTAGAATGAAATGATGAAATAAAATCATTTGGATTCAGATATAAATTCGAGCCATTGTAGAGAGCCAGAGAGTTGTCAATAAAAGCGTTTAAAAAAGCACCTGAAGTTTGTGATGAAATAATCCGGCCATATTGAGCAGGTAGAGTTGACATGCCGGGTGAAGAATGAGAAAGGACATCGAACAGAACTGCGTAGTGATCTGAGAAACATGAATCACCCACATCCCTGATAGTGGGTGAGAAGCCTAATAAGATTTCCAGGTCCAGGGTGTGTCCCATGATATGTGTTACCACTTTAACTGACTGTGTGATATTTAATGAGTCTAATAAATTATTGAAATCAACAGTTAGAGTTATGTGGAACAGTAAAGTTATGTGGAAAACACACATGAATATTAAAATCCCCACAGATAAGCAGTTTATCATATTTTATAGTAACATTAGATAGAAAATTAGCAAACAACTGAATAAAATCAGAGGAATATTTAGGCGGCCAATAAACAAGAGCAAGAAGCACAGTCCCAGACACATTAATAACAGAAACTATAAATAAACTAAATCCAGTGGCATTATTAAAGCTGTAATTTGCTATTATTTGGGTTAAAGTTGTGTCAGATATTACAAAAGTTTTGCCTTGTTCTCACATTGTTTTGGCTTGTGTTTTCTTTTAAAAATGCCATTCTGCTGCTTCATAACCCAGAATTGTCAAGTCAAGTTTATTTGTATAGCGCTTTTCACAACAGACATTGTCTCAAAGCAGCTTTACACAAATCAACAGTGATGGTGAATGGTGCGAATTTGTCCCTGATGAGCAAGCCGTGTCGACTGGGGCAAGGAAAAACTCCCTTAGATGTTATGAGGAAGAAACCTTGAGAGGAACCAGACTCAAAAGGAGAACCCATCCTCATCTGGGTGACATCAAGAGTTTGATCATAAATTTTCCAACAATACAGAACACTGGACAGTGAGAACTAACATGAGTACTGGAGTATAAGATTATAAGTGATGTTCTTTCTGCAGTCTTAAACAGTCTTTATGGTTAATAGCTCCTAGTTTTATGAGCTCAGCATTTTTGATCACCACAGATCCAGCATCAGCTTCTCCATGCCAGAGCCTTAACACTCCAGGAGGTCCAATGTCAAAACTCCACACATGTAGCGGGATCCAAATGGCACTGGTACGTCTCTAGATGGTTCAGGATGTTTGCGAGTTCGGCATCGACTTCCGTAATCACCAAGAGGTGGGAGGTGACTGGAGCTGGCCAAACCTCAGGGTGTCTCGGGATGGGGAGAGAAAGAGAAGCAGTGGAGAGGAATTAGCGTAGCTGCTGTTCATGATATTAACAGCACAAGTTGATAATGTGCATGTGATCAGATGTTCTGGAGCACAAGGTTATGATGTGATGTGTGTTATGTGTAGGCTTTGCTAAAAAGATATGTTTTTAATCTACACTTAAACTGGGTGAGTGTGTCTGAACCCCGAACACCGTCAGGAAGACTATTCCAGAGTTTAGGAGCTAAATGTGAAAATGCTCTACCACCTTTAGTGGACTTTGTTATTCTACGAACTACTAGAAGCCCAGAGTTTTGAGATCTCAGGGAGCGTGGCGGATTGTAGCGTGTTAAAAGACTGGATAGATAAATGGGAGCCAAACCATTTAGTGCTTTATATGTGAGAAGTAATAATTTGTAGTCTATTCGAAACTTAACAGGAAGCCAGTGTAGGGACGATAAGATCGGGGTTATGTGATCATATTTTCTTGACTTTGTAAGAACTCTGGCTGCTGCATTCTGGACTAACTGAAGCTTGTTTATTAATGACGCAGGACATCCACCTAGTAACGCATTACAGTAGTCTAATCTGGAGGTCATGAACGCATGAACGAGCTTCTCTGCATCCGATATGGACAACATATTTCTTAGCTTAGAAATATTTCTAAGGTGAAAGAAGGCTGTTTTTGTAACTTGATTAATATGATTTTTGAAAGACAAGTCGCTGTCTAAAATAACACCTAGGTCTTTTATCGTTGAACTAGTGTTTACAGAACATCCGTCTAAATGCAGGTTAAGATGCTGGAGCGTCTGTATACTAGTTTTAGGGCCGATGAGCAAAATCTCAGTCTTATCGGAATTTAAAAGTAGAAAGTTATGGGTCATCCAATCTCTTATTTCCTTAACACACTCAGTTATCCGGGTTAATTGGGCTGTATCGCCTGGTTTAGATGAAATATATAGCTGAGTATCATCAGCATAACAATGGAAGCTAATTCCATGCCTTCTAATAATATTTCCTAACGGGAGCATGTATATTGTGAAGAGCAGGGGTCCTAGAACTGAACCTTGCGGCACACCATAATTTACTTGCATTAGCCTGGATAGCTCTCCATTTAAATCTACGAAATGGTAACGATCGGACAGGTAGGATTTAAACCAGCTTAATGCCTGTCCCTGAATGCCGACGTAATTTTGTAAGCGATCTAGGAGGAGATCATGATCTATAGTGTCAAATGCAGCACTAAGATCTAGTAAAACCAACAGCGAGATGAAGCCTTGGTCTGAAGCTAAAAACAGGTCATTAGTTATTTTAACTAGGGCAGTTTCTGTGCTATGATGGGGTCTAAAACCTGACTGAAATTCTTCAAATATATTGTTCTCTTGCAAGTAGGAACATAACTGGGCAGCGACAATCTTTTCTAAAATCTTAGACATAAATGGGAGATTTGAAATTGGTCTGTAATTTGATAACGTGTTTGGATCCAGATTAGGTTTTTTAATGAGGGGCTTAATAACTGCTAACTTGAGGGATTTAGGGACGAGTCCTAACGATAGTGAGGAGTTAATAATATTCAGAAGTGGTTCACCAGTCGTATATAACACTTCCTTCAGTAGTTTAGTAGGAATTGGATCTAACTGACATGTTGTCGATTTAGCTTTGGCAATAACATTATACAGCTCTTCCTGTCCTATACATGTAAAACAGTGGAGTTGTGGAGTTGAGGGTAACACTGTCTCAGGAGATGCTGTCAGAGGTTGAACTGCCACAATTGTTTTTCTAATGTTCTCTATTTTTTCAGTGAAGAAAATCATAAAGTCCTCACTACTAAACTGTGATGGAACACAATTTCCAGAGCCCTGATTTGTTGTAAGCTAAGCTACAGTACTAAAAAGGAACCTGGGATTGTTTTTGTTATTTTCTATAAGTTTGCTCAGGTGTTCAGCTCTAGCAGCTTTTAGCGCCCGTCTGTAGCTAAGCATACTGTCCTTATATGCAATTCTAAATACCTCCAATTTAGTTTTCCGCCATTTTCTCTCCAGAATACGTGCTGCTCTCTTGAGGGCATGCGTATGACTATTATACCAAGGTGCAGGTGCTTGTTCTCTAACCTTTTTTAACCGGATAGGGGCAACGGTGTCTAATGTGCTAGTGAGGATAAGGTCTATGTTGTTAGTTATTTCATCAAGGTTATTAGCAGTTATGGGTTTAGTGAGAAATTGAGATAAATCAGGCAGGTTATTTATGAATCTGTCCTTAGTGTTCTGAACAATAGTCCTACCAAGTCGATAACGTGGTGCAACACGGCTAATCTGCTCTACCGGTAGTGTGAACAGTATGAGGTAATGGTCTGTGATGTCATCACTCTGAGGTAAAATATCTATATCAGTGACGTCTGCTCCGTGGGATATTACTAAGTCTAATGTGTGGTTAAAACGGTGAGTTGGTCCAGTGATGTTTTGTTTAACCCCAAAAGAGTTTAATAAGTCAACAAATGATAATCCTAGAGCATCATTTACATCATCTACATGAATATTAAAATCTCCTACAAGCAGCACTTTATCAAAATTGAGCAAGAGATCTGTTAGAAAACTAGCAAACTCTTGAAGAAATTCAGCGTAGGCTCCTGGGGGTCTGTACACGGTTACCAGAGCGAGTTTTCTATGTCTGTCTGAAAGTACAACTTTAAGAACGAGCACTTCAAATGATTTAAAGCTGAATCCTAACATCTGACTAACATTAAGAGAGGCAGTATAAATGGTTCCTACACCCCCCCCACGACCAGTCTGACGCGGCTCATGCTTATAAACGTATCCTGACGGTGTCGACTCGTTTAGACCCATATAATCACCTGGTTTAATCCAGGTCTCAGTGAGACAGAGGGCATCGAGATTATTCTCTGTGATCATCTCATTTATAATCAGTGCTTTGGGTGCAAGTGATCTAATGTTTAAAAGACCAAACTTTAAAACTTTTTGGTGTTTGTTTATCTGGCATTTTTCAGTTTTAACTTCAATCAGATTATTTCTGGATCTTGCGTATTTAATTCTTGGTTTTACTACACGAGGAATAGACACGGTTTCTATAAACTGGGCTGTGTGTGAACTTGTAACTATTTGGTCTGTTGTATGCGTGTTCTCATTGTTGTAAATTTCCTGATGTCTTACCAGTCAGATGGTGTGAAGTATCCTAGAGATGTTTTCTGATAGCACTGCTGCTCCAACTCTGCTGGGGTGCAGGCCATCAGGGCGGAAGAACCTAGGACGCTCCCAGAAACAGTTCCAGTTATTAACAAAGAGAAGTTTATGTTCTCGACACCATGACTGTAACCATTCATTTAGAGCTGAAAGTCTACTAAACTTTTCAGCTCCTCACTGGTAAGTGGGAAGAGGTCCTGACACTATGATCCTGGTTGTGGGCGATGTGCTGCGTACCGTCTCCACCAGGATCCTGAAATCCCTCTTTAAGATCTCTGTTTGTCTCCGCCTGGTGTCGTTCGTTCCGGCATGAAGAACAACCGCTCCGAAGTTCTCCTTTAGGATCGAGGGTACCTGCGCAGCGACATCAAGAACACGAGCACCAGGAAAACAGCGAGTGTGCACCTTACCTTTAGCTCCGGTAGCGCGGACATGCCGGACGATGGAATCTCTGAGAATCACAGTGTCGCGTTCCGTCTCGCGGAGAGGGGCGAAGCGGTTCTCGGTCGAGATCTCGAAGGCCTGTAGTGGTGGCGAGGGAGACGCCCTCGACCGGGGCTTTGCTTGTCTCTTCCGCCGCTGTCGCATCCAGGGTCCGTGTTGCACCTTTGCTGGAGATGTAGGTGCGCTGGGTCTGGCCAGAGAAACACGCGGAGTTGAGGTGCTGGGAGCGTTGGGTTCAACCCGGGAATTTAAAGGTGGTAGAAAACATTAAAGGGTGCATTATATGTGAACAAGTAAGTTGCATGCAATTGTGTCTTGCTTGGAAATAACTGGTTTACTCAAAGAATGTAGGTGTTGCTGTTACATGCCAACAGTATTCATTTAAGCCTTTTGGGATGGAGTATATAAGTCCAGTTAAATTTTTGTTTTCATTTGTATAGCACTTTTAACAGTGGACATTGCCTCAAAGCAGCTAATGCAATAATAAAGAATTAATAACCTTGTTCTTTATAAGTGTAAGTTTATCCCTAATGAGTGAGCCGTGGGTGACTGAGGCAAGGAAAAACTCCCTGAGATGGCACAGAGAAGAAAGAAAGAAACCAGATTTAAGAGGGAACCCATCCTCATCTTAATCGCACCACCATTAACAAACCTAAGTGAACGTGTGAGAGTGAGGGGACGACAGCATACAAATATCCCAGTTCACTGAACTGAGAACGTATTGTACAATTTTTAATCATTCTCATTAGTAAAGAAAGTTGTATTTAAATGTGCATTTAACTCATGGAAGTAAACGTGTAGTAACCATGGCTACTGTATTTTGAACCTGTTTTCATTCAATTTACTTTGTTTCTATTTATCACTTTTACCCCATTGTTTTCTCACAGTCATCATATCTGCTTCACATACTGTTGGCTGTTTATTCCTTCACACGAATCCCTCAAATTTATATTACAGGTTTATAGCTATATTTATGTCATATATTATTATAAAATTTAGATAACAGCATTGCAATAACAGTCTCTTATTCTTTAATCTTTAAAGTTCTGCATGCATAAATAAAACAAAACAAGATGTTAATCCACCTTAAATTTATTTAGATTTTTATTACAACCGTGTGATTTATAAGAGGTCATCAAACCTTAGCGTATCTGTGATTTTCTTAGCTTTCCTTGGTTTAATGCTTGCTGTGCTATGCAGCTGCTTGTCCTCACTTGGCAGAACTGCACATTGAATTATCACTTGGGAAACAGAGATTTTGCAGCTTTCTGAACCAAACCTTACCTTGGATCGACTCTCAATGATGAAGACTTAAATTTGAGCTTCTAGATTTGTTACTCTGGTGTAAACTAAAGGATAGGAAATAGGCTAGTTTGCCTGGAGCTTTTCCAATGTCAGTGGGATATACATTATAATATGTAGTGTATACCTGTAGTCCAAAATAAGTATATATTCTTTGGGTAGTGGTCGATTTCTTTCTCAATATTCAAAATATCCAATCTCCAATAAAAAACAAACAAAAATATATGTAAGCAAGCATGTACATAAAAGGAGAAAGGATTGACAAAAGGCAAACAACAAATTTGTGTGGTGAACAGGGCTGTTTTTGCAGTGTAGTGATTAAAATGATGGAGGAATTTGAAGATCTTTATGGCAAAGCAAGGTGATAGGCACACTGTGTGTGGGGGCTGTGAAATGAAACTTGTGGGACAAAAAATATGTGATAGAGATCTATTTAATAGATAAAAAACTATTTTAGGGAGCTCAAATGAGAGAGTATTTGAAATCATTGTGTGATCAAAGTCAGATGTCTTTTTTGTCTACTTATGCATTCATTAATCTAGAACATTCAAGAGTGTTTTTTTTTTTTTTAAGTAATTTTTTTACTTTAATGTAGGTGTAATTTGAAACTGAAAATCAACTTTTCCCATGGTATGTGTTTAGATGAATAATTGCACTTTACCTGGAATTAAAAATTGTAGTATATGTAACACATCTGAATGTCTGAATATCTGGCAAACAATACAGTTTAGATTTTTTTTATTTAAGATGTTTTATCTAAGCACCAACATTATTAGCAAGGGCCTGGTGTCTTTTTAGTATTATCTAGCTAGTCAGCATATTTAGCATTTTTTAACCTAAATGTAATTGCCCCATGTAAAAAGAAGTTAATCAAACCTATGTTGAAATACTTTAAGTGGAGAGACCATTAGATTTAACTTATTCTAAGTTGTCCATTACAGTAAGGATTTACTGTATACAACACTTATTCCATTATAAATTGCATACAATGGATGAAAGAGCTGTTTAATGAATAGTCCAATCTTCTTTTTGTTGTTAACATTGTGCTATTGTCGTGAAACACCAGACAGCAGAAACTGGGAGTAAAAAAAAGTGTAATTTTATTGATTTGTAAGAATCAAACAAAGGAAACTATGAACCGAGAGTGCAGGGAATAAGAAGCTTAACTGGAGCGGGTGTACCGAGGAGCACAGGATCACAGGGAAGCACAGAATCACATGGAAACACAGGATCACAGGGATGCACAAGAGCATTAAGGAGTCTGGGTGATCTACTGTAAGTGTACAGTAGATCAGACGGCAATTGAATGGAAAAAGAGCTCTTTTAAAGGGGCCTGATTAAGGGAAAACAGATGCAGGTGATTAATAGGAGGGAGAGGCTGAGCGAGAGTTTTGAGAGTTTGAGGGAGGCATGGCTGGTGGTTCTCTGACAACTATATCGGCGATGATGCAGATAATCTTATCTACGTATCTTTAAATTAGCATCCTTGTCTCATGACCTCCTGATAAGAAGAAAAAGAGTACAAATATTATGTTATTTACCAATTGCCTGTAATGCTTTTATTGTCCATCTCTCTTCAACTTTAAGAAAGATGAAGTGGGACAAGGAAGAAATAAAAAAGTTCTAGATATAGAAGCTTTGATTTTTCCATTTAAATTTGTTAATATACTCATCCCAGGTATAAAATAAACTATGTCCAAATCATAAATAACAATAATTAATTGTTTAATTTTAATTAAAATATGTCAATTACCTTTGACTTTTTAAAATATTTTTGAACTTGTTAAACTTACACCTCTTTTAAGAGAAGAATTCAGACAAAATAGGACTTTTAACTGGATTTATTTCAAAGAAGACAGAAGACATAAAACTTCTTTTAAATAGGAATGAAATTAAATAAATGCTTATGAATGTAAACAGGTTAAAAAAGGTTATTTTGATTAGTGCCACTGTTTTGATATCACCTACATTTGCTTAAAACCTTAGTTGTACAAATGAGTGCTACAGTGGTTTCTGGAGTGTATAATATGACCTTTTCCATCGTCTATTTCCACTTTGCTTACAATATTTATACTAGAGATATCAAATCTGTAGCTGGTGCATATAATCAGTGCAATATGAATGTTTCTTCTTTCATATCCAGTATCCTGTCATTTTCAAATATGAATGAGTGTGTATATATTAATAAATGCCTGTGAAATTCTTCTTAGCCATAATCAAAGCGCATGGAGCATTAAGCAGTGTTGCGGGTACATTGTAAGTATTAATAGCTACTGCAGCAGAAGTATTTTGGTGGGATATAACAGTTGTACCTAAGGCATATTTGAGATGATTGACACCAGCATACTCAACTGTAGAAATAAAAATAAAAAAAAAAAAAAAAATACTTAACTCAAAAAAGATTTTCAGTCTCAGATAGTGTGAACATACACATAAATGGATCTGGAAATTTGATGCCTGTAGTGATTAAATTGTGTTTATGCTTGGCATTAAATAGTTTATTTGCTTTTACTGTTTTTCTCTTTTGTGTTAGTTCTGAGTAGAGCTACATTCAGTGGCTGTATTGATTTTCTAAAGTTGTGTAGTGGGAGGTAGAAAGCATGTCAAGCCAGTCTCACACTCCAGGCAATACAAAAGGTAATTGGGTGTTTCAATGTCCATTAGCTGAAAAAAAGTAAATGTGCTAAAACAAGTGAACTGTTTGTAGCGGCAATTACGTTTCAATCGTTCTTTATAGTACGATGTAAATGACATCTTCCCTAGTATTAAATAAAATAAATATGTATTTTTTAAACATCTATTAAATTACCAAGACCCTAAAATATTTTATGTTAAAGCTATAAACAGTCAAAGCTAATACTAGCATTTTCCTTTCTTTTTTCTATCACTCTAAGGGCAGTTATCTACAATGACTCCACTGGTCAATGATTATTTATTTATCTTTTTTTTTTATATATATCAAATAATTTATATTGAATGAAGCATGTCATTTATTAAGCAAAGAACATTTTTAATGTATACTATGGTTTACCACACACACACACACACACACACACACACACACACACACACACACACACACACACACACACAGTCAGCGTTTCCTTTTTTTTCCCTTTGGTCAACTTGTGGGAATGTACTGTGTTTGAATTTAAATAGCAACACCTACTGTGATGAAAGTGTAATTAGGGTAGAATGTAGCAGCATCGAAAGCTGGATGGACTGCTTTATATACTTAGCATGATAGATGGTTAAACATGAATATGCTGCTGAATGTTTTAAAAGTGGATGGGGCTTGGGAAAGAGGCAGGGACAAAGCACGAAAGGAGTAAGGCAATGGACAGGTTGGTGAAAACTGGAGGGAATATGTGTTCTACACCATATGGACAAACATATTGGGACACCTGGCTTTTACAGCCATATGTAGGTATTTTCCAAACTACTACCATAAAGTTGGAGGCACACAATTGTATAGGATGTCGTTTGATTGCACAAGCATTCACTTTTCTATTCAATTGCAAACAAGGAGACCCAAACCTGTTTTATTATGACTATGCCCCTGCACACAAAATGAGCAAACTGAGTATGTGAATATGGTTTACATGGGTTAAATAAAATCATCTTATGAGTGGAGCTACATATAAGAGCAAAAAGAGTGGAATAGGATGATAAACATTTATCAACTCTTAGGCATCTTTCATTCTATAAAATAGCTTGTCAGAATTAATAACCAAATATTTCCAAAAATAAAGGCAAACATTTTACTTGTTTTAGCTGGGTTACAATAGACTACAGTGGCATCAGATTCAGAGCATTGATGCATGTTTATAAAAGCAAAAACACCTGAGCTTAACCCAAGCAAAATCACATCACACCCCACTCTGTATCCCTCATCCCTCAAGGCATGGGGACATCTCTTGAAAAAATGTAAAGTTTTTTGTTTTTGCTTTTTATTTATCTTTTTTTTTCTTTCATCTTTAGTATGACGATATACACTTTATTAAGATGACAAGAAACTTATTTTAGTCAATATGCATAAGAGTGTATTAAATGATCTGGTTTATCAGTGCATCTGACTAGATAGCTTATATACCTGATAAAAAGCAGCCTCACTGAAAAACTTGGGGCTTACAGTTGATTGTCATATAATTGTAATTATCCATTAATTATTTATATCCTTAAATTAATTTGCTA
The DNA here is from genome assembly GCA_024362625.1 of Silurus asotus. NCBI lineage: Eukaryota > Metazoa > Chordata > Actinopteri > Siluriformes > Siluridae > Silurus > Silurus asotus. Next base: position 448,439 of record MU530557.1, read on the forward strand.
AAAATACCCCCAAAAAAGTCACTTCCTCTTTTTTTTTTTTTACCACAACTCCAGTGTAGATGGTATCATTATTCCAGCATGTTCTCTATCTCTCAACATGGAATGCAAACTACTGTTTACAATTTTATTTGACCCTTGAGGCATGTCTTTACGTGATCGAATAATAGAAAATGTCTGCATATTATAAAACATGCACATTATAAGATTTTTTTTTTTTTTCTATAGAATGTCTGATGCATTGTTTTTAAATTGCACAGCACCTATTGACCAAGCTTTTTATTTTATTTTATTTTTTTATTTACCTATTCGAGCTATTGCCCTTGATTAACAATCTGTGATTCATTGAAAAGAGTATTTCAGGCTTACAAGATTAAATACAGTGCATCCGGAAATAATTCACAGTGCTTCCATTTTTTTCCACAATTTGTTCCGTTACAGTCTTATTACAAAATGGATTAAATTAATTATTTCCCTTCAAACAATACGCCAAAATGTCAACATAAAAGAAGTTTCTTTTAAATGTTTGCACATTTATTACAAATAAAAAAACATAAATCACATTTACATACAGTAAGTATTTACAGCCTTTGCTCAAAACTTACACCTTTGGCACCAATTACAGCTTTAAATCTTTTTGATGCTTAAGCTTGGCATGCCTATTTTTAGGCAGATTTATTTTCATTCTTCTTTGGAGAGCCTCTCAAGCTCCATCAGGTTGGATGAGGCGCATCGGTGCACAGCCATTTTCAGATCTCTCCAGAGATGTTCAATCGGATTCAGGTCTGGGCTCTGACTGGGCCACTCAAGAACATTTACAGAGCTGCCTATAGCGATCCTTTTAAACTTGGCTCTATGCTTAAGGTCATTGGCCTGTTGGAAGATGAACCATCACCCCAGTTTGGGCTTTGGGAGACCCTGAATACCCTGAATAGTCATTTCCTGTTGCTGATTACCAACCCCACAGCATGATGCTTTATTGTAGAGATGGTATTGGCCAGGTGATAAGTGGTGCCTGGTTTCCTCCAGACATGACACTTGGTATTCAGGCCAAAGAGTGCAATCTTTGTTTCATCAGGGCAGAGAATTTGTTTCTCATAGTCTGAGAGTCATTTAGGTGGCTTCTGGCAAACTCAAGGTGGGCTGTCATTTTACTAAGGAGTGGCTTCCACCAGGCAAATCTACCATACAGGCGTGATTGGTGGAGTATTGCAGAGATGTTTGTTCTTCTGGAAGGATCGCCTCTCTCCACAGAGAAACGCTGGAGTTTTTTTCAGATTGATAATCTTGGTGCTATGCAGACCTGCACAGGCTAAGCCCTGCCATTGAATGATCACTTCGGAAACAGAGATTTGCAGCTTCCTGAACCAAGCCTGACCTTGGATCGACTCTCAGTTATGAAGATTTAAAGTTGATCTTCTAGGTTTGTTACTCTGGTGTGGACCAAAGGATAGGAAATAGGCTAGTGTGCCTGGAGCTTTTCCATTGTCAGTGGGATATACAAATGAATATGTAAAGTGTATACCTGTAATCCAAAATAAGTATATATTCTCTGAAACATGATCGATTTCTTTCTCAATATTCAAAATATCCAATCTCCAATAAAAACTTATACAAATATATTTAACCAAGCATGTACATATAGGGAGAAAGGATTGACAAAAGGCAAACAACAAATTGTTGTGGTGAACAGGGCTGTTTTTGCAGTGTAGTGATTAAAATGATGGAGGAATTTGGAGATCTTTATCTCAAAGCAAGGTGATAGGCACACTGTGTGGGAATTGCAATTGAACTTTGCATTTCATTGTAAATTGTACAAAGACAACATATTAAATGTTAAATGTTAAAACTGAGAAATTATTATTATTATTATTATTATTTTTAGCATATTGCTGATTTAGAATTTAATTTCAGCAACAGCTTTAAAGAAAACAGGGGGATATGTACTGCTGTGTTGCATCAGCTCTCTTTTTACAACCCTAAGCTTTTGGAATCTGATGAGGTTAATTCATTATGTTGGAAAACAAAATGTATCATATTCTTGCTTGATGAAATATTTCAGTTGCGTAATCCAGGGCCACTTGTATTTTTGGTTTTGTAATGCCTCGGATATTTTCAGTGAGTGACATAAATGGACTACAGTAGGCCAGTTACACTTTTTTTACAGCTCCATGCTGCTGAAATATTCAGAATTTGGTTTTGTATTATCTTGCTGAAATAAACAAGTTTTTCTTTTAAAAAAAGTTGTTTCTCAGAGCTGACAAAAGTACACACATCCTTCACTTAAGTAGAAGTACAGATACTCATGTTTTGAAATACTCTGGTAAAAGGTAAAAGTACTGACTACTTTTTTACTCAAGTTAAAGTAAAGGAGTATGGGCTCTGACAGGTAATTAGGTAAAAAAACAAACATACCTACTAGCTGTTTTACTGTCACGCTGGTAACTAGACGTCAAGTCAAGTTTAATACTATAGCGCTTTTCACAACATACATTGTCTCAAAGCAGCTTTACAGAAATCAACACTTAAGGTGAATGGTGTGTGTTTATCCCTGATGAGCAAGCCTGTGACTGTGGCAAGGAAAAACTCCCTCAGATGTTATGAGGAAGAAACCTTGAGAGGAACCAGACTCAAAAGGGGAACCCATCCTCATTAGGGTGACATTAAGAGTGTAATCATAAATCTTTCAACAATACAGAACACTGGAGAGTGAGAACTAACATAAGCACTGGAGTGTAAGATTATGAGTAATTATCTTTTTACAGTCTTAATCACTTCAATATTAATCACTTTATATTAATATTAGGGCTGTCAACGATTAAAATATTTTAGTGTGAATAATGGCATGATTGTTATGAGTTAACTCAACATTAAATTAAAATTAATTTATTATGTTCTAAATGAACCCTAATTTAATCCATTTCAAGTTTTAATACTTCTAATCAACATGGCCATGGACAAATATGGATGGAGAAGAACTCGCGAAAGTGGCGGAAAAATCAAACCTTACAGATACTACAGGTGTTTGTATTGTATACTGGTGAATCTCTGCTCTTAGTAAGTGCACATATGCATTTTTTTGTTAAATGGTATGCGATGAACGCGAGCGCGGCGCTCCCAGCTTCAAATCCCTACCAAGCGCGCGCTCTCTCGGTAAGGAGCACGGCTCTCTCGGTAAGGAGTTGAAGCCAGGAGCTTCAGAGAAAGCACTTGCCACGCCCCCTTCGGCCGTTCACTTTTGAGACTTTTTTGTCCCTCGTTTTCAGTTTTGGATCTTCCGGGTTTTTTTTCGGTATTTTTTAATGTCCATTCACAAACTCTCTCTCTCTCTCTCTCTCTCGGCTTATCTCCCCCTCGGCATCGAGGGGGAGATAAGCCGAGAGCGCGCTTGGTAAGGAGTTGAAGCCGGAGCGCCACGCTCGCGTTCATCGCATAACATTTAACAAAAAAAATGCATATGTGCACTTACTAACAGCAGAGATTCACCAGTATACAATACAAACACCTGTAGTATCTGTAAGGTTTGATTTTTCCGCCACTTTCGCGAGTTCTTCTGCTGCTGCACAGCGCGGATCCACATAACTGACGTTAAAATTTCTAATTTTTCCCCCCTTGTGCTCGAGATATTAGGGTTCTGCGACATAACCGATAAAAAATGCTAAGAAAAAGCCGAGAATTTGGCGGTTCCAATTCAAAAACGTCGACTTATATATATATATATATATGTGTGTGTGTGTGTGTGTGTGTGTGTGTGTGTGTGTGTGTGTGTGTGTGTGTACTTAATTTGCCAAACAATAGGATGGATGATTATGGCAGATATTGACAGTACAGATTTAAGCAATTCAGTGTGATTAAATCGTCCTTAAAAGTGTCAATGTTCAGTATACTGTGACTTAAAGTGACACTGTGCTGTACAAGTCAAGGGTTAAAGTGACAGTCCAGAGTTATGTCGATTTTCTCATTTTGTTTCTACTCTCTTACAGAAGAGTACTGAGATGAAAGCGAAGAGCTCATGTCATGAATGTGTGTAAGATCTTTTATTCAGAAGGGCAAAAATATAATTACACATATACCATTTTGCTATTATGATCAACACATTACACTAGGGATTGAATTGTAGGCTTAACTTTAATTATTAGCCTGTGTACAGGGGTGAAATGGCAGCTCTAGCTGTGTCTGTCATAGGGTAATGCTGTTCTGATTAAAACTGCATGTAACACTGCACAGATGAACTGCAGGAAGCACTCACTCCGAGCTGTCAATTTCACTAGGGTACATGAGAGAAGATAAGAATAAGACATATTTTTTTTCATTTAATTGAAGAAAGAAAGAAAGTAAGAAAGAAATAAAGAAAGAAAGACATTTTTGTCACTCACATACACACATGCACAGTAACAGTCAAACAGTTTGGACACACCTTCTTATTCAGTGTTTTTTCTTTATTTTTATTGTTTTCAATATATATATATATATATATATATATACTAATAACAATAATATTATGACATTACAAATATGGAATTATTTAGCCAACAAAATGTGTTAAATAATCCAGAATATGTAACTTTTTTTATTCAAAGTAGCCACCTATTGCTTTGATGACATTGTTGCAAACTCTTCGCATTTCTTTTGGTGAGCCTCATGAGGTAGTCAGCTGGAATGATTTTCGAACAATCTTGAATTAGTTACTAGTGGTGTTGACTACATAGTGGCTGTGTTTCCTTCACTGTCCGGTCTAACTATCTCAGTTGGATTTGGATTGGGTGAATTTGGAGGCCAGATCATCTGATGCAGTACTCCATCACTCTCTTTCGTTGACAATAGCCTTTCTTCATAACCCAGAGGTGTGGTTGGCTTGACAATACGTTTCCAAAGGGAACTATGTTCTGCATGTAAAATGGATTGCATTCGGTATACATCTGCATATAACTGAATCATTTCCAGAGGAATACGTGTAACATAAACTTGTTTGTCGGACCTGAACAGCTATGCAGCTGTGTGATGTCCTTATAGAGGAGTGGAAAATGATCCAAGCAACAACCTGTGCAGCTTGTGTGAATTCTTGCACCCTAATCTTTTAAAATATCTGAACCAATGCTCCATTTAATGAGAAATTATGGTGACAACAATGACTGAAGTTATAACAAAAAATAAATTGAGATGTGGTTTGATTGCTGCTAAAGTAAAAATGAAGTAAAAATGAAGTGAAATTCTTTGGTGCCTAGGGTACAATAACAATAAAGCTATGGTATGTTTTACTGTGTTATTTCAATCCACACTGCATGGTTTCAGTGGCATAAATAAATTCTCTAATCCAGTAGGATCTGATAGCAATAATATTGTTATACCAGGAAAGCAAAGTTTGAGATCTGTGAAACAGTTTAAACAGAGCGTTTCCCCTTTTTTTTGGGGGGTGTAAATTTCAGAAGTACACTTTATGATGTAGATGGTCTCCCATCAAAGCACAAAAATACAAGATGTAGTAGCTTATAAAATCTTGCATACACAAAGATAAACAGGGAACGTTATTTATGGTGGTCCTTATAGGTGGCAGTAATTTAATTTAATTCATTTTAATTTGTATAGCACTTTTAACAATAAACATTGTCTCAAAGCGGATAATGTGTTGATAAAAATGAATAAGATGTTCTTAATAAGTTTGTCCCTGATGAGCAAGCTGGTGGCGACTGTGGCAAGGAAAAACTCCCCAAGATGGCATAATACAATGTTGGTGATCAGAACAAAATGTAGTCCTGAATCAGTGTAGCAGACTGTTGACATTAACTACAGTCCAAATCCATCATTAAAGCTCCTGTTCTTACTCTGTTATTTCATGGAAACCCTGGGCGTTGATGAGAAACATCCCCAGCTGCACAGAGTGTCTTCCAATCAAATAGAAAACTATCCAAAGGCAGGACAAAGTGAGAAGATCCAATGGAAGAGGGGCAGGACCTCACTGGAACCTCAGGAACATGTTTAACTTGAGAGAGAGAGAGAGAGAGAGAGATGTTCCTACAAATAGTCACTTAATATTGAGGTTCTAGTTATTACCACAGATTTTAGAGGAATTCAAAGCTTTTTGTTCAGATTAATATAGCTTTTACACTGTTAATTATGTATAGAATGCATGTTGAGTTGGAAAGCTAAATCAAATTCAAAGAAAAATTTAAATATAGTATGTTTTTTAGTTGAACATAGTGTCAGAATTGAGTTACACACAAAATATTTAAATCTGTAAAAATATCTGAAGTTTATTCTTTAAATCTGCCTCACATACACAATTCTGAACTTGGATTTCTCTCACATTAAAAGCAGTATAAAATCTTACTGTTCTGACAGGTTGACAAAGTGAATTATATATTTTGGGCTGTAAATACACAAAAAACTGGGATGTTATTTGAAGGCGGCATTGAAAAGATAAAAATTATTAGTTGATAATATCATCCCTTTAAAGATGTTTTTTAGATCAGAGAAGACAGCATTACTTTATGGAATAGCACAATGACTGAGCAAAACAAAAAAAATAATAATAAAAAGCACAATAAAACATTCATAATCCTGATTTAGTAATATGTCTGTGCATGATATAATAATAATAACAGAATGGACTGCATCAAATCCTGTGATATCTAATGAATACTAAAGATAGAAGGCACACTGTTAAATATTAAACTTAGGTGCAGCAGTTAATATGATAATTATGACTAGGACTATTCCTGAAACAGTGCATTGACTTGCATATGAAAAGCTCTGTATATATTCTGTTTTCTAAAATGACCTCTCTGTATGATCATAAAATGAATCTGAAGTATTAATTGTTGTGCATATTACATTAGTCTTATATCTGTGTAACTAATGAGACTGTATTCTGTGAATCCTACATCTCTTTATTTTTCATTAACTAAAAGTTCCTTACGGTTTCTCAAAAAATTCACGAGAGCAGTACGAAAAGCTCTCCACTATGCACAAGAACATGCAGAAGCTCTATGAGAGCTTGGGAAGCTACTTTGCCTATGACCCACACTCCATTAGCATTGAAGACTTTTTTGGGGACCTGGCTAACTTCCGCTCCTGCTTCATGGTGAGTCCTCTTTATTTCTGTACATTATAGTAAGAACCCCCCTCTCCCTCTCTTTCTCTGGATGTCGGGAATAAGTATGTGGAATATTTTGTGCGTTTTTTATTTTTATTTAAAATTATATTTATAGCATATAATCTTTTTCTCTTATAACATTTTTTTCCTGACTTTTACAATGGCAGTGTTACAAAAAGATACAATCATCCTGTAATGATATGACATTTAAATTTTTCGATTGGGCAACAGACTCTCTTTGCTGGCAAGATTTCATTATGCAGTTACTTGATAGACTTATTGTGCTAAAAATGTTGATTATTTATGTATTTATTTGTTGCAAAATTATAATGATGATAACAATTGCTGGTTATTTTGTTGGCTGGTGGTGTTAGAGATTTTAATTGCACAGAAAATACATTGGATCAAAATTATTTGGATTCATATGCTGCTTTATCTCATGTAACATGAGCTGGTTGAGACAATTGCCATTGCTTTATAATGACGTTAGACAGGAAGAAACATTTTCTTCGAGTAGAATTCAGAGTTATGAATGCTTAAGCAATATTTACAATTATATATAGTATTTACAAATAAGTATTTGAACACCCTGCTATTTTGCAAGTTCTCCCACTTAGAAATCATGGAGGGGTCTGAAATTGTCATCGTAGGTACATGTCCACTGTGAGAGACATAATCTAAAAAAAAAAAAGAAATCCAGTAATCACAATATATGATTTTTAAACTATTTATTTGTATGATACAGCTTCAAATAAGTATTTGAACACCTGTCAATCAGCTAAAATTCTGACCCTCAAAGACCTGTTAGTCTGCCTTTAAAATGTCCACCTCCACTACATTTATTATCCTAAATTAGATGCACCAGTTTGAGGTCATTAGCTGCATAAAGACACCTGTCCACCCCATACAATCAGTAAGAATCCAACTACTAACATGGCCAAGACCAAAGAGCTGTCCAAAGACACTAGAGACAAAATTGTACACCTCCACAAGGCTGGAAAGGGCTACAGGGAAATTGCCGAACAGCACATGTCCAGGCACGTCTTAAGTTTGCCAATGACCATTTGGATGATCCAGAGGAGTCATGGGAGTCATGTGGTCAGATGAGACTCAAATAAAACTTTTGGGTCATAATTTCACTAAACGTGTTTGGAGAAAGAAGAATGATGATTACCATCCCAAGAACACCATCCCTACTGTGAAGAATGGGAGTGGTAGCATCGTGCTTTGGGGTGTTTTTCTGCACATGGGACAGGGCGACTGCACTGTATTAAGGAGAGGATGACCGGGGCCATGTATTGCGAGATTTTGGGGAACAACCTCCTTCCCTCAGTTAGAGCATTAAAGATGGGTCGAGGCTGGGTCTTCCAACATGACAATGACCCGAAGCACACAGCCAGGATAACCAAGGAGTGACTCTGTAAGAAGCATATCAAGGTTCTGGCGTGGCCAGGCCAGTCTCCAGACCTAAACCCAATAGAGAATCTTTGGAAGGAGCTTAAACTCCGTGTTTCTCAGCGACAGGCCAGAAACCTGTCTGATCTAGAGAAGATCTGTGTGGAGGAGTGGGCCAAAATCCCTCCTGCAGTGTGTGCAAACCTGCTGAAAGACTACAAGAAATGTTTGACCTCTGTAATTGCAAACAAAGGCTACTGTACCAAATATTAACATTGACTTTCTCAGGTGTTCAAATACTTATTTGCAGCTGTATCATACAAATAAATAGTTAAAAAAATCATACATTGTGATTTCTGGATTTTTTTTTTTTTTTAGATTATGTCTCTCACAATGGACATGCACCTACGATGACAATTTCAGACCCCTTCATGATTTCTAAGTGGTAGAACTTGCAAAATGTATTTTTCTTTAGTTATTTACTTATTCTGTTAAGAGAGCTAGCCCAGTTCTATGCTGAGGTGTATAGCAGTAAGTTGGTAGATGATGGTGAATATTTGTTTATACTTGTTTTTATTACGGTTTACCCAAATTTAAAACGATGTATAACTCTGTCTTGTATTAACAGCTTTTCATTTTGTCTGCATCTTTTTTTTATTTGGAAAATGCTAGATAATGACTTTCTGATAGTTTTCATTAAGAGACTGGTTGAGGATTTTACCTTTAAGCTGCAAAAAACCTGTGACCACCCTCAATGGGAAACTATTATTAAATTCATATTTTTTGATTGACTCCCGAGTGAACCCTCACACTCTCATAGCATATTTATAGTACATTGTTTTGAGTCATTAATAATAAGAATGACACACAAACACACAGTCTGGTACTCACACACACTTAGCAGTCATATGATAAAGTGCAATGTTCATCAGAGTATTTTTTCCTATTTCCTGAAATATTTGGAGTGATAAAACAAATTGAAGGTAAGAGAATGATATTATAATGTAATTATAAGAATGAACATCATACATTACACCTAGCTGATATGTTTGCAAGTTTGCTTTGTGGAATTCAAGAGTTATATTTATATTAAGTTTGTAATCTAGCGTACCTGTGTATATATATTTATTGCTAGAGACTCAAAGCATTTTTGTACGTTGCTCTGGACAAGAGCGTCTGCTAAATGCTGCAAAAGTAAATGCAAATGTAAATAAACCAACATAGTCAGTGGCAGGCCATGCATTTCACTTGTAGGCCTTTCAGCGGAGTCCTAGTTAAACCAATACACATTGTAATACCATCATTTTCACACCATGGCTATAGAAACCATCAATATTACAGATAAAAGAAGTATAACAGACAACTGCATCACATGCAGGCATCTTGTCCAGCGAGAATGCATGGCATTACTAAAGCAAAAAAAAAAAGTCTCATTTCACTGCAGCCAGAGTTGCACAAAAGAAATGCTACGAAGTGAAGAAAATGGACAACTGGTAATAATTTAATACATATTCATTGACAAATATATATTAAAACAAAAGTTATTTGCAGAGAAGACTGCACTTATGAATTGATTTTAGCTGCGGAACAGGCCATGCAACCAAACAAAAAATAGGTGTACAAGCAAAAGCTACTTTAACAGCATTTACAACTTCATTGGCAAGCCCTGCATGAAACTGTTTTAAAAAAAATACAGTTCCCTATGCTCCAAATGCAGACTTCTATTTCAGACTTACTGTAGAAAATATTGATAATGTGATAAAAATATATACTATTGTCAGGTAACCACCAGTCACACCTCCCTCCAATGTTTACACTCTCACTCAGCCTCTTCCTCCTACAAATTACCTACACCTGTCCTCCTCCTACCAATTACCTACACCTGTCCTCCATTTACCTGTCCCCTTTATAAGGTCCCTATTCCCCGTCACTCATGGTCCAATCAACCAGTTACGACCATAGATCACCCGGACTTCCTGACTCTCTTGTTCCCTGTGCTTCTTTGCTCCTGGCTACGCTTCTATGGAAGTACTCAGTTACATGTACCATTTTCCTACAGTCTCTTCTCAAGCTCTCATGTGATTGTATGTTTAGACCATAAATGACAATCTGTTTTACTCCCAGTTTCTGATGCCTGGTCAATCTATGACAACTATAGAAGCTTTACCTTTATTTACTGATTAATAATTTGATTAATTGAATTAATGTATTTGTCCTTTACACATGTGACAACAATAACGGCTGTCCCTAAGAATGTTTAAAGCTTTTATATATAATATTTTGGAACTTTATCCTCTCTGCTATAAAGTGGACTAAGATACATCCTTAATCTCACTGTGCATGCCACATATCAACTGAGAATTCACAGCTGCATGTTAAACCACATGTAGCACACTACATAGTATTAATAATATCGATGACAATAATACAGTAAAATTATTGCTCCATGCCGCATATAGGTGACTCCAATTTTTTTGACCAAGGTTGCCTGGAATACGATTAGACTGCTGCATTTAAGTGAATGCTCTTATATCTAAATAAATACCTAATAAGAGCTAATATTTTGACTAATATTTTGATATTGGCAGCAATGTCTGCAGCATTAAAAGTGTATTATACATAAAAAGTTCAGTGTTTAATGCAGAATTCTAAAGTATAGTGTGCAGTGGGATGGTGACACAAATAATCCTGTACCATCTGCTAGATGGCAGGTGGGTCAATAGTGCAGCCCTACAAGTACTTTGAATGCTATGCTCCTTCTTGGCTACGCAGGTGGTGTTGAGATTCCAGGAATTATCCTCTTGTCATGTGCACACTAAGAAGCCATGATGTATAGTAATTAGTGGTCCACTTGAGTGATTTTTAAGTCAATAATTTTCTTTTCTTTTTTTTTTTTTTTAGTCTTTAAAACATTGAGATATAGAGCATTGTCTTGACCATTCTGTAAATTATTATGAGTAAGCCTGGTAAACAGCAATAGACTAAGCAGACAGATTTAGTGAACAGCAGTGTTCAATGTAGTTGTACTATAGGTGGTGTTGTCAAACATATAAGAATATAAGATCCAGTTGCAGTGGAAGGTGGACAGACACAGCAGGCACAGTTTTTTCCCCCATTCATCAGTTATTGTGGGATGATTGTGATGAATCCTGAGCTCAAGTGTATGAACAGCATCCTTATATGAATGCTTTCTGTTCAGGTGGGTCAGAAAAAGGTGGTGGCCTCTCAGAAATGACTGCTATTAGAAAGTGCTACATGGCATTAATCACTAAAGCACATATTATTTTTTACAATACTATAGCTTTGTACACAAATTCAGTTTTAAAACTTTGCAAAATGTTTCTATGAGTATCAGGTGCAAAATGTAAATACATATCTGAGTGGCAAAACAAAAAAAGCAGTCGTCCTATTGTCTGGGGATATTGACAATGAACATAAAGACACAAAGTCTTCATAATGAGTGAGGAGTGGCACACTCAGAAAGGCAAGGACTGTGCTTTCCTCTCAGCTCAATTCAACTTCATTGTTTTATTTGTAAAATTGTTTTTTACATTGTTTTAACAGTAGACATTATCAAAAAAGCGACTTCACTAAAGAGAATAGACTATGAATTACATTTTTTACATTTTTATTCACTCCTATAAGTTTATCCTCAATGAGCAAGCCAGAGACTGACACAGGCAATGAAAAATACCATGAGATGTGATAAGACATGAAACCTTGACAGGAACCAGCTTTAAAAGGGAACACATTCTATGAAATATGTAAGCTTACTTGTAGCTACATTGAGTCCTACTAAATGTAGTTCTGTCTTATCAGAATATAGTAGAAGGATGTTAACAAGCATCCACTGCCTGATGTCCTTTATATATTCCTCAAGATGATTAACCAGATGTCTCACATCTGGGCATGAAACAAAAGTTCCCTGTGTTGCCCTTTTTTGGGACTACAATTGGGTTATCTCTTCTTTTGTCTGAGTGTCTTTTGTCATTCGATAAAGCTTATCTTTAATATCTTTAATCATGAAATACAGGTTTGAGTACAATGTTTGGCTGGATTCACTGTCCATAGACGACTCTCACTTGGTCGAAAGTGTTATCTTTGTGTTATCTTTGTGGAGGGTGTCATCTCAGTTTGTCTGCTGTCCTCGTATGCACATAAGGCTTAAGGAAAGCCTCAACATCATCCTGCAACCTTATCATGTTGAACAGAATGTAGGTGGCAGCAACTGGAGCACTCTGCTTCTCCAGGGTGCTATGGAACTCATTTCAGCCCTACTCCTAAGCTTGGTGCAGTGCTTGAAAGTATTGATCCTACTCAGCTTGCAGCTGGAGAAGGGCTTGGTGTTGTGTCTGCTGGAGCTCTGCAAGTGCTTTGACCAGCTCACTCAGCTGGCTCCATGACTGAATAACTCTATTTCAAAATCCCAGGTTTTGGTATCAGTGTGGAGACAGGCAACGGATTCACCAAAAAAAGAACTGGCTTTTTTTGGCCGTAAACATGCTTCCACGATTTACTTTTACTTGTCAGTGCTTATCCAGTCCAGTCATTATCAGTAGCTCCAAGAGGTTATTGGTAAATCTCAGTACGTATAATGTGACTGAGGTATATTTTGAAGTATATAAGGAAATGATTTGTAGTAACTTGACTAGATTTTGGAACTATGATTATATTTCTGATATTTAATCCAAATGTTAGTATTAAATTGAGTGTGTGTTTACCACTATAAGTAAGTCCTATGACAGTCTGATTCAATGCGTTACTTTCATTCATTAAATTTTTAGACAATTATCTGTACTTTCTATTCTTAAATTTTCAAACCAGACTCATTACTTTAGTTTTCATCTGTTTGGTGACATCAACCTATTTCTTGTCATTGCGCTGCTATTTCAACCTACCACTGGTGTATAATTTCCTGGCTCTCACACACAGTTGTAAGTTGGCCTACAAAGCTAACAATGAGCAAGGCAGATGGTAACAATAAGTATGGCTGACATGGTTTAGACAGAGGGAGTCAGCAATGTAAACATGACAGAGAACAGAGACTTTCCTGATCACCTGATTCATCATCTTTTCTCTGCTCTGTGGTTGTTTAGCCTGGATGCATTCCTTAGATAATTAATTTGCATTCTTCTTCTTCTTTCGGCTTCTCCCATTAGGGGTCGCCACAGCAGTCATCCGTCTCCATTGCCCTCTGTCCTCTACATCTGCCTCCTTCAACCCAACTACCTGCATGTCTTCCCTCACCACATCCATAAACCTCTTCCTTGGTCTTCCTCTTTTCCTTCTTCCTGGCAGCTCTATCCTTAGCATTCTCCTACCGATATACCCCATGTCCCTCCTCTGAACATGTCCAAACCATCTCAATCTCGCCTTTCTCGCTTTGTCTTCAAAACGTCTTACATGCGCTGTCCCTCTAATAAACTAGTTTCTAACTCTGTCCATCCTCGTCACTCTCAACGAAAACCTCAACATCTTCAGCTCTGCTGCCTCCAGCTCCACCTCCTGTCTTTTACTCAATGCCACTGTCTCTAAACCATACAACATCGCAGGTTTTACCCTATAAACTTTCCCTTTCACTTTTGCAGATACCCTTTTATCACAAATCACTCCTGTCACTCTTCTCCACCCACTCCACCCTGCCTGCACTCCTTTCTTCCCTTCTCTAACGCACTCTCCATTACTTTGCACTGTTGACCCCAGGTACCTGAACTCCTCCACCTTCACCACCTTTTCTTCCTGCAACCACACCACTCCACTGCCCTCCCTCTCATTCACACACATTTACTCTGTCTTACTCCTACTGACTTTCATTCCCTTTCTCTCCGGCGCGTACCTCATCCTCTCCAGGCTCTTCTAAACCCTTCCCTACTCTCACCACAAATAACAATATTATCAGCAAACATCATAGTCCATGGAGACTCCTGTTTGACCTCGTTCATCAACCTGTCCATAACCACTGCAAACAAAAAAGGGCTCAGAGCCAATCCTTGATGCAGTCCAACCTCCACCTTGAACCAGTCTGTCGTTCCTTCTGCACACTTCACTGCTGTCACACTGTCCTCATGTCCTGCACCATCCTTAAATACTTCTCTGATACACCTGACTTCCTCATACAATGCCACAACTCCTCTCTTGGCACCCTGTCGTATGCTTTTTCTAAATTCACAAACACACAATGCAACTCCTTCTGACCTTCTCTTTACTTCTCCATAAACATTCTCAAATAACGCGTCTGTAGTGCTCTTCTTCGGCATAAAACCATACTGTTGCTCACAGATGGTCACCTCTTCTCTTAGCCTGGCTTCCACTACTCTTTCCCATAACTTCATGGTGTAATAATTAATTTGCATTATTATATTAATATGATGAGTGACAGATCTAGTTACCCGCATGACACAAAAACAGGTACTGCATAGTAATAGCTACTTTTTACTTAAGTACATGTCAGAGCTCATACTTCTTTAACTTAAGTGAAGGATGTGTGTACTTTTGCTATCTCTGTAAATAAATGCAATACCGCCTCATCTGACATAACTATATGCAGGAAGACTAGCTTCTTTAAATGCTAAATATCCATTTGGTTTAATAAATATTTTTATCAAACACAGTGCTGATCAGAAATAATTTGATTTATAAATAGCACATTTGACATAAGAGATCTAATATTTAACAGTCATTTCAGATCAGAACAGATGCTGGCTGTGCATTTAGTCTTATCTAATATCTAGAATATCTAGAAAATACATAAATAACTTATTACTAGCAACAGAGAAAGACGGATTAAACATTCTGCATTCCACATACTGAAGAAACTTGGATGTTTGCGGTACAGTGGAACCCGGTTATGTCACCGGCCTAGAGGACCCCAAAAAGCGTCGAGATAACCGATGATCGAGATAAACGAAAACCAATATGGCGGCAATTTATTAACTTGCTCGAAATTCTTTTTTGTACATGATGTGCGTTATTAAATAAGAATGTGCATGCACGTGTTTTTGGAGTTTTTTTTACACAACAGTGTTGCCACGATTTGTTTGATTGGTCATGCGGATCGAGATAACCTGTAATGCGGATAAGAAGGCGGAAGCCGAAGTAAACGCAAACAAAATTTATTTGAGAATACTCAGAAGATAATTCACTAAAACTTGTAGCAAAGCAGTAATTTCCAGTGGTGCGCTCCAGGAGCGTGGTCCACGAAGTTCTGTGAAAGCAGAGACAGTTCGTGTAGAGATTTCATGGATCCACGCTATGAAAAGTGCAGTGCTGGGCAGCAATGGATAAACGTGATGCAGACAGTGTGAACATGGAAAACAGCAGGATCGGGGTAATTCGGGGTGCCTTTGAGAGAATGCGGAGTCCGAGAAGAAGGGTATGTAGCGGGACACGTATACACGACACGTATGCACGTTTACACAGACTGACATGAACCAACACATACGATCATGCAAAAACAATAACGGACCGCGAGTGTGTGGAGGTGAGGGGCATAAATAGGAGATGGAATGAGTGAGTGAATGAGAGTCAGGTGTGTGTGTTCAGCATGACTGCGACGAGCTCGCCCACACAGAAGAAGAAGCAGAGTGCTTCGGGGAATGCCGCCGCCAAAGGGGGCCTGGCAGGGGATTCCTGACATAACGGCCGTTAAGTGACAAATTTGCCCCTCCTTGTGCTCGAGATATTAGCGTTCGGCGACATAAAGAAATTGGTACAGTTTAGCATAGCCAGTATGTTACCAGCATGTTTGAGGAACTGAGAGGAAACCTTTATAATAATGAGGAAACCCATGTTAGCAAATTCTGCATAAACAGTAACCTTAGCTCAGGTTTGAACAGGTGCACTCGACCACTGGTGGTACATTGCATCCTCCAACACCTCTGTAGGTCAGAGCCAGTAGAAACATCCAGATACGAGTGGAAAGCTAGAAGAAGAAGAAGAAGCTAAAACACAGCACAGTATACTATATGTTACACACTTCAGAAAAGACACCTGGGCAACTCACTCTTACCCATAATAAGTTATAATAAGTAAAATATTACAATGCATCACTTACCATTACTAACCAGCTACCATACATTCATACATATTTATATTTTACACATATTTACACATTTTATGTGGTGGTCAGAAACGCTGTAAATTGGCTGTTTAAAAATGTATAGAACAATTGACTAACAGCGGACAATACTGCTGCACTAAATAGGAAATATTGCCTTAGTGTGTTTCAATAAACACAATTGTATAAACAGATGGTCAACGTATCCCTCAGCCTGGCTGCTACTTTTTTCTAATAACTTCATGGTGTGGCTGATCAACCTAATTCCCCTGTAGTTACTGCAGGTCCGCACATCTCCCTAATTCTTAAAAATCAGTACCAGCACACTCCTTCACCCCTCAGGCATCCTCTCACCTTCCAAAATCTTGGTTAAAATCTCCACTGCCATCTCTCCCAAACCTCTCCATGCTTCTACTGGTATGTCATCTGGTCCTACCAACTTTCCACTCTTTACTCTCTGTTAGCATTTTGATACCATCCACCCGTCTCTCTCTCTCTCTCTCTCTCTCTCTCTCTCTCTCTCTCTCTCTCTCTCATTTTCCTCATTCATCAGTTGCTCAAAATTCTCCCTCCACCTTCTCAACACACTCTCCTCACTAGTCAACACATTTCCATTTGCATCCTTTACTGCTCTAACTTGCAGGACATTGTTCTCAGCTCGGTCCCTCTGCCTGGCCAATCAGTATATCCTTTTCTTCTTCGTCCAACTTCATACAGCAACTCATATGTCTTTTCCTTTGCTTTAGCCACACACATCACCTTTTAAACCTTGCAACACTTTCACTTCCTGTATATCATCACTGAGTATATAGCAGGGATTATAATACTACTGTCAAGATTTATTATATCAAAACTTCTTTTCTTTTCTTTACTTTTGTGTGTGGGGGCATACTCAATTTACCTGTAGATATTGTACAGTTGTACTTGTTCTTGTTTCAGTCATAAATCTGTATCTTAATTAAAGGACAGTGTACAAATCTTTCTGTTTCTGTAGCCTCTTTGATGTCTGTCTCTGTTACTGGCAGCAGTGTTTGATGTATGTCTCTCTGTCAGCAGTCTTCTCAGCTAGGATGATTTCTTAGTGCATATACTACAATAAACTCCATATTGTATTGCCATTGTGTGTTCTCTACAGTGTATTTCTGTTGACATTCAATCATGTGCTGCACAAAGAGAGACATCCTGCAGTGTTGTACTGTTAGAAATCATCACCTGTAGTGCTGGGATAGCTTGGAACAACATCTTATTTATTTCTTCCTTGATTTTTTCCTACTACTAAAACTCATCCTCACTTATTCTTTCCCTTTCTCCAGGAGGCTGTTAAGGAGAACTACAAAAAAAAGGAGATGGAGGAGAAGATTAAGCGGGCCAAGCTAGCAAAGGAAAAGGCTGAACGGGAAAAGCAGGAACGGCAGCAGAAGAAAAAGCAACTGATAGACATGAACAAAGGTACAGGGACAAGGTTTTGCTTGTGCCCAACTCTAGCTGGCTACAGCTTCCAGTATTATTTCACACAATGCTGAGCACTGTAGGGCATAGGTCTACACTACTAACAAATGTTTCGAACTGTGAAAAAATTAACCACTTTGATAGATACTGAACACTGCAGACTGGGAACACCCCAAAAGAGCTGTAGTTTTAAAGATTCTTGTCCCAGTTATTGAGCCATCACAGTTTGACCCTTGTCAAATTCACTCAAATCCTTGCGCTAGCCCATTTTTCCAATTTTAAACTATTTTTATGGACAATATGTTTACTTGCTGCCTAATATATGCCACCCACTATCAGGTGCCATGATTCAGAAATAATCAGTGTTATACACTTCACTGGTCATAATGTTTTAATGCCATAACTTTATGCCGGTTTGGTATAAAATTGCACCAAATATTTATTTTCTGTAACTGTGTACTAAATGGTGAAAAAAGTGCAATAATGTCAACTAAAAATGCATTATAGTTTTAACATGAAGTCTTTTCTTGGCGGTATCAAATGTTAATAAGTGCAAAACTGTTTGTGCCAGCTTAAGGTATAAAGATATCATTAGATTAGATTAGATTAGATTAGATTCAACTTTATTGTCATTACACACGTACAAGTACAAAGCAACGAAATGCAGTTTGGGTCTAACCAGAGTGCAATAACAGCAAGTGCAGGATATATAGTTAACATGAATTTACATATTTAAATAAAATAAAGACTATAAACAGTAATTTAAAGATGAATATGTGCTATATGTAAAACACAATATACAGAGTAGTGTATATATATGTACTATAATATATATATAATTACAGATGAATATATGTACTATGAACAATAATATACAGATGAATATATATATGTATTATGAACATGCTATACAGATGCCTATTACTATACACAGAGATTTACAGAAGGATGTGAGCGGTGAACATAATAATATTGCTATAGCTGTAAACAGAGAACGGGTATATGTACAATGGTGGTGGTTTATTGTGAGCAGCAATAAAAAAAAGAGCAGTGTGCAAATAAGCATATTGTGCAAATAAGCATATTTGTGTAACAGTCCGTGCAACAACAAAGTGTAAGGTGAGAGATAATCAGTGTCTTGGTGAGCATAAGTTTTTGTTCAGAGAGTCCATTAGCAAAGAGTGTGAGGTGTGGGGGGAATGTAGTAGTGTATCAGTGAGTGTCAGAGTTCACTAGAGAGACAGCTCTAGGAAAAAAGCTGTTCTTTAGTCTGCTGGTCCTGGTCCGGAGGCACCTGTAACGCCTGCCGGAGGGCAGAAGAGTGAACAGTCTGTGAGCGGGGTGAGAGGAGTCCTTAAGAATGCTGCGAGCTCGACGCAGACAGCGTTTCTTCTGGATGTCCTCCATGGCTGGGAGTGGAGTCCCTGTGATGCGCTGGGCAGTTTTCACCACCCGCTGCAGTGCCTTACGCTCAGCAGCAGAGCAGCTCCCATACCAGACTGTGACACAGCTGGTCAGGATGCTTTCTACTGCGCAGCGGTAGAAGTTCACCAGGATATCCGAGGAGAGCTGATTTTTTTTAAGTGTCCTCAGGAAAAAGAGGCGCTGGTGAGCCTTCTTGACCAGGCTGGAGGTGTTGATGTTCCAAGACAGGTCTGCCGAGATGTGGATCCCCAGGAACTTGAAACTGGAGACACGCTCAACAGCCATCCCGTTGATGTGGGTGGTGTCATGTGTGCCTCTTCCCTCCTTCCTGAAGTCCACAATAAGCTCCTTTGTCTTGGAGGTGTTAAGGAGCAGGTTGTTGTTGTTGCACCATGTGGCTAGGTGCTGGATCTCCTCCCTGTAGGCAGTCTCATCATTGTTGGTGATGAGACCAATCACGGTAGTGTCATCTGCAAACTTGATGATGGAGTTGGATCCATTCACAGGCCTGCAGTCGGAGGTGAAGAGGGAGTAGAGGAAGGGGCTCAGCACACAGCCCTGTGGTACACCAGTGTTGAGTGTGATGGTGTTGGAGCAAATGGAGCCAGATCGAACCTGCTGGGGTCTTTTGGTCAAAAAGTCCATGACCCAGTTGCAGGTGGAGGTGTTAATGCCCAGATCTAGAAGTTTGCATATTAACTTGGATGGAATGATGGTATTGAATGCTGAGCTGAAGTCAACAAACAGCATACGTGCATAGGTGTTTTTATTGTCCAAGTGTGTGAGCACAGAGTGCAATGCCATGGAAACTGCATCTTCTGTGCTTCTATTGCTTCGGTAGGCAAACTGATGGGAGTCGAATGTGGTTGGCAGAGAGTCCTTCAGGTGTGCCAGGACCAGCCGCTCAAAGCACTTCATGACAATGGGTGTCAGTGCTACAGGGCGGTAGTCGTTCAGGCACGTTGGGTTAGAGTGTTTAGGCACTGGCACAATGGAGGTACATTTAAAGCAAGTGGGAACAGCTGCTTGGGCAAGAGACAGGTTGAAAATGTCAGTAAAGACCCCAGCGAGCTGCTCAGCACATGCCCTAAGTACTCGACCAGGGATGTTGTCTGGTCCAGTGGCTTTGTGAGCGCTGATCCGGCTCAGTGCATTGCAGACATCTGTGGAGGAGAGTTTGATTGGAGAGTGATCAGCTGAGAGTTTGAGCTTTGTGGCAGTTTCTTTGTTGATACCAATTGGCCTACATCAGCTCCTGCAGACATATGTGGCAGAAGTTAGAGACTTCTGTGTCTTTGTTTTTACTTAGATGTGGCTCAATGACTGTACATACAGTGACATTCTATAGATATGCTTACTTTCTTTTGTGCTGACAAAAGTGTATAGTAAGGCTCACAGTGGTGGCTTGTGTGTTTATATCAACAAGGAATGATACAACAACTTAACTTTGTGCTTGTTGTTTATTGCTGTTAATTTTTTAATTTACCACAAGAATTCAACACTGCTCTTTTAGTTTGAATTTACATTCCCCTATTGCTACTGCTACAGAGCTACTTAATTATTTGTATGGGATTAGTAGTGAATTTAAGAACAAACATGTAAATTATATCTAATCAATACTCCCTAAACGCCACCAACATGCAAACTATGCAACATGGGCGAATGTAGTGGATCTTGTTTACACAAATATTTGTGGCACATACTGGGCAGAGCCTTCTCTCACCTTGGCTACTCAGACTTCATTGCTGGTATTTTAATCCCAGCATACAGGCCACACACCAGATGCCTCAGACAAATTCTAAAGCAGGTGAGAACATGGCGAGCAGGAGCCATCACTAGTGTTTATGATTGTTTGAGCACACTAACTGGCACATTTTGGGGACTCCTCCAATTCGGATTTATAAATAGTCGAAACACTACACACTCCAGTCAGACGTTGTGGATGACCGACGATGTGCAATTTCTCAGAGGAGCCAAGACACAAACTCTGTGTTAGGTTACTTATACAAATTGTCTACACTTTTTTTTATTTTAGGGAATATTCACAGCCTTAACATTTTGGAACTTAAATGGATCTATATAGTTGGTTAAGCCTGCTTATCTGAACCTTGGTTTTGTATAGTCTACAATTAACTAGGAGTTAAAACAGTTATATTTATTTTATATTATATTTATTTTATAGTTATATAAAAAAGTTATAATTTTTGATGGTGCTAACTGTGGTTAACTATATTTATAGTTGTCATGTGTCACTTAGTGTTTTTTTTACTGGCAGTCCTTACAGTATGTTAACTACTCATGCATTACAGTTTTTCAAATATAAATAATTGCGGTTCAATATACAGGTAGTCCTCTTGTTACAATGACCCTTGATCTTATGATGCTGATAGTGATAGAACTTCTTCTTCTTCTTTCGGCTTCTCCCATTAGGGGTCGCCACAGCGGATCATCCGTCTCCATACCCCCCTGTCCTCTACATCTGCCTCTTTCAACCCAACTACCTGCATGTCTTCCCTCACCATCTGGTTTTCCTCTTTTCCTCCTTCCTGGTGGCTCCATCCTCAGCATTCTCCCACCGATATACCCCATGTCCCTCCTCTGAACATGTCCAAACCATCTCAGTCGCGCCTCCCTCACCTTGTCTCCTATACGTCTTACATGCGCTGAGCCTCTAATAAACAAATTTCGAATCCTGTCCATCTTTGTCACTCCCAACGAAAACCTCAACATCTTCTTAAATCTTTGATTTAAGTTGGTATTCATGCAGTACTCAGTCACGCATACAGTAGCAGAGTAGCATTAATGACATCCCTGAGCTGAGCTGAGAGGAGAGGAGTGTGTGGATGAGTGTGTGGTTGCATATAATATAATAATCATTAAATGTCAGCCATTCTGTTATTATAAGATATTGAGCTCACCAGAAGTTTTATGACTTTCTCTATGACCTTGTTTTGTCAATGCTATGCATATCTGAATGCTGTATGGTTTGTTGGATGCTTACCTCGCCAGATTCACTCCTCCTTGCTTAAGCACGTTAAAATAACATATGAAGTTAATAGTATGAAGTTAACAAGAGCATCAAACATTTTAAATTATGTAATTTTTTCTTTTGTGGTTTAAATAACAAAATATGTGATGCAACATGAAATTAGAGAATGCAGTCAATAGAGAGTTTAGTAATTTCTTCTGACTGTTTCTAACAATTTTACATGAAAAAGTGTCTGCCAGCATGGTCCAAATGAACATTGTGAATGGAACAGTTTCAGGTCACAAATTTTGATTCCTTGTATTTAAAAGCCTTTTTCTAGTTTGAGTGTACCAGGCTAATCTTGCCTAAAGCAGAAGACAAAATGGACTAGAGTTAAGAGAAAAGTAGGACTAAATGTCAGGTGCCCTTTATGATTCCTGGGTCACCAAGAAAAAGAAAATTAAGAAAAAGCTGTCAAAAACTTTGAGGCATAATGTCTCTAAAAGCGTTTGCCCTCCCTTGAAAGCAAAAATGTGTGTTAATATGTACTTTTTGGTGGGATGTGTTTTGGGGACACTAAAAATCAATGAGAATGGTGCAACCTTTGTAGCCTGACATTGACTTTAATCAATTTGGTGGATGCACAGTTTGTCCTGGTTAAAATGATGAGAGTTATTAAGATAAGTCTTTTTTATATTAGCTCTACTTAACCTGTTTTATTTATAAAGGACTTTATTTTTCTTTTTAAAACTGCCTTTCAATATGATCCTTTTGATTATATATTAGATGTTTTTGGCTTAATAAGAAACACTTTTATTTTACACTGTACTGCATGTGCTTCTAATGCAAATAAGGTGCAGTGAAGTTTGCACAGTTAAGTATTGCAGCAAAATTGAGTATGTGTCATTTTATAAACATACAATTATAATAATGTAATTATGGAACCTACTAGTATCTAGTAGTATATATGTATAGTACTTCTTATGTATATGAACACAACAGTTTTTATTATCATGCCCGAAGTAACACGAAGCAGCTTATTTAAGTTTGCAGAGAACTGATGACACTGTAATACTATGTAATGCTGTAATGTTTTTAGTTTTAAATAATGTCGTGTTCTAGAACACCATGATGTAACCAGCATATTGTTGGACTAGGGTGTAGTTGGATAGCTGGTCTTTGTCTATGTTTCCAGGTCAAGGATTTATTTATTTATTTTTTATCTTGCACCATATGCCCTTCTAGTGTTACTTTTATTAGGCTTTTTTTTTTGCAGAGCCTCTCTTTAGGTTTTATTTTGTAACGTAATTTTATTGTAACCAGGTTTTATAGATATTTTATAGATATATCAATGGATGATCAAAGTACGATTTATGTGATAGAAATTATACTGTACTATAGGATATATAATTAAATGGAAAATGTGTGTTTCCTTTTAGTCATTCTGTTTCAGCTTGGGGTTAGATTAATTTGAAAGATTTATATGGTTTAATAGCAATAATAAGCATAATAGTATTAAGCAGAATGAATAAGTATACCTACATAAAAGGAAAGAGAGCAAGACAGTATGTGGCCTCTATTAGTATTTTAGCTAAAACTAAAGTTTAACTCTTTTTTCCCCATTTGTGTCCTCTTTTTCCCATAGATGGAGATGAGACAGGTGTGATGGACAGCCTGATGGAAGCCCTCCAGTCTGGTGCAGCGTTTCGTGATCGCAGGAAAAGAGCCCCACGTACTGGTATGAATCTTGCTCTTTTACATATTGTACCTGTTTTAATACTAAACATGCATTAAAAGATTCTGCCATCTGCCAAAAATGCTCCAGATTATTTACTTATTGATCCCCCATTCTTAAAGTATAATATTTCAGATTAATAAATCACTCCTGTGATCTCCAATCTGTTTGATATGTTCCACACTGTAGATTTATAGCATTGTACTCCTATCTTGTATTACTCTCTTCTAATCAAAAATCCCCCTTTTTAAATGCAAAGTATGTCTAATCAGAGGGTATGAATAAGTGAAGTTCTATGTCATGTCAAACCTGTCTACCACTCAATCTACTGCTATGATGCCCTCAGCACTGTTTATGACAGAGCCTGCTATGCCACTGGGAGGGGCAACTTACTCTCCCTCCTACTTGCATTCACTCTTTAAATCTTCATTTTCTGACATATGTCTAAATAAGACTGACATATAAGGCAAAAATGAAGACGGAGAAAAAACTGGATGAGCTCGCTCACTTTCTCTCTAGCAATCTCTTTCTTTCTATACACATTCAATTGCTTTCCCTTATCTCTTTCTCTCTCTCTCTCTCTCTCTCTCTCTCTCTCTCTCTCTCTCTCTCTCTCTCTCTCTCTCTCTCTTTCTCTCCAGTTTTTCTTTCTGTGTCCTGTCATGTGGGAAGCATAAAGATGCATGGGCTTTAGTATGCCAGAATATGTCACTGGTTTCAAACTCCTGAAATATATTATTTCACTACTCTATATGTCTCTATCATGAAAGTTATTTGGACCCCTCAGTGGCCTTTCCACCCTAAAACCTATTTTTTGACCTGAGATGAGCCACATGTTTAACAAATTAAACTTGATTTGTTAGTTTTTCCTTAAATAATGAATATGTTTAAGTGGTAAGTGAAAAAAAAACTTTGACAAGGACCAAATTTAATTTGGCCTAGAAACTAGTCAAACAGATACAGAAAGAATACAACACAGTGACATGTTGAGCAGCTAGAATTCTGTATCAGACACATATGGGACAACATCAATCTTCAGCAACAGGTCTTTTGCGCAGGCAAAAGAAGTTATGCTACACAGTGGTAAACAATGTCCCAACTTTTTTGAGACCTGTTGCAGTCATTACATTCAAAATGACATAATTCTTTCCTTGAAATGGTATATATTTTAAACATTTATTTGTTTTATTGTGAATAGAATATGTATTTATGAGATTTCAATTAATTATTATTTGTAATGCACCTTTAACAATGGACATTGTCTCAAAGCAGCTTTACACAGATAATGTGTTAAGAAAGAATTGATAAGATTGTTCTTTATAAGTTTGTTCCTAATTGACACCGTGAGTATATAGATTGGGCACTGCAAAAAAATACATAAATACAGGGAGTGCAGAATTATTAGGCAAGTTGTATTTTTGAGGATTAATTTTATTTGAGGATTTAATTTGAACAACAACCATGTTCTCAATGAACACAAAAAACTCATTAATATCAAAGCTGAATATTTTTGGAAGTAGTTTTTAGTTTGAGCTATTTTAGGGGGATATCTGTGTGTGCAGGTGACTATTACTGTGCATAATTATTAGGCAACTTAACAAAAAACAAATTTATACCCATTTCAATTATTTATTTTTACCAGTGAAACCAATATAACATCTCAACATTCACAAATATACATTTCTGACATTCAAAAACCAAACAAAAACAAATCAGTGACCAATATAGCCACCTTTCTTTGCAAGGACACTCAAAAGCCTGCCATCCATGGATTCTGTCAGTGTTTTGATCTGTTCACCATCAACATTGCATGCAGCAGCAACCACAGCCTCCCAGACACTGTTCAGAGAGGTGTACTGTTTTCCCTCCTTGTAAATCGCACATTTGATGATGGACCACAGGTTCTCAATGGGGTTCAGATCAGGTGAACAAGGAGGCCATATCATTAGATTTTCTTCTTTTATACCCTTTCTTGCCAGCCACGCTGTGGAGTACTTGGACGTGTGTGATGGAGCATTGTCCTGCATGAAAATCATGTTTTTCTTGAAGGATGCAGACTTCTTCCTGTACCACTGCTTGAAGAAGGTGTCTTCCAGAAACTGGCAGTAGGACTGGGAGTTCAGCTTGACTCCATCCTCAACCCAAAAAGGCCCCACAAGCTCATCTTTGATGATACCAGCCCAAACCAGTACTCCACCTCCACCTTGCTGGCGTCTGAGTCGGACTGGAGCTCTCTGCCCTTTACCAATCCAGCCACGGGCCCATCCATCTGGCCCATCAAGACTCACTCTCATTTCATCAGTCCATAAAACCTTAGAAAAATCAGTCTTGAGATATTTCTTGGCCCAGTCTTGACATTTCAGCTTGTGTGTCTTGTTCAGTGGTGGTCGACTTTCTGCCTTTCTTACCTTGGCCATGTCTCTGAGTATTGCACACCTTGTGCTTTTGGGCACTCCAGTGATGTTGCAGCTCTGAAATATGGCCAAACTGGTGGCAAGTGGCATCTTGGCAGCTGCACGCTTGACTTTTCTCAGTTCACGGGCAGTTATTTTGCACCTTGGTTTTTCCACACGCTTCTTGCGACCCTGTTGACTATTTTGAATGAAACGCTTGATTGTTCGATGATCACGCTTCAGAAGCTTGGCTATTTTAAGACTGCTGCATCCCTCTGCAATATATCTCACTATTTTTGACTTTTCTGAGCCTGTCAAGTCCTTCTTTTGACCCATTTTGCCAAAGGAAAGGAAGTTGCCTAATAATTATGCACACCTGATATAGGGTGTTGATGTCATTAGACCACACCCCTTCTCATTACAGAGATGCACATCACCTAATATGCTTAATTGGTAGTAGGCTTTCCAGCCTATACAGCTTGGAGTAAGACAACATGCATAACGAGGATGATGTGGTCAAAATACTCATTTGCCTAATAATTCTGCACTCCCTGTAGACCTCTCAAAGGAGCAGAACCTCTAAATCAGAGCCGAATCCATAAATTGGAAATGAAGATGCCTGATATGTCAAACCTAATCATATCTGTGACAAATTCAAATTACAAAATTAAATTA
Organism: Silurus asotus; assembly: GCA_024362625.1. Lineage (NCBI taxonomy): Eukaryota > Metazoa > Chordata > Actinopteri > Siluriformes > Siluridae > Silurus > Silurus asotus. The sequence goes on from MU530557.1 coordinate 475,625, forward strand.
TTTGAAAAAAAACATACAAATTCCATGTATTTACAAACTTTGTATATATTTACATAAAAACTTTAGCTAGCTCATAATGACATCTTTTGGCTTGTGCAGTTGTTGGCATTTTCCTTTTAGCCTTTTACCTTCATTAATGTATCCATAAAATATATTTCCCTAAAAAGGGCTGCTATTTGACACTGAGCAAAAGAGGTTCATCTTGCCTTTATAAAAAAAAGTGATTTAATGCTTGTCACCATTAGGGAATAAGAGCCCAACTGTCTGAAATGCAGTCTAACAGGTAATTCATTCAGACAGAGGAAAGGTAGGTCCTGTATATTTAATAAAGATGAAACTACCTATTTTCAGTCATAAAAATCTATCAAAGTAATCTATGAACTATCAAATGAGAGTCAGTGGGAAAAAATAAATGACAGCAAAGATTAAGTGCTTTTTTTCTCTATTCCTCATGTTATTTTATACATGATCTCTACATGTGTTTTGTTCCTCTTCCCACTCTAGCATCCCATGATTATATGAGCTATTTTATTGTAGCCAGTGGACTTTAGTTAGTAATTTATGGAGAAAGAAAGCATATAAGAGGAGCCAGCCTTAGGTCTTTTATATACAAAATTATCATATTTTAGACATGGTAGTATGATTTGTGATGCATGACAGAAATAATATATATAATTTTTGAAGTCCATATTTATAAATTGTTGTGTGAGATATAGTCTTGTTGACTGGTTAAATATCAGTTCAATTTTTTAATAACATTATTAAAACATGAGGAGTGGTCTCTTCTCCCTGATTCTTGTTGAGCACATTGTTTAACACAATGGTATTTGATTTCCAGCAATTCAATTCATTTTTCATTTCATTTTTAACAATGAACATTGTCTCAAAGCAGCTTTACACAGATAATGTGCTGATAAAAAAAAATGAATATGTTCTTTATAAGTGTAAGTTTGTCCCTTATTAACATGCCAGTGGCAACTGTGGCAAGTAAAAACTCCCCGAGATGGCATAAGGAAGAAACCTTGAGAGGAACCAGACTCAAAAGGGAACCCATCTTCATCTGGGTTGCACCGAATGTTCATTTATTGCAGATATACGATGTTGCGGGGTACAGTAATGGTGAATAGAAGCAAACTCTAGTCCTGAGTCAATGTAGCAGACACAAGGTGTTGATGAAAAACAGTCCCTAGCTGCACAGAGTGGTCTCCAAATGAAGAGAACACTATCCAGAGGCACACCTGGACAACGTGGGAAGTTCCGCCGTGGGAATAGGGGCAGGATCAGTGGGCACTGGAACCTCAGGAGCATGTTTAACTCGAACGAGAGAGAAAGAGAAGATGGATTATTATGTGTCCTTATTGTTGTATGAAAGTTAATCTCACTGTGCAGTTGGGACTCCGGCAAGACTCACTATGGCAGCATAGCTTAAAGGGAGAAGGTAACACAAACACGAGGGATCTCTGGGATAAGAGACGACCCACCACACCGCCGTCAACAAACCTGAGTGTATGTGTGAGAGTGAGTTGACGACAGCATACAAATATCCCAGTTCACCAAACACTCTATATTCATGATGCCTCCAGATCTGCTCCTTTACCTAAGAAAAATCTACTGATAAAAGACTTGACTAAATAAATACATTTTTAGCCTTGACTTGAACACTAAGACTGTGTCTGAGACCCTAACATTGATTGGAAGGAAAAAGTCTTTCGACGTTTTTAAGTTTTCTGAGAGGAGGCAGACAGGCATGTCTAGGGTCACACTTTTGAGGTAGCCATTGCTGTGAATCTCCTATGCTGTGTGTGTGTGTGTGTGTGTGTGTGCGTGTGCGTGTGCATGTCTACCAACCCGATTCCAAAAAAGTTAGGACACTGTAAAAATTGTGAATAAAAACAGAAAGCAATGATGTGGAAGTTAAAAATTTCAATATGTTATTTAAAATACAACATAGTTGACATATTAAATGTTTAAACTGAGAAAATGTATCATTTTAAGGGAAAAATAAGTTGATTTTAAATGACATGGCATCAACACATCTCAAAGTTGGGATAAGGCCATGTTTACCACTGTGAGGAGACAAGTTGCTCAAGTTTGGGAATAGGAATGTTATCTCATTTCTTCTACAACAGGCTTCTAGTTGCTCAACTGTCTTTGGTCTTCTTTGTCGCATCTTTCTCTTTATGATACGCCAAATTTATTCTATGGGTGAAAGATCTGGACTGCAGACTGGCCATTTCAGTACCCGGATCCATCTTCTACGCTGCCATGATGTTTTAATTGATGCAGTATTTGGTCTCGCATCATGTTGGAAAATGCAAGGTCTTCCCTGAAAGAGACGATGTTGTTCTAGAACTTGGATATACCTTTTAACATTATCTGGTGCCTTTCCAGATGTGTAAGCTGCCCGTGCCACACACACTCATGCAACCCCATACCATCAGAGATGTAGGCTTCTGAACTGAGCGCTGATAACAAGTTGGGTTGTCCTTATCCTATTTAGTCCGGATGACATGGCGTCCCAATTTTCCAAAAAGAACTTCACATTTTTATTCGTCTGACCACAGAAGAATTTTCCACTTTGCCACAGTCCATTTTAAACGAGCCTTGGCCCAGAGAAAATGCCTGCGCTTCTGGATAATGTTTAGATATGGCTTCTTTTTTTGACCTATAGAGTTTTAGCCGGCAATGGCAAATGGATTGTGGTCACTGTTTTCTGGAAGTATTCTTGAGCCCATGTTGTGATTTCCATTACATTCCTGTGTGATGCAGTGCCATCTAAGGGCCCGAAGATAACGGGCATCCAGTATGGTTTTCTGACTTTGACCCTTACACACAGAAACTTTCTCCCGTTAGGGGTCGCCACAGCGGATCCTCTGCACGTTTGATTTGGCACGTGTTTTACGCTGGATGCCCTTCCTAACGCAACCCTCCCCAATTTATCCGGGCTTGGGACCGGCACTGAGAGTGGTTGGGGATGGTTCCCTGACCGGGAATCGAACCCGGGTCGCAGCGGTGAGAGACTAGAGACTAGAGTCTTAACCACTAGACCACCAGGGGACCTTGACCCTTACACACAGAGATTGTTCCATATTCTCTGAATCTTTCGATTAGATAGATAGATAGATAGATAGATAGATAGATAGATAGATAGATAGATAGATAGATAGATAGATAGATAGATAGATAGATAGATAGATAGATAGATAGATAGAAAGAACTTTATTGTCATTGCATTGTACAGGTACACAGCAACGAAATGCAGTTTGGCATCTACCAGAAGTGCAAAATGTAGCAGTCGTGCAAAAGTGAAGATAAATATTTGGCATATTTACAGCAAGTGGTATATATATGAAAGCATATACAGTGAATAAATATAAAGGCTATAACAGTGCAGAGATGTGTGGACATACAGGAGTACAGTGAATAAATATAAAGGCTATATATATCTATATAATATAAATATAGATAAATTAGTGCAGAGGTAATGAGAGTAAGAAAGATATAATATGAAATATAATATATAAAGTACAGATAATATGTATAGTACAGAGGTTATATCTAGTGTTTTGATTTGTGTTTGTTTTGTAGTGATTTAGCAGTGTAGTGTAGAGTTCAGTAGCATGATGGGGGATGGAAAAAAGCTGTCCCTGAACCTGCTGGTTCTGGTGCGTAAGTTCCTGTATCTCTTTCTTGATGGAAGGAGCTTAAACAGATTATGACTGGGATGTGAAGAGTCCTTGATGATGTTGTGAGCTCTGCACAGACATCTGCTGTGGTGAAGATGTTCAATGGCAGGTAGTTGGGTGCCAGTGATGCGTTGGGCGGTTTTGACCACCCTTTGCAGGGCTTTACGTTCACACACAGTGAAGCCTCCATACCATACACTAATGGAGTTGGTCAGGATGCTCTCAATGATGCAGGGTAGAAACTTTTTAAAATCCCCAGGGACAGATGAGATTTCTTGAGACTTCTAAAGAAGTACATGCCCTTTTTTAACCAGAGCTGACGTGTACAAAAAATTATGTACTGTAGATGATGATAACTTTAAACTATTTGTAATTATTCTCTGAAAAAATCCTTTCTGATATTGCTTCAATATTTTTCGCCACAGCATTAGGGGAATTGGGGATCTTTTGCCAATTTTGACTTCTGAGAGACACTGCCACACTGAAAGGCTCTTTTTATACCTAATGATGTTGCTAATTGATCTAATAAGTTGCAAATTGGTCCTCCAGCTGTTCCATATATGTACATTTAACATTTCCGGCCTCTTTTTGCTACCTGTCCCAACTTTTTTGGAATCAGGTTTGTACTTGTCTGAAAGTGCTAGGGAGGTGAGACTTGGCTGCTTTTGTCTATGTCTGCTTAATGTGATTGATTTGAGTGGAGGACGGCCTAATGGGACAAGAGCTATTTAACTACTAACTGTTTTTTTCTTACTACTCTTATGACCTCAGATATACTAGGTGTGTTTACATGTAGCATTGTATCGGTTTAAAAGTGCAACCCGAATGAAAATGCTCCATATAAACACCTCATTTGAAATAAAAATACATTATTTTACACAAATATCTGTACAAATATCACATTTTTAAACCAGGCTCGTTACTTTAGTTTAAATCTATTAGGTAAAATGTCAATATTCTTCTTCTCATTGCATGCCGTTTTCAGCCCATCAACCTATTTCCTATAATTGTGTGGCTTTTTCAATCTACCACTGGTGTTAAGTTTTCTGGACATCAAGAAACACAGACTTAGGCTAGCTAATGAATCTAACAATAAGCAAGGAAGTAGGCATTAAGAAGTATAGCTAACGTGCAAGAGACAGAGAGAGTCAGTGATGTAAACATGACTGAGAACAGACACATCCCTGATCACCTGGACCATTATCAGCTTTTCTCTGCTTCTGTTCTATATGGTGGTTGTTTAGCCTGGATATATATATATATATATATATATATACAAGTAAGGCAGATGTGTGTCGACCTTCATAAGTCAGGCAATGGCTACAAGAAAATAGCCACTCGCCTTAACTTGCCGGTATCTACAGTCAGAGGAATCATTAAGAAGTTTAAAACAACTGGAACAGTGACAAACAAGGCTGGAAGAGGTCCCAAGTTTATTTTGCCACAACGCTCAGTGAGGGGGGTAGTAAGAGAAGTAAAAAAATTTCCCAAGCTCACCGTCACCGAATTGCATCAAAGAGTGGCATCTTGGGGTCACAGAGTCTCCAAAACAACCATCAGACGCTCTCTACATGCCAACAAGCTGTTTGGGAGGCATGCAAGGAAAAAGCCTTTTCTCACTAACACACACGAACGTAAACATCTGGAGTTTGCTAAGCGGTACTGGGACTTCAACTGGGATCGTGTGCTCTGGTCAGATGAGACTAAGATTGAGGTTTTTGGCAACAAACACTCTAAGTGGGTCTGGCGTAAAACAAAAGATGAGTATGCCGAAAAGCACCTCATGCCCACCGTGAAGTATGGTGGAGGATCTGTGATGCTGTGGGCCTGTTTCTCTTCCAAAGGCCCTGGGAACCTTGTTAGGGTGCATGGCATTATGAATGCTTTGAAGTACCAGGATATTTTAAATAAAAACCTGATGGCCTCTGCCAGAAAGCTGAAGATGGGTCGTCATTGGGTCTTTCAGCAGGATAATTATCCAAAACATGTGGCAAAATCTACACAAAAGTGGTTCAGCAGTCACAAACTCAAGGTCCTCCCATGGCCATTTCAGTCCCCAGACCTCAACCCAATTAAAAACCTGTGGGGCGAGCTAAAGAGAAGAGTGCATAAGAGAGGACCCAGGACACTGGAAGATCTAGAAAGATTGTGCAAAGAAGAATGGTCAAAAATCCCTCTCTCTGTGTTCTCCAATCGTCCTCCAATGTTATAGGAGGAGATTAAGTGCTGTCTTGTTGGCAAAAGGAGGTTGTACAAAGTATTAACATCAGGGGTGCCAATAATTGTGGCACACATGATTTCAAGTTTTTTTTTTTCTCTCTAAATGTGTGACTTTTTTTACCACCAAAGTAATGTACTTAAATCAAAGGTTGGATTTTTCTCTTTTTTTGCATTTGGGTTCTATGTTGTTTTAAAAAAAAGGAGAATTTTTAGAAGTCCATGACCACATCTTAAACAGGGGTGCCAATAATTGTGGAGGGCACTGTATATACATTAATAGGTAACAAAATTACAATTTTGTTTTGTATTACTATATAACTATGACGTGAGGTCCAGTTACCAGCATGACACTTCAACAGGAAGTAGTAATGGCTACTTTTTACTTAATATATGTAAGAGCCCTTAATTCCTTATTTTATCTTGAGTAAAAAAAATATAGTCAGTACTTTAACTTTCCCCAGAATATTTTAAAACATGAGTATCTGTACTTCTACTTAAGTGAGAGGGTGTGTGTACTTATGCAATATTTCCAGCTAGCATGGATGAGCAGGTTTAGAGTAACTGTCTGGGGATGTTGCCTGTGCTGGCTGATTTCCATAGGTTTATTTTCTCAAATCTCTTCGCCACAACTGCAAATGAGATTGAAATTTTTGGCTTTCATGTGCACCCACCAGCCACCTGTTTGGTGGGCACAGTATGGTTGATGAAGGTGCTAATACAGCTCATTATTGCTTACTTGTAATCGTTAATGCTAATACAGTTCTCATGCATAGCAGCATTCTTCAACACCTTTTAATCAATGTAGTAAAAGCAGTCCTGATGCACTTCATTGGATCTTTCAGAACACACTTTTAGAGTTTTACTAACAGAAAATAAAGACCTGAAAAGTTTGCCTAAAAATTGTTTGCAGGGTTTACTGCAATGGTGGACAAAGGACAAAAAGCAGATACATAAGTGAAAGAGATACAGTCGGTAAAATATTACTCCAGTGAAAGCACTCCCTTTAAAATTTTACTTGAGCAAAAGTACAAGAGTATTTGCCTTCAAATATACTTAATTATCCAAGTACTATGATTTATCATGGCTATCTATTATCATTTTTTGTCACAAGACTTATTGCTTAATCAACCCAGTTTATGTGAAAACACTCTAATGTTCCTTCTAGCACACTAATCTATCAATAGAATGATATTAATGAGTTAAATAATGATGGATATCTAATAGATCAGGGGTGGCCAACCCGCGGCTCGCGAGCCGCATGCGGCTCTTTCGCTGGTTTCATGCGGCTCTTACGTTCATATCGATTTTTGTGTGTTTAATTTTTAATGTGCGTTTTTGCTTTGCTTAAGTTCAATACGATATTTTTAAGACTTAAATGAGCTTGCCCCTACTGGGAAACTTTGCGGTATATCAGACTTTAGCATGAGGCCAATCATAAATTACAGCGATGCACCGAGAATTTTCGGAAATACCTAAATCACAGAAACAACACGGCAGAAACACAATTGTAATTACGCAATAAAAATACGCAGCAGCACACAGTTATCTGGATAAGAGCAACATGTCTGCGGTGTGCGGAGAGCGATTTGCAAAACATGCAATGCTGAAATTTCAAGAGCGGGTGTATCTGCAAAGAGTTTCTCCAAGTCGGGTTTAATTTATCCACTGAAATCCAAACATCCCGATTGCCATTCTAAATATGAGAAGAACGCGACGCAGAAAAGTAAAGTCAATCCGAGCATGCGCACTCCGTCTTTTGAAAAGGCAGGAAAGTTTTCCAGTGGTGGTGCCAAGGCAAAAGGCATAACACAAAAAATTATGGATTTCATTGACTTTTGTATTTAATTTTCATTTCTGGTGCATCCCTAAAATATTATCGTTGATGTGGCCCTCTGACACAATTCAGGTTTCTCATGAGGCCCCTTGTAAAAATTAATTGCCCCCCCTGCGGTATATTCATCTCACGCACATGCGCATTTGACGAAAATACCGTATTGAACTCAAGCGAAGTGAGCACGCACATAAAAAAAACACCATATCCTTGTTTTCTACCCTGAAACATGTGAAATCAAAGCATCGATCTGTTCTGACTGACACACACGTGAAATAATTGCTTCGAGTGGCAACAACGGAATCCGAGGCAGATTAGAAGGGGATTGTTCACACAATGTTCATTGTTGAAAATGACTGTCCTGTGGTCTTAGAACTGTAGGAGTCACTTTCTGTCATTATGTTGGTGTGTGACATTTACAATAAATCTGGCTGAGCAGAGGTGTGTGTGTGTGTGTGTGTGTGTGTGTGTGTGTGTGTGTGTAAGAGGAAGGGATGGGTGATGTTCATGTGTGCCCAGGTGTATGATGTGGCTCTTTGCGGTAACACAGTAAAAAATGTGGCTCTCGGTCTCTGACTGGTTGGCCACCCCTGTAATAGATTATTGTGAGCCCCAAACCTTCTTTTCAACTACTTAAGAAAACATGCAAATAAGGCCAGGTGTTGTGGCAAGTTAGAGTCAGAAGATTCTTCCATGATTTATTGCTCTCTAAATTAACGGATTGCTGTAACCTGCAATGGCGGTTACAGCTTGATTGACTCTCTGGGTAAACCACGCCATGACCCTAAGTCTCCACATTGGTTGGTTTCTGCTTTGAAAAGCTCATCTCTGCTTCAGTTTCCTTCACTGGATGAGTAGGACATATTCTCAGAGCAGTCCACAAATTTAAAAACATTTCTAAGCGCTCCCTTTCGTGTACAAAATGTCTCAATAGCAGGTTTCTATGAATAAGTGTGCAGCAATAATTTCACATTATCTGCAATAATTCCTTGTTATCCTGGTTTATGTTCATCTAATTTGTGTTCAATGTTATGGAGATATGCTAGTAGTAAGGTAGGGAGAGGTGGTTGGTTTGCTCAAACCTTTCAACTAGCATGTGGCCCACCTCTTTAACCTTATTGCTACTTGTTTGATACAAAGATTTCAGTTTAATGTATGTGTATTTACTTACACAGTCAACAAACTGCATAAAAAGTAAGTACTTCAAGTAGAGTACTGCCTCCTGCAGTGCATCAGGTCAAAATCTTATATGGTGTTTCAAGCTGACTGCAATGTTTATTGATGTTTCTTGTTTCGGTGGGATATGGATGTGCATCCACATGCTTGTGTATGAATCTGTTCATATGTATGCATGTGTCTCTGGAGAAACTAGCACAACAAGCTGAAGTGTAATTAAAGTCCATAAATCCCCCACATTTACCCATACACGGAAATCCCAAGTTTATTATATTTGGATTTAGATTTGCAGGGAAAATAGTTTTTGCTCACATCTGAAGTATAGAGTTTATAGTACATACTTTGTTGTATGTGTACAGTAGCACCAAATGCCTTAGAAATGTATGTTTCCATTGTCTTCATCTTTTTTCGGCTTCTCCCATTTTTCGGGGTCTGTTAGATTTTGATCATGCCCAAACGAAACTCAATCCGTGGAGAGGTTTTCCATACGATCTGCGATACCAGTAGGCCTTTCTGAATTCAGGGAAGAATCACACTGCACACAGCAAATGCTTCCTCTTCAGTTTATTGCAGGCGGCAGAACGTATATATACACATACAATGAAAAGGCTGTCCTAAACTTGTTTCCTGTTTAGACAAGAGGATATACTAGCCGGAGATGTGTGAGTCCAGATAAGACTCCCTGTTTACCTTACAGACTAACATCGTAAATATTCTATAGACACTGAGCAGACAAAGGAATGTGTGTGAAACAGTGTGAAAACCATCCTAACACTAACAATGGCCACTTTAAATCATTTATGATTTAGCATCACACACCAAAACATAGGATGGTCATCCTGGGAACAGAATCCGTGACACAAACTGCGAATGAAAAGATAAAGACAAACAAAAACATAGAGATTCCATTTCATTCTTTCCCCTACATGCATATAATCCTTCATCATCACCACTCCAATCGAGGCCTTTATGGCCTGTCTTACCATCATCATCAAACATGGCAACATACAAAGTATAATTCCAACAAACAATAAAAGAATCATTCCTAAAACAAAATAGTGTTCAACACTTGTAAACAAACTCTTAATCTTCTCAAAAAAACTTTGTTCAGCAGTGGTTTCACGTTCTCCAAGACATCATGAGACATTTGTTTCTCAGTGCTTATTCAATATGTCTATTAGCAGTATTATAAAGTATACAGGTACAGTCTCTTCTCACTGAATAATGTGTTCAAAGAGGTTAAACAACATTAGGAGTGTAATTCCAACTATGCACATATTGTTATAGAATTTAGACCTAGAGCAGGTATCAGGGTAAGCTAAATAAACAGTTAAGTGTGTCAGATCTGCACCCCGAAGGTGGCCCCCTTTCAACTATAAAGAAAGGATCTTTCCGTGGGCTCTCAACTGTTTCAGCCCTGAATACTCACTTAGGCAGGCTTCTTAGGCCAACAGACCAATTAGTGCATAGAATAAGTGGGTGCTGATTTGATCCTGCTTGCGTATATTCAATGTGGCTGATAATCAGTCAGAACTCCAGTTCTGGTTACAGCTAGAACAGTCGCTGGACCCAGATACTTCGGCTCACCAACCTTGGTAGGCTTCAGACTTCGTATCAGGACCTGCTGATTAGGCACAAAAGGGTGTGTTGGCTTATCTGTAGGCAGAGGAAGAGTTAGTGAGACATCAGCACTGATAGAATTCAATTTCTCAACCAGGGCAGAAACGTAGTCGTCCACCATCACTTCCAGGTTACCTAAGGAAGAAATGCCAGTGCGTCCCCTGACCCATGGGGTCAAGAAAGGTTAGAACATAAAACTTTCAAAAGGTTAATTTTGTTGAAGATAGGGTCATTCTCATTTCTGTGAGTACTACCGGGAGAACAACAGTCCAATTTCGGCCTGTTTCAATGCAGGCTTTAGTAATACATTCCTTAATGGTTCTGTTTGTTCTCTCTACCACTCCAGCTGACTGTGGGTGATAGGGAATATTAAAATGCCAATCAAATGCTAAGCTTTTAGCCAAAAGTTGTGTTACCTTCGAAGCAAAAGGTGTGCCATTATCACTTTCAATCACACTAGGAATACCGAACCTAGAAATGATCTCTTTTGTTAATATTTTGACAACCGTTTTAGCATTCTCTGTCGCAAATGCAAATGCTTCTGGCCACTTACTGAATCTGTCAACCATAACCAAGAGATATCTCAAATTTCCTACAGGTGGCATATGTGTAAAAAATTTTGGCCACTTTGGCAGGGAGTTGAACAGCTAACACCCACAGGAAACCCAGAACTGAACTGCAGTGATGTGGTGTGAAGATTAATAAAAATCTTATGATCTTAAAACATGTGCAGTGATGTAAACATAAATATGATTTTCATTTAGATTCGACGAGCTCTGCTGCAACTGATTTTCCCCAAGAAACCTTTTCACTGGGCTCGTCACATATGCATCGCTGTGTGCCTTCTTTTTGTCGTCAATTTGCTTGTCATCTTTGTACCCAACATCCGAGACATTTTTGGCATCATCGGTATGTAGAAAAATTCCTCTCTGAAAGCAATAAAATACATCTATTTTACTTAACAGATGGAAAGATAGAAGTCCAAGCTCTGAAAATGAATAGCATTACATGAATCCGCTGTAAAATAGTCTGTCATGTGAATTCTCTGTTTCTTTATCTTCAGGTGCCACCTCTGCACCAAGCTTGATCTTCATCCTTCCAGGCCTCTTCTATATCCGCATTGTTCCAATAGACCAGGAACCACTCTCCTCAAGACCAAAAATTCAGGTGATTTGAATGTTTAATTAATAGCATACATTTGAGTTTGGATATTTAAGTGACAAATCTTAAAGCATCAATTTTTTCTTTCAGGCTATTTGTTTCACGGCCCTGGGTTTCATCTTTATGACGATGAGTTTAACCTTCATAGCCCTGGACTGGATCAGTGGAGAGAACCGCAGTGGTGGGGGACACTAATTCCCAACCACAAACACAAAGGGTCCAGTATGTCTGCTCAGAAGAACACCACCTGTCTTCTTCTCTCAAACCCAGTTTTGGAACATGAGAGAAAAGCAAAAAACAAATAAACCAACAAACAAAATCACTGATAGGCTGGGCCCATCTCATCTCTGGTCCCTTTCCTTACTGCGTGAGGGTAGGACCTGCTTCCCACCATATTTCAAATTAAATAGAGGAGTGTTTGTGGTGGAGGATCTTGGCTGAACATGATGACATCGCGCCCTTTCGAGGCAGTAACCTTCAAGATCCTGAATGCAATCATTTGCTTTGACAATCCACAGAGATAAATGCCAATTAGGTTTCTGATGGCAACTGCTTATAGATGCAACATTTATAAAGGTTAATTTGCAAGATCTGTAAGAGAATCCCAAAAAGGCAGATGTAATGGTTTATGTTCTCCCATCAGTGTAAACAGGAAAAATCCATGTTTCATGTCAAGGTTTTAGGACAGATAGATGTATGCCAAGCACATACAGCAGTATTTCATTCTATTGATCAGCTACAGTTCATGTTTAGAAGAAAACTCTATCCAAATTTCTCTCTCACAGCACAGTTTTAGTAAAGGGTAAAGTAAAATCTTAATGATGAAATAGGAAGAAACATAAAAAATATACCGCATGAGAAATATCTTAAAGACACAATCACTGATTTATAAAGACAGTAAATTAACAGTTAATGTATGGCAAAATAGCTATTTTATGTAACATCTTTTCAGTATTTAAAGTTTCTAACACAACTGCCATTACCTCAAGCAAAAAATTGAACAGACAAAACCATCATGTGCCTTAAAAACTCAGGGTGCAAACCTTGTTTCCAGATTTTTAAAAAAAGCCTTTTTCAATACCATACCTCAATTTGTTGTTCTTATGTCCCTGGCAGTTGTTGTAAAGCAGAATGGACAAATTAGATAGTATATTGATTTGTTTTAGACTTTTTACAACAGCTTTTTGTTTAAGTAGGATTACACTTCATCTGAATGAGAAAGGTACAGCAAAAAACCTCTATAATGAAATTCATTGCTGAATTAATAGCTTTAAAGTAAAAGCATTCAATCAGTAGAATTAGAGCGAAGGATCCATCTGTATATTTTTTCCCACAATGAATGAGTGAAGCATGATAATTAAGAGCTCATAATGTGCCACTGATTATCATGTATTTATCAGCACTTCTACTGTGGCCTTTTCTTTTAGGTTGTATTTTTTTGGGGGCCACAGATAAAATCTTCACAAATTTTAAATACTAAGAATGAAACTTATAAAAAAAATTATAACCAGTGCATTTAAGCCAATACGATAGAGCAGAATAGGGCTGAATTAAGGGTTAAATTGTTTTTCCTCTGAGTCTGGAGGCCATTGTGAGACGGTGCCCGTTATATATTTTTTCAAAAGCTGAATAATTTCCATGTCCCTCATGTATCCATATATATATATATATATACAATGGTAATTAGGTAATGGTGAGCAGCAGTGCAAAGAAGAGCAGGTGTGCAAATGAGCATAGTTTTGTATAAACAGTCCATTAGTGCAATAACAAAGTGTGAGGTGAGGAATGAGCAAGTGTACAAGTGAGCATCAGTTTTTGTGTAGACAGTCCATTAGCGCAATAACAAAGTGTGAGGTGTGTGTGTGTGTGTGTGTGTGTGTGTGTGTGTGTGGGTGGGGGGATATAGCAGTGTTGAAGGGCAGTAGGATTAGCGAGGGGCAGAGTTCAGTAAAGAGACAGCTCTAGAAAAAAAGCTGTTCTTTAGTCGGTTGGTCCTGGTCAAGAGGCACCTGAAACGCCTGCCGGAGGGCAGAAGAGAAAACAGTCTATGGGCTGGATGAGAGGAGTCCTGCGAGCTTGACACAGACATTCTTCTGGATGTCCTCCATTGCTGGCAGTGGAGTCCCTGTGATGCACTGGGCGGTTTTCACCACCCGCTGCAGTGCCTTGCTCTCTGCAATAGAGCAGCTCCCATACCAGACTGTGCGGTAGACGTTCACCAGGATATCCGAGGAGAGCTGATTTTTCCTAAGTGTCCTCAGGAAAAAGAGGAGCTGGTGAGCCTTCTTGACCAGGCTGGAGGTGTTGGTAGTCCAGGGCAGGTCCGCTGAGATGAGGATCCCCAGGAACTTGAAACTGGAGACATGCTTAACAGCCATCCCATTGATGTGGGTGATGTTGTGTGTGCCTCTTGTCTCTTTCCTGAAGTCCACAATGAGCTCCTTTGTCTTGGAAGTGTTAAGGAGCAGGTTATTGTTATTGCACCATGTGGCTAGGTGCTGGATCTCCTCCCTGTAGGCAGTCTGATCATTGTTGGTAATGAGACCGATCATGGTAGTGTCATCTGCAAACTTGATGATGGAGTTAGATCCATTCACAGGCCTGCTGTTAATAGGTGAAGATTGAGTAGAGGAAGGGGCTCAGCACACAGCCCTGTGGTACACCAGTGTTAAGTGTGATGGTGTTGGAGAAGATGGATCCAGATCAAACCTGCTGGGGTCTGTTGGTCAGAAAGTCCATAATCCAGTTGCAGGTGGAGGTGTTAATGCCCAGATCTACAAGTTTGGCTACTAACTTGGATGGAATGATGGTATTAAATGCTGAGCTGAAGTCAACAAACAGCATACATGCATAAGGAGGGGAGGGTGTCGCAACGTAAGCTCCAGCCATGTTTGTGTATACGTAGTCTAAGGTTTTGTTTACTCTGGTGTGACAGGAAACATGCTGGTGAAATTTAGGAAGCACTGCCTTTAAGTTTGAGTGATTAAAATCTCCCGCAACAATAAATGCAGCTTCCTGATAAACAGTCTGTTCTTTACTCATGGCAGCATAAGGTTCTTTCATAGCAAGCTTGGCATCAGCATCAGGGGGAATGTAAGCTGCTGTAATAATAGTGGAAGTGAGCTCCCACGGTAGATAAAACAGGGTACATTTAACCATGAGTAAGCGGCTTCGGGTTTTCTGACGATCCCAGAAAGGAGATTAAGGTTGTCGATAAAACTGTCGGGAAGTCGTAAACCAATATCCAAAAGCTCATGTCGGGTGTACGATGTAAAGGCACGAACAGACCCGAGATAAGCAACAGAAATATTGCAAAATTGCAGATTCTGGAGAGACCCTGAGCCTCGCGATGTACTCGCGCCGCCATCTTGGTCTAGGAATCTATCGAACTTAGAACGATCGAATAGAACTTACCCTTCAAAAAACTCTCACATATAATAAATTGGAACAAAATGCCCTCTATCATCAGCGATAATATTGTTATCAGTCATCATTGCTCTGATGTCCAGTCTGAACCCTCTGAATCACCTCTGGGCATTGAAAAAAGCCTCATACATGAGATGCCAAGAAAAAAGTGGAAATAAATTAAGGACATTGTTTTTCTTGGGGACATGTGTCTTACATTTATTATATATGCAGTACAAAAGGGCAAATATGCCCCTTTCTTTGCTTGGCAGTAATAATACATATAGTAGTATGTAGCCAGTGACCACAATCCATGATCATCAAAATGAAATTAATCCATGATCTTCAAAATTAAAATAAATAAACACTTGAAATATATCTGTATGTTTGTGATAATTCTATATAATATACAATTTTCATTTTTTTTGTGTTGAATTACTAAAATTATTCAACTTTTTAATGATTTTTAGATGTACTTATATTTTACATAAGGCCTAGCTAAACAGGTTTTGATTTAGTATTAGGTAATCTTCATGGACCCACATTTGTTTCTACAGAGGTATAAAAACTGCAAGAAAAGGCTTATTTTAATCTGCACAAAGTGTATTTGAGTGAATATATATCTGATCTAATTTGATTAAGGAAATTAGTGCGTAGGATTTCATCTTAGATAGGCTGTAGTGTGTCACTGCAAAGGTGCTGGTGTTCTGGGCTTATAAATAAGCAGTAAACAGTTATTTAAGTAGTTGTTTTCTTTAATATTTTAATATAATCTTTATTGTTAATTTTATATTTTCAATTTGCAAGTTTATTTTACTTTGAAATTTTGCCATTACTATTAAGACTTTAATTTTGATTTGGGGTTCTTTGGAAAACTTGTAGAATTTACAATGGAAAGATTTTAAATTAAAATGGAAATCAGCTTGACTATATACACATCAGCCATTACATTAACCTTAATGAATAAATTAGAGCATCTCCTAAATGGCTTAGCATGTGAAAATCTTTAAGTACACCCCTTCATGCTAATGGTATTCCCTAATGGCATTGGCCTCTTTCGGGATAATAATCCACCCTGCCACACTGCAAAAAATTTACTAGTTCAAACTGATAACTCTTGGTAAACCTTCTGAAGTCTTGTGACAGTCATACCTTGATGGTCAAAGCTGTTTTGGTGGCAGGTGCATTTAAGGTTATGGCTTATTCCTCTACTATAACTGTATATTATACAGTCAAAAAGTGCTTATAAGCAACTTATGTGTATAATTATTAGAGTAATTTTTTAATTGATAATAGTTTTACCTTTTTTACACTTTTTAATCTGTTTAATTCAGTTGTTAACTGTTTAACTGATTGAGACTTAGCAAATGCAGTTCTAAGGCTTTTTAAGAAAGAACAGCCCCAGGCATTATTAAGTAAACCACGTATTTAGTTAACTGCTTATTCATCCTCTTTACGTCTGACAAAGACACATCGGTTTGAACCAAACATTTAAAATTTGGACTCATCAGACCAAAGGGCAGATTTCCATCGATCTAATATCTGTCCCTTTAGCCTTGACTTGAACACTGAGACTGTGTCTGAGTCCCAAACACTAATTGGAAGGCTCCTTTTAATTTAATAGGCATGGGGGATCATATTGGTGCAGAAGTTCACTCAGATACTGCAGCGTATGACCATTATACGTCAGTAGTAGTATTTTATAATCAGTGCTAGTTTTAATTGACATTGCCAGACAACCTTATCCAGAGAGACTTAAAATTATCTCATTCATCTCAAGTTAAGGACTTGCTCAAGGGCCCAGCAGTGTCAATTTAGTGGTGGTGGGATTTGAACAAACATCATACTTTCTTAACCAACTGAGCTATGACATCCAGCATTATAAATACAACTTACAACTAATACAGTCAGAGACGCAAACTTTTGAACAGCCTGCTGATGATAAGATGAATGGACATCCCCTCTTTAGTTTGGAGGACTTAGTGTCCATGGTTTCCAAAAAGAATAAAACATTTCGGTTTTTCTGATGACAGTTTTTCACTTTGCGTTAGTCTATTTTCAAATAAGCTTTGGCCCAAAAAAGACAGCAGCATTTCTTGGTCATGTTTACATATTGCTTCTTTTTTTGCATGATAGAACTTCAACACTTATTTTCCTTTATATTTTTCCCTTTTCCAAACATTTCAAGACATTTTGGAACAAATTACCATATGTTTCCCCTCAGTTTAAACATGTTATATCTTTCTAACGTTCTCTTGTAAATAAAATATGGGTTTGTTTGATTTTCAAATCAATGCATTTTGCCGTTTTTTTACATTTAACATTTTTCCTAAATTTTTTTGCACTTCAGGTTGTAGTTTCTGCAGTTTTTTTTTTTTCAATTTTTCATTTTTTTATACCGTAACAACAGTGTAGTAGTAAAGTGACATTTTTAAGTAAACATTTTTTTTTATTATTATGGAATGTCTACATAAGACAAATGAAAAACAAACAAGAAGACAAACAATAAAAAATAATATTAAATTAAATACTATTTAAATAAAATAATAATAATTACATTAGGAAGTAGAGCATACTAATTTTCAATGTGCAATGAGCAAGGAAATTTGCAAAAACAGCAAAGATCACTTGTTCTATACTTCTATAAAATCTGGGCAAAATTGTCTTGCATATTCAACCCACTTAGTATTTAATAAAACCATTTTTCTTAAGATGCAGAGAGAAAGTGATTCTTTACATCAGTGGTCCCCAACCCCCGGGTCAATTGGTACCGGGCCGCACAGAAAGAATATATAACTTACATTATTTCCTTGTTATTTTTTATCTGGTTCTGAATGATGTTTTATTTCATTTTATTTCATTTCATTTACTCTTTCAGGAAGCAACTAGCGCATTGTAAGCGCCTTTTTTCCCTGCAGATATTATTTTGCCTGAAAATCAACTACCTTAGAATTAGTGTAGAAAACTGGAAGGACTGTCTTAAGAATGCTTTCCACTGACCTATGAATCGTTGTCCAAAAAGGTTTTATCACTGGGCATTCCCAGAGTATATGCCAATGATCAGTTTTCTAAAACCCAAAATTTCTCCAACATTGTGTCACTATGTTGTCAACATGTTGTCAGAGTTAGTGCATTTTCATGTGAATTTACATACATAATTTCTCATGTGATATTAGGAAATTGCCCTCTTTTTTTCCATCTTTTATTTATATAGTCTGTAGAATGAGATTTCCTTGTTCTAATGCCTTAAAATTTTTTGGATATGGCCCCCTTATTTGATCATCTTGGTAAGCACCAACACATATCTTTGCACCTGGGTCATCAAGATCTGTTTTGTTCAAAATAATTACGAATTTGAAGGTATCTGTAAAAGTCAGATTTCTTAAAGAAGTAATCCTTTTCAAACTTCTTTTAGGTTTCCCTTTTCTGTTGAGACCCAAGATTTAAATCTCTAGTCCATTTTGTTGAATTCAGAGTCGTATGCACACCACTGAAATATTTGTGGGCTCAGTCTATATTTTTCTCTTACCGTAATCCATTTTTTTTAACTGAGCTTTAATCCATGGGCTTTGCAACAAATCTATAAATTGTCTCAAGTGTTTATGTATTAATATAACTTGAATTGGGGGGTCATGCATTACTGAGAGTTCAATCTTTCCACCTAGCATTATATGCTGGATTAAATATAGGTTAGAGGTTTATTCTGAGCTGCATAAAAGTAATCCCTAAAATTGGTTAATGCCATACCTCCTTCTTCCCTCGGGAGCTGTAATATCTTTCATTTTATCCTGGGTTTTTTCCCTGCCAAAGAAATCTGGAAATTATTTTATTCAATTCGGACCATTGTTTTGAATTCATCTCAACAGGTAGTGCCTTAAATAGGTAGAGATATTGTGGAAGAATATTCATCCTTACAGATTCAATTCGGTGACTAAGACCAAGAAAAGAGATAGAGTTCCATCTGTGTATATCGCATTTAACTTTTGTCAAGAGTGGTTCAAAATGTATCTGTGCTAATGTTAAGGTTTCTTTTGGTAAATATATTCCTAAATTTTTCAATGAGTTCTGATGCCAAGTTAAGAATTTCTCTCTCATATGTTTTGGGGTATATAATAAAAGCCAATATTTGTGTATTCTGTATATTTAACTTATATCCTGCATATCTACCAACTTTTTCTGATAGGTTCATTAAAGCAGGAAATGACTTAATGGGTTCTCTTAAATAAATCTAAATATCATCAGCATATAATGCTACATTTGCAGTCTTCTCCATTCATGCAAATGCCTTTGATGTTTTCAGTTTGCCTAATTCCTTTGTGCAAGAGGCTCTATATAAATTGTCAAGAGTAATGGTGAAGTTGTGCACCCCTGTCTTGATCCTCGTTCTAATATTATAGTTTCTGAAAGATAACTATTTATTTTTACTCAGGCTGATGGTTTACTGTATAGTGTATAAATGCACCTAATAAATTTTCTTGCACACCAAAATTTTCCACAGTTTTATATAAAAAAAACAAAGGCCAACTCACCGAGTCAAAAGCCCTACTCTGATGCAAAGCCATGATTTTTTGAGCTTGGAGACAGCAATGTTTAACTCTGTTTCTGCTATTGCAGCTAGTAATGTTTGATTTTGTTTCACTGATAACTTTGGTAATTTCAGAGAATAAAGGAATTTACTAATTTCTTGCACGTCTTCTTGACA
This sequence comes from Silurus asotus, assembly GCA_024362625.1. Taxonomy (NCBI): domain Eukaryota; kingdom Metazoa; phylum Chordata; class Actinopteri; order Siluriformes; family Siluridae; genus Silurus; species Silurus asotus. The sequence goes on from MU530557.1 coordinate 495,426, forward strand.
TGGTTGTGTATACAGTAATTTGTAATATATTTTACAAATGTTCTGTATTTTGTCTTGTTTATAGTACAGTAAAACCCTATTGTTTGAACAACTAATAGTACGAGCAAACGAAGATACGAGCAACCTTGCTCGCAATATTTTATCCTATTTTGCAAGCAAATTTCGAAGGCACAAGCAAACCCACGCTGCCGGTTCCCCACTTTTGGCCGAGGGTAGCATCAGTCACTTAGTTCATCTCGTGTCGCTCAATCGCTCTCGTTGTTCAGTTTTTAGTGTTATCTTTTTTTTTTTACTAGAAATCTTGAAACATTTCTCCTATGAAAATCAGTGATGGTGCTGTAAAAACAAAATTAAATAGAATTACCATTAAAACCAAGAAGGAAATAGTCAAAATGTCTGAGCATGATATTCGTCTCACACTTGCAATCAACCACTACCACATGGGTAAGTGATAAATTATGTTTACTGTACGGTAATTTACGGTGTATTTGTTTGTTAAAATAGGCTACAAATACTTTTTAAGTGCAGAAATAAGCGATCGAATGTGGTTTCATGACGGATTAAATCACTTTTACATTAATTCTTATGGGGAAAACTAGTTCAAACATTTAAGCAAATGGACCTACGAGCAATATTCACGAACGAATTATGCTCGTCCAATGGGGTTTTATATAGTATAGATTTGTATAGATTTTTTTATTTATTTAAATACCATATTGTATATATTGTGTTATCTGCTTGTTGCTTTTGTAATCTCCTAACCAGAAGTTTTGTTGATTTAGAGCCTACGTCATAATATTTCTGTTTTGTGAAAACCATCTTTCTTTCAGTCTCCTATTAGTATAATATATTTATTTCGTTTCTAATTTTCTTTATTTTATTCAATAGAGTTGTTTTTTGTCCTCTTTTATGTTGCATTTCCAGATCTTTCAGTTTATTGCTGAGATTAATTTTAATTGTTTTAATTATTTTTCATGGTCACATAAGGACAAGATTCTCCCCCTTATGACTGCTTTTAATGTGTCCCATACTCTAGCAGAGCTGACTTCCACATTATATTTTTCTTTAAGGAATATTTTTATCTGCCTTCATTTGGGTTTAAAATTGTGGGTTATTTAATACACTCGTGTTTAGCCTCCACAGTGTACTGCTTAAAATATTGTGAACATGTATATAACAAGAGAGAGAGGTGAGTGATCAGACAGGTCAGTAGATTCAATATCACAACTCTGTATTCTATGACGATCTATTTTTTAAATTAAAAAAATCTATCCTTGAGTATACATCATGAGAATTTGAATAAAATGTGTAATCATGACCTGATGGATAAAAGTCCCTCCAAAGATCTAGTATGCCTAATTCCACCATTAAAAAAATGTTTCTATGTAATGATGCGGTTATTAGGTTTTTTGATGAATCAACTTTTTTGGTTTAGGCAAATACTACAGTCTTCACCACATATAACAATTCCTTTTGCTTCTTTCATAAAGTCGAATATTCTCCGATAATAACAAAAAATCACTCCCGGGGGGACATAGACATTACATATTGTTATCGTTGTGTCATATATTTTCCCTGAGACTATTATATATCTTTCTTACTTGTCCGAGATCTCTGAAAGTTGTTTGAATGACTTTTTTGTGATATTAAGATTGCTATACCTCTTCTACATCCAGACTTATACGATGAGAAATATATCTTTGAAAATCCCCTCCTGTTTAATTTTTTATGTTTCACTGGGGTGAGATTTGTCTCTTTTAGCATTTTGTAGCAACTCTTGTAGCATCTGAGCATTTTCCCTTTTCATTTTTGACATTTGACTTCTCTTAGCCCATTTTAAAATCCTATTCACATTGAAAGTAATACATTTAAGCATCTGTCTATTCATAATCTTCCATATTAGCTAGCACATTCATAATTTCTCCCAATGCCTGTATTAAGTACCACCCCTGGTATGGTGGTGTTTTTAACAAAACACCACTATACCGAATAGGAACAGCGGTCTCCGGTGTTGAGGCTCGCTTCATAAGAGTTTTCTAGGGCTTCACACAGTCAAAGCCCCTGTTAGGGAAAGTCCCACATTTAACCGAACACGGGGCCCTGTGTAGTCACATACTAGTTTAAATGATATTATTATCATTTTAATTTATGGTAATAATAAAATAATAATAATTATAAATTTCAATTAAAACATATCATGGGCAACTTACCAATCAAAAAGTCACAAATCCTTTAAATTATTAAGGAAGTAGAACTACAAGGTGTTAATAACTTTACAGTTATGTAGCACATTACATATGACATTAAGCATTGTAAATCAATCATAACTTATTTTGGGATTGAATTAATAAACCTAAGGCTTATTTTCTGAATTAAAAAAAATAATAATTATTGAAAATGAGTGGTTTTCTTAGACCATGTACATCTGTCCGTTTTTTGAGATTCCGCATCTCCGCGCCGGTCACACTGTCTCCCCGTTGCCTGCCAAGTAGATAGAAGCATGATCTCCCCCAGATCCAAATCGATAGGGGATCTTACAACGGACACTGGAAATCTTTTCAAAACCATGTCCCTCGTTGCCTCCGTAGCGTCCTGGTACATTCGGGTGCCGTCTTAGTAGAAGACACGCATCCTTGCCAGGTACGGTGTCTAAAACTTTATCTGTTTTCTTTTAACACTTTCTTGGCTTCCGCATATTCCCCGTGTTTCTTCAGTACTTCAGGTGGAAAGTCATGATCAACATAAAAGTGAGTCTTGTTGCAAAACACTTATTTTTTTCTGCCAAGCTTTGCGACGCACCTCTCCCAAACTTGACAATTATGGATTGCGGGGTTGTCAGCGAATCATTGAGCTTTGGTGCTAATGCACGGTGTGCTTGCTCAATCCCGAGTTCTCTATCACGGAGCAAGTCCAATGCGCTTTTTAACAGTTTCTCCAGAAAGCCAATAATATCCATACTTTCCTTATCTTTGGGTATTCCATAAATCTTTAAATTGTCTCTGCGTGCATGGCCCTCCTGATCGATTAGCTTAGCTTCTAGATTAGTCTGGCATTGTATTAGGTGCCTGATTAGCGTTGATGTTGCTTAAAGTGCGGTGTCTGTTTTATCAATCCTCGTCTCTGCCTCCTCTAATCTGTCATTTGTTCTCTTCAATTCTTGCTTAATATCAGAGAGCTGTACCTTATTGTCCTTTCTAAACTCCCGGAGTTTGTTGAGAATACATTGCAGGCTAACTTCGGAGCCATTTTCCTCAGGTGGAGATGAGCTTGACGAGCTACATCTGCTCCTTTGCCTTCCTTCAGAGATAATTTTCTGTCATGCTCATTGTCGTTCTACTTCTAGTAGTGACCCCTTTCTCCATTATTATGCAAAATATTAACTAGTGTTTACAAAACCAAACATTTTGTGGTTGTTTAGCAAAACTGCTCAAAAATTCCTCTCTGTGGAGAACTGGAGACCTCTGCAATATTTTTTGCAAGACTTTATGTAAATTTCTGTTTATGAAACCTTATTTTTTTTTGTGACTATGTTGTTCTTGTTATTGTTTATGTAATAGGTTGGCAGACTGAAAAAAAAGCAATCATCCATTTCTTTAAAAAAAAAACTTTTGCCAGTTTCTTCTCGGATATTTCTAAGAAGATGTACTCATAATGTAGTTCATTTTTTGGGTCAAGCTTTTGCATAGGTGTGATATAGGGCAGGCAATAAGCATTCTTAATTCAGATGCAAATTTAGTGGTTATCAACTGCAGAAGCTGATGAATAATGGGATGTACAAAGCAGACAACCCACAAGAGGAAATGAAAGCGTGCCCCTTTTTCTGCTCTGCTGATTTCATATGTGATGATATTATTTGCATAGAATGGCAACATCGTTTATCTGTAGTCTGAATGACCATTTTATCAGTCAGGGATGGCCTTTATCAATACAAATGCTAATTAAACACTACAGGTATTAATAATAACTAAAATGTAGACAGACAGTTTTGACAGCATAGGGTTTCTAATTCTTGTAATGTTTTTTGATTTTGCAAAAATATATTTTTTTAAACTTTACCTAGATCTACACAATAATGAATCAGAATCAGGTTTACTGGCCAAGTGTGTTGACACACACAAGGAATTTGGTTCTAGCTGTATGTGACTCTCAAAAGTACAGACATAAATAAAACCTTTACATGACAAAACAGACTATACAAGACAATACAGACAATATGAGACAGTATAGACAGTGTGGGTAATATATAGGGATACAAATCAGTAATGTACATAAAGTGTGAGAGTGCATGGTAGTGCAAATGACAGTATTGTGTGCCAGATATGATAGAGAGTTTACTATAGAACTTTGTACAATATATATAGCAGCCATAGTGTGTGCAACATATACAGATAATGTGATGACTGACAGTTCTGTGTGGTAGGTACTTAGATAGATATGAGCAAGGAATATAATTATGGTCAGTTGTTAGTGAGGGTGGTTGCTTGGGGAAAGAAACTGTTCCTGTGTCTAGCAGTTTTAGTGAACTTTCTGTAGTGCCTGGCAGAAGGGAGGAGCTGGAAGATGTTGTGTCCAGGGTGTGAAGGGTCATAAATGATTTTTTTTGCCCGGTTTCTGGTTCTTGTATGGTACAAGTCCCGAAGAGTGGGCAGGGGAGCACCAATGATTTTTTTTCTGCTGTTTTAACTGTTTTCTGCAGTCTTTTTCTGTCCTGTTTTGTTGCTGCTCCAAACCAGATGGTGATTGATGAGCACAGGACAGATTCAATGACTGCAGTGTGGAACTGTATTAACAGCTCCTGTGGCAGACTGTACTTCCATAATTGGGCGTAGAAAGTACATTCTCTGCTGGGCCTTTTTTCAGAATCTAGTTTATGTTGCATTCCAATTTCAGGTCTTGGGAAATGGTAGTGCCCAGAAACTTGTCGTTCTCCACAGATGACACAGGGATGTTGGATATTGTGAGGGGGCATAGTGTAGAAGGGTGTTTCCTAAAGTCCACTATCATCTCCACAGTTTTGAGTGTGTTTAGCTCAAGGTTGTTCTGACTGCACTATAGCACCAGCTGCTCCACCTCCTGCACAAATGCAGACTCGTCGCCATCGTGGATGAGTCTGATGAGCGTGGTGTCATCTGCAAATTTCAGGAGTTTGACAGTTGGGTCACTTAATGTGCAGTCTGTCATATAAAGGGAGAATAGCAGTGGGGAAAGGACTCCCTGAGGAGCACGAGCGCTGACTATCCGAATACCAGAGGTAACATCTCCCAGTCTCACCTGTTGTTTCCTGCCTGTCAGGAAGCTGGTGATCCATTGACAGATGGCAGGGGATATAGTGAGGTTAAGGAGTTTGGATTGGAGAATTCCCGGGAATTATTTTATTGAAAGCTGAACTAAAGTCAACGAACAGAATCTGGGCATATGTTCCTGGGCAGTCAATGTGTTGCAGAATGTAGTTTAGCCCCATGTTGACTGCGTCATCCACTGATCTGTTTGCTTGGTATGCAAACTGTAGGGGATCCAGCAGCTGTTCTGTCACCTTCTTTAAATGGGCCAATACCAGTTTTTCAAAGGTCTTAATGACAACAGATATCAGAGTAACAGGCCTGTAGTCATTTAGTCCAGTAATGGAGGGTTTCTTGGGGACCGGGATGATTGTGCAGAGTTTAAAGCATGAGGGGACCTCACACAGCTCCAGTGATCTGTAAAAGATATAGGTGAAGATGGGAGCTAGTTGGTCAGCACATGCTTTGAGACAGGAGGGAAAACACCTTCTGGGCCGGCAGATTTCTTTGTCTTCTGTCCCTGAAAGAGCCGATACACATCCACTTCACAAATTTTGAGTGCTGGGAGGAGTTGTAAGAGGTGTGATGGAGGCAGACATTGGGCCGGGTTGGATGAGAGGTGTGAAGATATTGTTCTCAAACCTGCAGTATAAGGTGTTGAGGTCATCAGCCAGGTCTTAGTTTGCTTCAGTGTGGAGGGGTGGTCTCCTGATATTTTGCAGGCCTTTCCGGACTATTAAGAGCACCCATATATAAGCCGCACCCACTGAATTTGACAAAGATTTTTATTTTGAACATAAATAAGCCCCAACTGTCTATAATTTTCTACATTGAAACTAATGAACTTTACACAGGCTTTAACGAAAGACAGTGTCTGTTACATGGTGTAACAGGTGAAATATGTTGTGGCTCCTTTAAGGGTGTTTTCACACCTAGTTCGTTTGAGCCCTCCAAACGCTCTCGGAGCGGTTCAGTGTGTATATGTGAACAAACCAAGTGATCTCAGACCCCTTAAAAGGACCCAGAAGCGAACCGTACTCAGACCACCTCCGGAGGTGGTCTGAGTACGGTTAGTTTCTGGGTCCATTTGTGGTTCGATTTGTTTGTGACATGTGAAAGCAATGTGGTCCCGGTCCGCTTTGCATTTCGTTTCGCCAAATGTCCCTGGAGGCTTGCCATACCTGCAGCCGTGTTCCGTAACTGCTGAAACACAAAACTTTTTGACATGGCAGGTCGCGGAGTCGTGTGGTGTTATGAAGAAAGCTGTGCACTTATTGATATTTGTAAAGAGGATGGCATTAAACGCCAACTATTCTCAACACACAAAAACCTAAAAGTATTTTTCCTGTTTTCTCAAAAACTGAAGGAAAGGGGCTACAACAGAACAGCACCACAATGTCACGTACAAGTGAAAAAACTACGACAGAAGTACATAAACACACGTGATAAAATTTCACACAATTCTGGGTTCTGAGTTCTTATGAGGTTGAGGTGTGAACACGAAAGGGTCTGAGATCACTTCAATACTGAAGAGGACCAAAAAGAGAACTGGGTTCTCTTTTGAGTCTTTTTTATTGTGAACACAAAAGAGACTGAGCTCACATTTGCTTAGATCACTTTCTGGTTCACTTTAAGTGAACTGGGTTTGGTTCTTTTAAAACGAACTAGGTGTGAAAACACCCTAAGAGCAGAGTGGCATCTTGGGAATAGCCTGCCGGCGCATTTTCCGGTATTACTGCATGTGTGCAAGGCCGAGGAATATGTCATTATTTTCTGATGCTCATTTCTAAGTTTCTTTGACTAACCCGTAACGCTGTTGCCAAGAAAAATAAAAAAGCACGAGTTTTGGAAACCTGTCTGTGCTTGAATGATTTCTGTTGCAACTGGAGTTAGCAAGCTATCCCATGACCCAGACTCAACGCTTACAATGGCTTGTATCCAAACAGTAGCCTACCAAGAAAGTCATTGTTTACTGTCTTCCTCCTTCCATGGAAGTTTTTTCTCCCGATGTCGTGCAGCTTATAGTCCGTCCGAAAAATACGGTAGCTTCTTTTGGCTATTCTGATTTCTTTTGTCAGTTGGTTCCTGGCCTGCTTGTACAGTGCTTTGTCCTCTCCTCTGTAGGCATCTTCCTTGGCATGTCAAAGTTTTTTCAGTCCTGCCTTTTGTTTTGCCCGATAGCTCCGTTACGCGATCTGTAAGTGTAAGCCCAAGAGAAGTAATCCGCTGTCCTGGATTGAGTGACTGAGTCAAGTTTCAGTAAAACAGAGAGCAGTGGAGCATGCAAAGTCTTTGTTAGTTCCATTAAGAAGAGTCAGTTCGTCCATTTTGTTGGGCAGTGAGCGGAGGTTCGCCAGGTGAATCGACGGGAGTGCAGTTCTAAATCCCCTCTGTCATAGCTTCACTAGCGCGCCGGCACACCTTTCCCGCCGGCGTTCTTCTCCATGTACCATAGAGAGTAGCTGCTCCTCCAAATAAGATCTCCAAAAAACTTTCCGGGTTTGTAAAAACTGGTGAAAAAGTGTCTGGAGTGAACTGCCTGATGTTAAGCAGTTCTTCTGCTGTAAGTGTAAGTTTTTAGGGTAGGGTAACCTAAGGGTAAATTCTATCCCATTAAAATGTGAATTATCAGGCTAAATTAAGTTAAAAGTAAACTTTGAAGGCCTTGAAACATTGTTTTATGTTCTAAGCCAATGCAAAACCATTCATTGACTTTAATTGTCTGTTTTACCTAGATTATATTATTTTATAATAAGATACAAAAGCTAACTTCTAAAATGGTCCATTATTTAGAGGAGAACACTCCAGGAACACAAAATAACAGAACACATGGCAAAAGAGATTCCAGTTATTCTGTTATTCCCAGGATCACGATCAGGGTGTCATTACATTTACATTTGCGGCATTTAGCAGACACCCTTGCCCAGAGCGACATACAAAAGTGCTTTAATAAATCTACACTGATACGCTAGATTACAAACTTAAGATAAATCAGCCTACAACCCTGTTGTTGTTTTTTAACAAGCAAACTTGGAAAGTTTTAGTTTGTGTTTTTAAGAAGAGGTAGGTCTTTACCCGTCACTTGAAGATAGCCAGTGGCTCCACTGTTTGGACATCTAGGGGAAGTTCATTCCACCACCTCAGTGCCGGAACAGAGAAAAGCCTCAACGTATACTTACCTTTCAGCCTGAGAGAAAGTGGTACCACTCAAGCAGTGCTAGAGGATCTCAGGCAGCATGGTGCAGTACAAGAATGAATTTATCAAGAGAGTGGGTATAGAGGGAGAAAAGGAGAGAAACAAGTACTGAGCCTTGTGGGACACCGGTGGAGAGTCTGCGTAGGGCAGATGTAAACACCCTCCATGTTATCTGGTATAAGTGACCTTTCAGATAGGAAGCAAACCATTCCCGAGCTGCTCTGCAGATACCAAGGTTTCAGAGGGTAGACAAGAGGGTCTTGTAGTTATGGTCATGGAGGTTGTTCTGATAGACAGACAGTGGGTTAAAACAGTACGTTCCAGAGATTTAGAAAAAAAGGAGAGAAGTGATACCGGTCTGTAGTTGTTGATGTCCGATAGACCAAGAGCAGGTTTCTTCCACTTCCTCTCTGCTGATCTAAGTTCTCGCCGATTGCTGCACAAAACTTCTGACAGCCAGGAGGAGGAACAAGATGTCTTCTTGGGTTTAGTGGTCAGAGTCCAAGGGTAGAGAGGAAAAGGGGTCAGGAAGAGATGAAAGGGTAAAGGAAGCTACAGAGGTGGAAGAGATAGAGTGGAGGTTAGGACAGATAAGAGAGAGAGAGTTTTAATTAGTTTTTAGGTAGGATAGGAAGGGTGATACAGTTATGTCTGAAGCTGGGGTGGAAACCAGGTAAAAACCAGGTCCAGGACATGTGTGTGGGACATATCCCTTGTGTGTGGAAGGGGAGCTGTTAAATGTCAAGGAGAAGGTATTCAGAAGAAAGAGAAGGCAAGATTGTTTGTCAGATGGGAGGTTGAAGTCACCAAGAACTGTCAGAGGGGTGTTGTCAGAAGGGAAGTACTGAGGAGTGTGTCCATCTCTTCTAGAGAGTCAATGATGAAGAGGTTGATTTAAGAGGTAACTGAAACTGCATGGAATTCAAAAGAAGACATGGTTAGATGAGACAAAGATAGAGGCGTGAAACCCTATCCGTGAAAACTGTAAACCCATACCGCCACCTCTACCTATTTATATTGTTGAGTGAGAGAAAGCACAGGCCTATGATACCGTGGAGCTGCGGTTCATTGAGAGAAATATGGATTCCAACATGTACTGTGACATTCTGAAGCAGGACCTGATGCCCTCCCTTCCAAAACTGGGCTGAATAGCAGTTTTCCAATATGAAAACGACCCCAAACACACCACCAAGATGACAACTGCCTTGCTGAGGAAGCTGAAGGTGAAGGTGATGGAATTGCCACGTATGTCTCCAGACCTGAACCCTATTGATCACCTCTGGGGCATCCTCAAGTGGAGCGCTGTGTGTCTATCCAACATCCAACAAGACAGTAAATCTATACTGCTATGAAAGCTAAATATTGATTACTTTAAAGTATATCCACTTTTCTTTTCTATAGTATTGTCTCTTGAGAACATATAATAAAATAGTTGCTGAAATGTGAGGGGTGTACTCACTTTCTGAGATACTGTGTTCATACAGGTGCAATATATTGATTACATTTAGTAATCAATTAATTTAGCACAAAATATATTGATTCAATAAAGTTTAATAAATCAAATTAAGTAGTTTACATTTGTTAAACCCCATTTGAGTAATAGAAATGCGTATAAAATGTGTGTGAGAGAGAGATTTACATTTAATATTTAAATTTCTACTTATTTCAGCATTCTTTAACAAATCTCATCATTTCTACAATCCTTCATTTATTTATTTGATTCATATGTGGAATTGTCAGGATTTTTTCCCTCATAGAGAAGTTCTTGAAGCTGTACATAACTTTTTTTCGGCTTCTCCCGTTAGGGGTCGCCACAGCGGATCCTCCGCACGATTTTGATTTGGCACATGTTTTACGCTGGATGCCCTTCCTAACGCAACCCTCCCCAATTTATCCGGGCTTGGGACCTGCACTGAAAGTGGCTGGGGATGGTTCCCTGACTGGGAATCGAACCCGGGTCGCAGCAGTGAGAGCGTTGCATCTTAACCACTAGACCACCAGGGGACCTACCCTTGAAGCTGTACATAAAACGGCAAAAAATCCATAATTACTAGACTGTTGTAAGCACGGGAGTGGTAGCAATTTTTTGCATCACACCACACTAGTCATATTTCCAGTATAGTGTGAGTAGCCACAGTGAAACTGTGCTAAGTCTAGTTTCTTTTTCATACCCCTGGCATTGTTTTTTTTGGTTGTTATCCATGAGTTTGCTCAGGTGCCTGGCCACAGACCCAATTCTTTTGATCATTGCTGAGATGTTTCTACACCTTGACTGAAGTATACCTGTCGAATAGTTTATTAATTGAGCACAACCAGGATTCTTCCAAGAGCTGGTTGCCCAGCCAAACTGATCAATAAGGGCAGATGGGCTTTAGTAAGAGAGGTGAGCAAGAACCTGATGAGGTCCTGTGTGGAGATTGGATTAATTTCCAGAAGGACAACCATCACCCTACATCAGGGTGGGCTTTATGGCAGAGTGGCTAGACGAAAGCCTCTTCTCAGTACAAAACCCATGGAAACTTGTTTGAAGTCACCTGAAGGACTCTCAGACTGTGTGGGACAAGATTCTCTGATTAAATGAAACCAAGGTTCAACTGTTTGACCTCAAATCTAAACATTATGTCTGAAGGAAATTCCTCATCACTTGCCCAAAACCCATACAGCGGGGAAAATACGTATTTGACACATCAGCATTTTTATCAGTTTCTAAGTGGGCTACTGACACAAAATGTCCACCAGATGTAGCCATCAAGCCAAATATTAAATTTATACAAAGAAATCTGAACATTTAAGTATACAAGTTGAGTCATTATAAATAAAGTGAAATGACACAGGAAATAGGGTAGTATTGAACACATGAAGATAACAAGGTGCAAAATGGCATAGAAAGCCAGGAGATCACCTGAAGTCTGTCAGTATTGAGAGAGAAACCCTGCCCCCTGTGAGCACTCTGGTCGCCATTTTCCGGAAATGAAAAGAGCATCAGTTCACCATAAACCAGCCACGATCAGGCGCTCCACAAAAGATCCCTGTCCGAGGAGTCCAAAGAATAATCAGGAGAGTTCACCAAGAGCCAAGAACCACTCGGGCAGAACTTCAGGAAGACCTTGCATCAGCAGGTACTGTTGTTTCAAAGAAAACTATAAGCAATGCACTGAACCGCCATTGCATCCATGCACGCTCACCACGCAAGACTTCATTGCTGAACAGAAAGCAAGTTGAGGCTCAGTTGAAGTGCAACCCTTGCGAAAGAGCGTTTGGGGAAGCCTGTGGATTATTGGAAGACTATAGTATGGTCAGATGAAAGCAAAATTGAACTTTTTCGCAGTCATTCTACACACCATGGTTTTAAAAGAAATGGCACTGCCCACCACCCCAAGAACACCATACCAACAGTAAGTTTGATGGTGGAAGCATCATGGTTTGGGGCTTCTTTTCAGCAAGGGTTACTAGCAGACTTCATATAATTTAAGGCAGGATGAATGGAGAAATGTACCAGGACATTCTGGATAAAAATCTGCTGTCATCTACCAGAAAGCTGAAAATGAAAAGACGGTGGACATTTCAGCAAGACAATGTTTCCAAACACAAGACCAGGGAAACAATGAAGTGGTTTCAAAGAAAGAAAATCAAGTTGCTTGAATGGCCCAGTTATTCACCTGACCTAAATCCCATAGAAAATCTATGGAGAGAACTGAATTTTTAAGTTCATAAAAGAGGCCCAATGTACCTTCAAGATTTAAAGACCATTTGTGTGGAAGAATGGGCCAGAATCACTCCTGAGCAATGCAGAGGACTGGTCTCTCCATACAAGAGGTGTCTAGAAGCTGTAATCACCAACAAAGGCTTTTCTACAAGTATTAAATAAAGTGTGTTCAATACTTATTCCCTGTGTCATTTCACTTTATTTTTTATGACTCAACTTGTATACTTAAATGTTCTGATTTCTTTGTATGAATTCTATATTTTGCTTGATGGCTACATCTGGTGGAAATTTTGTGTCAATTGCAAAGTACAGAGATATGTTAAGGACCTAAATCTGGGTTGACGGCTTACCTTGCTACATTACAACATCCCTAAGCACACAGCCAAGTGAATGTCAACTCTGTTATTCTTCTAGAGTGGCCCAGTCAAAACCCTGACTTGAATCCTATTTAAAAGCTCTGAAGAAACCTGCACGTGGCTGTCCACTGATGGTCTCTATCCAACCTGACCCAGTTTAAAAGGATGTCATTAAGAATTGATATACAGTAAGGAAAATAAGTATTTGAACACCTGCTATTTTGCAAGTTCTCCCACTTAGAAATCATGGTCCAGTGTGAGAGACATAATCTAAAAAAAAAAAAAATCCAGAAACCACAATATATGATTTTTAACTATTTACTTGTATGATACAGCTGCAAATAAGTATTTGAACACCTGTCTATCAGCTATAATTCTGACCCTCAAAGACCTGTTAGTCTGCCTTTAAAATGTCCACCTCCACTTCATTTATTATCCTAAATTAGATGAACCTGTTTGAGGTCGTTAGCTGCATAAAGACACCTGTCCACCCCATACAATCAGTAAGAATCCAACTACTAACATGGACAAGACCAAAGAGCTGTCCAAAGACACTAGAGCTGGAAAGGCTGGAAAGGGCTACGGGGAAATTGCCAAGCAGCTTGGTGAAAAAATGCTCCACTGTTGGAGCAATCATTAAAAAATGGAAGAAGCTAAATATGACTGTCAATCTCCCTCGGACTGGGGCTCCATGCATGATCTTACCTCGTGGGGTCTCAATAATCCTATGGAAGGTGAGAAATCAGCCAAGAACTACACGGGAGGAGCTGGTCAATGACCTGAAAAGAGCTGAAACCACCATTTTCAAGGTTACTGTTGGTAATACACTAAGACGTCATGGTTTGAAATCATGCATGGCACGGAAGGTTCCCCTGCTTAAACCACCACATGTCCAGGATGATCCAGAGGAGTCATGGGAGAAAGTCATGTGGTCAGATGAGACCCAAATAGAACTTTGGGGTCATAATTCCACTAAACATGTTTGGAGGAAGAAGAATGATGAGTACTATCCCAAGAACACCATCCCTACTGTGAAGCATGAAGCATCATGCTTTGGGGGTGTTTTTCTGCACATGCGACTGCACTGTATTAAGGAGAGGATGACCGGGGCAAAATCCCTACTGCAATGTGTGCAAACCTGGTGAAAAACTACAGGAAACGTTTGACCTCTGTAATTGCAAACAAAGGCTACTGTACCAAATATTAACATTGACTTTCTCAGGTGTTCAAATACTTATTTGCAGCTGTATCATACAAACAAATACTTAAAAAAATCATACATTGTGATTTCTGGATTTTTTTTTAGATTATGTCTCTCACAGTGGACATGCACCTACGATGACAATTTCAGACCCCTCCATGATTTCTAAGTGGGAGAACTTGCAAAATAGCAGGGTGTTCAAATACTTATTTTCCTCACTGTAGTATCTCACAAAAGTGAGTAAACCCCTTTTATTTCAGCATCCATCCATTACTGTCTAAATAATTAGCAAAAAAATTTAGTACACCCTAAGTGAATTTCAAAACTGTTTCCAAAGTGTCAATATTTTGTGTGAGCCACTGTTATCCAGATACCTTAGAAACGGTACCTCTTCTACCTTTCATACAGATTACATAATCAAATAAAATGTGTATTCACTGTGAATTGGTGTATTTTAAAGTAGACAGTTCAAGCTTTATCTACATACATTTATGTAGAGAGATAACAGAGTATGAAAAGAGATGACAGACAGAGATGGCGGAGTGTGCACCCTGTACTTTTTTATTTTACAGAAGCACAGCGTTTTGTTTATTATTGAGTGTATATAAAAGTAGATGCTTTACAGATTCGAATGATGCATTGCTCTTATCTGTACAATAATAAAAGACTGCAAAGAAATTAATTAAAGTTTGTTAGGCTATTATGAGGCAAAATGCCACAAAATGATCCGGTGCATTTGTCGACCCCATAGGGTTAATAGCCGGATGTGTTTTCATTGTAAACATTGTAAAAACTAATGATACACTAGCAGACCTGAGATGACAGCCATTTTAAGCAGTGTAGTAACATAAGTGTGAATGGCATTAAGGTGGCTGTGCATGTGGTTGTTGTGGATTTTTGTTAAGTTTAAATATTGCTCAATGAGCTAAACCTAAGACCTGCTCAATGTAGTGTTGTGCAGTTTGATCACTGTTGGAAAAAAACATCTCCAGCCGTGCTTCCACAGACAAACTGGACAAAACTGCTAAAAAAAATAAATAAAAAAAAGGAGCTTACTATTTTATCAATGCTCAAAACTGACCAGTGATAGAAAGACCAGCTTAAGACAGAGCCAGCCACCTTGATCAACCTTTTTTTTTTTTTTTTACATCTCCAACATTGATGCGTCCTCCCCAGCATACTGCTGAAAAGAAGACTGTGCTGGTTACCACAACAAGCTCTCCAACATCTTACTGCAAAGATTAAATGATTTGAGCTTTCTCAGAAAGTAGTCTGCTTGTTCTTTTTTCTGTATACAGCTTTTGAGTTGACCTTTCAGTCCAGCTTGTTGTCAAAATTGACAAAGGGATCTATATGTATCAACCAGTTCAATGTCCTGACTTATGATGATAATTGTGGTCCTCATCCTCCTGTACTACACTAAGTTCTCTCTGGACTTGGCCACACCAAGAAAACAGATGTTTTTTTCCCCACACCACTTAACATAGTATATTAGGTCCCTTTATTCCTCTTCATTTTCTTCCCTGATGCATCTGACATGTACTAAAGGTCTGCAGTGTAAAAGGTGAAAAGGATAGGGGGGACCATTTCATGTGGTACTCCAGTGCTGCTTAGTAGGTGCTCAGACAGGCAGGAACACAAATATGCTGGGGTTTGTCTGACAGGTAGTCTTACATCTTTCACTTTCCACATCTTCTGCACTTCATTCGTAAGTACAGTCAGCTGTTGGCATTCCAGAAATTTGCAACACATTTTGGAAATCGGTTTAGTATTCCTACAGAGCTTGTGAGGCCATACAGAGAATGCAGAGATGGGCCAGAAACAAATAACAAACTAAAATTGTTCTTCAGTAGGTTCAGCATGACACCCTTTTCCTCCCCTCTCTCTTTATCACCACAATCACCATTGTTCCCCAACTTCCCCAAAGATCAAAACCAAACAATTTTTTACACCCATGATTACCAAATTTCCCCTGCTTACCTCACAATGGCTTACCACCACATCCCACTGCCTTCTTCTTCAGATGTTGTCATAATAAATATACATCATATTACATACCTTTCTAACACTGTGAACCTATTTTATATTGTTTTATTTTTTAGTAAATCTAAGATAGGCCAAAAGTTTGTAATGCTAGTGTAGAGTAATGCTGAATTTGACTAAACATTTAGTTTGAATAAAACTAAATAGTTTATAATATTTTTATTTTTTTAGGTGTTGAATGAATCATAGTTATAGCATTTAATTAAAGCACTTTATCTTTTGAGGAAAAAAAAAGCAAGACACCTGTATGTCATCTGAAAAATAATATGAATTAAATATAAAATTTCATGATGACCGTATGTCTGAGAAATATATTTCTCTATTTAAAAAAATAATATTCAAATAATAATCTGACTATTTAGCAATTGGAATCTGTGTGTGGCAAACTCTTTAAACAGGAATTAAAAAATAAAAGAAATGTATTTAAAAAGAACGTCTCTAAGTTACGTATGTAACCCTAGTTCCCTAAGAAGGAAAATAAACCTATTCCATCACACCATGCTGACCAGTCCCTGCCTAGTGTGTCTGGGCATCACCAGCATGCAGGACAGAGGAGCCGGGAGTGGCTCTGATGTCAAGGTCGTAAAACCTGACAGAGGTCAACGGCCATACTCCAAGTCGAATGAGCCTTGACTCCGAAAGGTGTGGGAAGACCAGAGGACTCGTAACCAGATGAAATCACATCCACTATCCATCAGCTGAGAGTTATGCTTATTTGCCGGAAAAACTTTCCTGTGAGGGCCATAGCAGACAAACAGCTGCTCCGACTTCCTCCAAGGACTCGTCCTGTGGAGGTACATGTCCAGTGCTCACACAGTCGATTCTGCTTTTCCTGGTCTGGAGATAGTAGGGGAGGAGCACATAATGCATGCAACATGACAGGTCGTGGGGAAGCCGTATGGATCTTAGGTATGTACCCAGCTCTAGGGTAGAAGAAAGCACTGGCCATGCCAGGGGTAAACTCCAGGAGAGACTGGGCCACAGACAAGGCAGGTAGGTCCCAGATTCTTTTAAGGGAGGATATCATCAAAAGGAAGGCGGTCTTAACCAACAGTTACCTAAGGGCTACCTCGGCCAAAGGCTCGAAGAGGGGCTCAGATAGAGCCGCCAACACGACTGACAAATCCCACACAGGCACTCTGGATCGTATCCCGGGCCTCAGCCTCCAGGTGCCACGCAGGAAATGTGTCACGAGAGAGTTTTTCCCTAGCTACTACCCCAGTACAGTAAGCTGCGATAGCGGACACGTAAACCTCCACTGAAAACCTCCAATGAAGGCACACTCTTCCCTGCGTCCAGTCTTAATCCCAGCTCCGAGAATGACATCTTGATGCTGGACCACCTGAAGCTCTGATCGAGCTAATACCAACCAGTCGTCGATATAGTTCAGAATGCAGATGCCCTGAAGCCATAGCGGGGCTAGAGCGTCAGGCCAAAGAAAAGGACCCGATTTTGGTAAGTTTAGGAACCTCCTGTGGGCAGGAAGGATGTCTATGTTTAAATCAGCATCCCTTAGATCTATTGTGACAAACCAGTACTCGGACTTGATCTGTGACACGCCCTCTTGAGGGTAAGCATCCTGAACCAGAGCCTCATGAGTGAGTGGTTCAAGGAGCGTAGTTCTAGGATCGCCCTCAATCTGCCGTCCTTCTTCGGAATAATAAAGCACTGGCCGTAATAGCCTGACTCTCTGACCAAGGGGGAAACCAATTTGATGGCCCCTTTCCTCAGGTGGGTGCGTACTTCTTGCTCCAGGACCAGAGCCTGCTTGGGTCCCACCAGGGTGAGAACCAGGTAGGGGAGGACCTGAATTGAAGTGTAAGGTCTGACAATGGCTCTATGGATTTAATCCCAGTACCTAATAGCATGAAGGTTGTATGCACCTACATGTTATCTTGTTTAACACTGCTTGTAAAATACTTTTAGCATTTTTGCCTTTTAACAAATCTGTCGGTTAACTTAATTTTCATGAATAATATTATACATTAATAAAATGGTTATTCTTCATAATTTTTAACAGGTTACAATTGCAAATATTATTGTACATTTATAATATATAAAAAAATAAAAATATTGCCAAGTATGCAATAAAATCATGCAGAATACGAAGGCAGACTCAATATAAAAAATAAATAATATCTAGTTGAATAGTTGCTTTTTATCCCATCCACTGATTCTTTTCTTTGTTTGTTTTTTGGTCCAAATCTCCAGAGCCAATTTTCATCACATTAATTAATTGTTTTTGCATTTATTTTGCATCCCAAGAATTATTTTAGCAGCTCACATTTACCGAGAAATCTTGACAGCAAAAATATTGTATTAGCTTTCATATACAAATAAATTGTAAAACTTGCACAGGCACAACAGCAATATAAGCAGAAAGAAATGGCCAACCATTTCAAAATCTGGTCTGGTCTGGTCTGGTGTGTGTGTGTGTGTGTGTGTGTGTGTGTGTGTGCGTGCGTGCGTGCTTTTAAACACTTGTGGTAACATGCATGTTAAGCAGAGGAGCAGCTGGTCTGCCAGATGTTTTTTCTTACGCCACATGGAGGACCTTTAATCTCATACCTCCTCTCCTCCCGAGGCAGGCAGGTTCATCCTTTAGTTCTTAGCTTCTTTAAGTTCTTTCAGCTTCCTGTCCATATGCTGTAATTATACATTACATATACATATGCAAATAAAATATTTACATACCAATTTACATGATGTTCATTGAATAATAATGAATTTTCTTTACCTCTTTAAAAAAAAAAAGAAAAAAGAACTTATTCAAATACCACTGTTACATATAAGAACTAAGATCCAGAAATTATTCTCTGTTCTATGTATTAATTGTGTATCTTAAATGACCCTTGATTTTCTATCATTTTGTCTTCTTAACTTCTTTGTCTAGCTAGCATTTTAATGGCCAATAGCTTTGCTAAAATCCCTTTTGATAGCTGTTAAATGGTGTTGCTTGGCAGTAGGCAAAGGGGATGGCACATTTGTAATGTTACAAATTCAAATCTCATGGCTACAGCCACACTGTTCTGTAAAGGGGGATTACTCTGTAGATCTCATGGCTACAGCCACACTGTTCTGTAAAGGGGGATTACTCTGTACATTTGTCCCATAATGGTGGCTACATACAGTGGAGGTAAAGAAACAACAGGTTTTTGCTATGTAAAAAAATTACTCCAAGATAATGGTGCCAGATATTTTTCTTCCACTAATGGGTTTGACAGTGTTGAGAGTTAATGGAAGAAAAGCTTTAAGGTATATGACCTATCAGTGGTTGTTGTGCATTAGAGCTTTCTTTGACATGAATGATTTACTAACTAAAGTCTTTCCAAAATTGAGCTAATGGCTTTGGGTTTTTAGATTGTAGCTGTTTTTTGTTAACAGTTCACTTTTAAAAAGACAACGTTGAAAGACAGATAAATAAATAAAGAATAACATACATCATTTAATAACACGTAGGTCCACAAAGCATTAGAATGAAAGGGTAGATGTATTTTATTTTTCTTTCTAAGGTCTTTTCTCAAAGGGGAACCTATATAGTTTTTTATCAGCAAGGCTGAGCACTGTAAAGTTTCAAGAAGTTTTAATTAAATGCTTGTAGATACTGTTTGGAATTCAGTTTGACAGTTTAAAAAATAGTAAAATATAATTTCTTTATAAATAAAATAGAAGCCCATTAATATAATATATGATCATAAAGATGTTCAACATTCAGTGGTCTTCTGTGGACCATCGTCTCATAAAGGAATCTTCTCAAGGTGGTAGAGTCACGCCTGCGTGGAGACTTGTGGCTAACAAGTGTCTGTTGTCAGTTCATCTAGTGTCTCTATGCGTAAAGCTATAGAGCATGCAGTTTAACAGCAATCCATATTGTTTTAAAAGAGTTTTCCTTCCTTATGACAAAAAGCCCAAAATAATCTAACCTGCCTTGTTTGCATATGGATAAGAACACACACCATATAGACTAAAACTTGTGTCTGAAAAATTGTAAAGCTTGTACAGCACTTGTACAACAACTTGTTGAAGCTTAAAGGATGGTAACTTCTTGGGATCTTCAGGGATGCCAATGCAGGCAAGTCCCTAAACCATGAATCACACTGTGGCTGAATATGATTGGGAAGATCTTTGTTACAGCTTCCCTTTTCCTTACATAGCCTCTAAAGAATCTGTTTGCCAACTCGCAAGAAGGGAGCAACAAAACCCAATAGATTGTAAACAGATCTTTTCTGGTTTGTTGGGGTTTTAGACATTGTGGTGGGGAATATACCATGCTTATCCAGTTCAGACCATGGGACATTTTCAGCAGCCTTTCGGGCTATTTTGTCATTCATGAACTTGAAGTAATCCTTGTGGTACTGTTTGTCACTCCTCATTCTCTTTACAAATAAAATACTGTAAGTGTTTGTACTACACAGAGTTTATTATTTGAGAGACTAGGTTTGTCCCACTTGAAAAGAAGTGGATGTTCAGGAAGTCCCATATTCCTTTTGCCTTATACTTTGCATACTTGTTCTTGGATTAGAAGATCATGTCTTCCTGAACTTGGTTATAATCTGAACTGTAAATCTGATAAATCAAATTCAAGTCCCTTGAGTACAGATAGGAATGATTTTCTATCTAATTTCTGCACCTTAAGTGCAGAAATTAAGTTGCCTCTCTTTAGCTCGACTGGCAATCCTGGACTTTTTGACAATTATAGCCAATCAAAAGTCTTATTCAAAATCTAAGGAAGGTTGAATCTTGTCTGTGAATTGTTCCAGAAAAGTCCCTTCCAGAGCTGTTTCCACAGTTTGTTTCCTAATGGATATGCTACCCATTCGCTGGAATAAACTCTAATGTGAAAATCACTGGCAGTGCCAGTACTTTTTTAGGTAAAACAGCCTTTTGCTCTTCCATGGATCCATGGAGGGTAGAGGTGCAGGAACAGTGGTCACTGGAACCTCAGGAGCATGTTTAACTCGACCAAGAAAGAGAGAGAGAGAAGAGGGGTGATAGGAAGAGAAGGATATGAATATGAATATGTCTTTATTGTTGTATGAAAGTTAATATCACTGTGCAGTTTGGAGTCCAGCAAGACTCGCTATGGCAGCATAACTAAAAGGGAGAACCAGAAGGTAACACCAACGTAAGGGATCTCTGTGATAAGAGACGACCCACCACACCACCGTCAACAAACCTGAGTAAATGTGTGAGAGTGAGGGGACGACAGCATACAAATATACCAGTTCACCAAACACTATATCCATGATCCCTCCAGATCTGCGCCTTTACCTAAAAGAAAACTCCTACTGATAAAAGGCTTGACTAAATAGATATATTTTCAACCTCAACTTGAACACTGAGACTGTGTCTGCATCCCGAACACTGATTGGAAGGCTGTTCCATAACTGTGGGGATTTATACGAGAAAGATCTGCCCCCTGCTGTAGTCTTCATTATTTGAGGAACCAACAGATAGCCTGCACCTTTTGATCTAAGTAGGCATGGAGGATCATACTGGTACAGAAGTTCACTCAGATACTGCGGTGCGAGGCTGTTAAGTGCTTTAAATGTCAGTAGTAGTATTTTATAATTAATGCGAGATTTGATTGGGAGCCAGTGTAGATTAAAATAGGAGTGATGTGCTCATATTTTCTAGATCTAGTATCTAGTAAGGACTCTTGCTGCTGCATTCTGAACTAACTGTGTGTGTGTGTATATATATATATATATATATATATATATAATATATATATATATATCATATGTTTCTGCATCCTGTAACGACTGAGGTTGATAAACCTTTACCTCATAACAGGTGGTTTCTATGTGCTTTCTATCTCAATCATTTATTTAATCTTGGGAGGCCCTATCAGACAACATTTCCTTGTCTAATCTTGCATAATTCTTGAGATTCGCATAGATGTTTTAGGTACAGCATTTTTATACCATTCAAACTTTTTTTTTTTATCTTTATGTTTTTTAAAAGGTGATGTCACCCAAATAGGGATGGGTTCACTTTTTGAGTCTGGTTCCTCTCAAGGTTTCTTCCTCATAACATTTAAGAGAGTTTTTTCTTGCCACAGCCACCCCAGGTCTGCTGATCAGGGATAAAGACACATCATTTACCTTAGTTCTTAAATACTGTAAAGCTGCTTTGAGACTATGTACATTGTAAAAAGCACTATAGAAATAAACTTGACTTGACTTAATTTAGCAGTTTTGCAGTGGGCTTCATCATTTGAGTTTTTTAAATGTTGAAAAGAATTTTAAAAAATGTAAAGCTACAGTGAGACTAAATGTAAATAATCAAGTCGATAATAACAGTGTGAGAACTGTAGAATGTGTAGAATCTGAATTTTCTGAATACAGACCTTAATATAGTATTCCTTTAAGCTTACTCTTGAAATTTACACTTGAAATTTCCTTCAGTTTTCAGAATAAGAAATTGTAATTATTACATTATTATAAATTACTCTTCACAATGTATACTTACATTTACAATTCTTAACTTCAGACAAATATATTCAAAATGTATTAAATAAATTGTATTTTCCCAAAGGAACATTGGCTTCCAAAACATAGTTTGCAAGGTAAACAGACTTAAGTCCTTGTCAGGCTTCCTTTTTCCTTGTAGCAGAGCACTACTTGATTTCAGCTTAGAATGTTGCACTTTCAAAAGTTTATTCATCATTGCTTGCATTTGTTATGAAGATTATTATTTTTACAGCATAAAAAGGTTCAAGGTTTTTATTATCAATGCCACCATACAGTGAGGAAAATAAGTATTCGAACACCCTGCTATTTTGCAAGTTCTCCCACTTAGAAATCATAGAGGGGTCTTAAATTGTTGTCGTAGGTGCATATCCACTGTGAGATACATAATCTAAAAAAAATATCCAGAAATCACAATATATGATTTTTAAACTATGTATTTGTATGATACAGCTGCAAATAAGTATTTGAATACCTGTCAATCAGCTAGAATTTTGACCCTCAAAGACCTGTTATTCTGCCTTTAAAATGTCCACCTCCACTACATTTATTATCCTAAATTAGATGCACCTGTTTGAGGTCGTTAGCTGCGAGAGAGAGAGAGAGAGAGAGAGAGAGAGAGAGAGAGAGAGATTTTAAATTGTCTTTTCAAGGGTACTAAAGAAATGAAACTTGTATATATTTTACAGTAGTCAATGTTTATCTTGTATAGCAGTATAGATTTACTGTCCCCTAAAAATAGCTCAAAATACAGCCATCATTGTCAAACTATGATAACAGCTGTATGTCGTTTAACCATGCAAAGCCACATGTCCTATTCATCATGTTCATGTTTTTCTCTGCTTTACAGGACCATACAAATTGTGTTTTTTGTATTAGAGCAGTTTTGACAATAAAGGCTGTATGTTGTTATTTTCATAGGACAATAAATGTTTATGGCTATACAAGCTGCACACTGGCTACTTTAAAATATATCAAAGTTTAATTTTTATAGTATTGTCTCTTTAGAAGCTATACTACAATGATTGCTGAAATGTGAAGGGTGTATTTTAATGTTCACATTATATCCATTTTTCTTTTTTTTTTTATGCATTTGCTTGTTTATTCTAGATATACATCTTATTACTTTTTCTCTCTTTCTTTGCAGACAACCGCCGCATTGGTTTGGAAAGATCACGCTCGCGGCACAACACCAATACTATGGGTCGATGATTGAAATCTGCCTGTGTGCATTATAGCCCAGTGCCAAAGTCCCAAAAGTGGGTGAAGAGTGAAGGCAAAATATGGATAGCACAGATTTCTGTGTGCCTTTCAGCATTGCAGGATCCTTATAATATGTACACACACAAAAGAATTGAAGACTACGTTCCTCAGAATCAAAGACTACAGACAACTAGCTTCACAGGACTGCTACTCTTACACTTTTACTATTTTGCCTTACAGTACATGTGCAGCTTGTGTATTACTTTTACCTCCATATTCTATTATTTTAAAGGGTTTGTCTTTACCTTAATGCTTCCACTAATGTTAAATGTTTCCTGTTTTACAATTAATGTTTTGTTTAATTGATTCTTTGATCTGTTTTCTGTTATTTTAGAAAAATACACAACATTGTATTTGATAAAATGTTGTTAGAAAGAGCTTCCATACTGGTGTGTATGGTGGGACTGAGATACATGTATACATACACCTCATTTGCTGTGATTGAACAAATCCTTCATCTGATTTGCTTTTCTTTCAATTTATTTGCTTAGACACCTTTCAGTCTTGCTTGAATCACTGATTATTAATATCAGCTCCAATAGTTATTTTTATTTGTAACTATTAGTATTTTTTAAATGGACTTACTTGCCCTCAAAACATAAACTGCAGAGACTCGCACCAGGGTAATGTATTTATTGTCTACAAATACAGTATCTCACAAAAGTCAGTACACCCCTCACAATTCAGCAAGCATTTTATTTTAGTAAATATTTTCAAAGTTTAATACTATAGAAATAAAACTTGGATATATTTTAGTGTAGTTAATTTGCAGTAGTATAGATATGCTGTCTTCTAAAAATAACTCAACATTTTCAAAATAGCTGGCAACAAAAGTGAATACACCCCAAGTGATAGCAGCTTTACATTGTTTAACCATGCAAAACATTACAGCTATTTTGACAACAATAGCTGTATGTTGAGTTATTTTTTATCTCATTTCACAAGCCCTAATGTCACCCCAGTTCTAATTTTTTCATGATCATGTCTAGATGTTTAAAATGAAAATATTTGGGACATTGTACTGTTGAAAGTAACCTGTAGTATTTCCTGTTTGTCCTTTTTGGTTTATGGTTTTAATTTTAATGTGTATTTTCTTTCTTTCTGTGGCTATACCGTGTGCACAAATTTATCTACACTATTTCTAGAAAACATTTCTTTTTCACTTTATTAAATTACATTGTCAATTCTTAATTAATGCAATGTAATCTAAATACTTCAGAAATTATTGTAAAATGAGTGACATTGCATTTATGTTTGTTGTTACATAAGAAGCAAAGCTGACAAAATAAATTGAATGGTGTTAAATAAAAAAAAAATGAATTAAAATAAAAAAGACAATGGAAAAATATGCTTTGATAGCTCAATCTATTTTCATCTTTATCTGACTTTTTATAGCCATTATAGCCATTTGTAAGAATTAATGTATTGCCTTGAAAAAATATTCACTTTTAAGGTTCAGAAAGAAATTCACTACATTTTATGCTATGCTACATATATTAATCCATTCGAGCCAGTTGGGCATTTTGGAAATTTTGAGAGGTATTATTCTATATATATATATAT
>MU530557.1:525808-540122 GCA_024362625.1 Silurus asotus
CACACACACACACACACACACACATATATACACACACACACACACACACACACACACACACACCTCTGCTCAGCCAGATTTATTGTAAATGTCACACACCAACATAATGACAGGAATTGACTCCTACAGTTCTAAGACTACAGGACAGTCATTTTCAACAATCAACACTGTGTGCACTGTCTCACACACACAGACTCTTAGTTTAACCAAGTCCAGAAACAAAAATATAACAATTTACAATTTTCCCTTGAGTTCAATACGGTATTTTTGTCAAATGTGCAGATGAATATACATATATATACATAATATATGAGATGAATATACCGCAGGGGGGGCAATTAATTTTTACAAGGGGCCACATGAGAAACCTGAATTGTGTCAGAGGGTCACACCAACGATAATATTTTAGGGATGCACCGAAATAAAAATTTTATTTAAAAGGCAATGAAATTCATAATTTTTTGTGTTATGCCTTTTGCCTTGGCACCATCACTGGAAAACTTTCCTGCCTTTTCAAAAACGTCCTCTACAGACGGAGTGCGCATGCTCGGATTGACTTTCATTTTCTGCGCTACGTTCTTCTCATATTTAGAATGGCAATAGGGATGTTTGGATTTCAGGTGATAAATTAAACCCGACTTGGAGAAACTCTTTGCAGATACACCCCCTCTTGAAATTTCAGCATTGCATGTTTTGGAAATCGCTATCCCCACACCGCAGACATGTTGGATCCAGATAACTGTGTGCTGGCTGCCGTGTTGTTTTGGTGATTTAGGTATTTCAGCCAAAGGTTTTCGGTGCATCCTTGTAATTTATGATTGGCCTCACGCGGGCCGGACAGGGAAGTACAAAGGGCCGGATGTGGGCCACAGGCCGTAGTTTGCCCAGGTCTGATATACCGCAAAGTTTGCCATGTGATGTGAATGAAGGATGATTTCCACCATTTGAATTCCTTACTAGGTTCATAAGCTATTAAGCTGACCCTAGCTTTGCCTTTTCAAGTGCTATTGATCCTCCAGTAAGACCAGACAAACCCTCCTTTGATAGTATTGGTAGAAGCATAAATGACCGGAACTACATTTTTCCTATACATGGCAAGCCACACCCCCTAAAGGTATGTTTGACTTTTACAGCCAAAACTCTGGAGGAAAGAAAATCATTTCTCAAAGAACAAGGAATATGTTTTAAGTGCTTTAGCTTAACTACTCACTTAGCCAAGTACTCTACAGCAGCAGTCAAGTGTAAAGAGTGTAATAGCACCTATCAATACTCTGCTATGCATCTAGGCTCTGTACCCCAAGTCACAGTTTCCTCAATGCCACTACACAATGGTGGGGAGAGAGAATTAATCAATGACAACAAAGCTGTCATCAATTCAAACTGCAATGAAGTTAGTGGTGTGGGTCAAGTAAGTCGGTCATGTTCGAGGATTTGTCTGGTGAAGGTGTATCTTAAAGGACAACCAAAAAAAGTGACCAAGGCCTATGTTGTCCAGGAAGACCAAAGTAACAGGGCATTAGCAAGGTCTAGTCTCTCTGAACTGTTTGATATTGAGAGTGAATCGTATCCATACTGTTTGAGAATGTGCTCTGGCACAGCAGAAATGTCTGGCCAAAGAGCTGAAAACCTTGTCACCTAATGGGAAGGTTAGAATCCCATTACCACCACTCCTTGAGTGCGATGATATAATGAATCGTTCTAAAATTCCAACACTGAATGCAACCTTGCATCACCCACACCTCAGCAAAGTAGCAAAGTATATCCCAGAAGTTGATCCCAATATAGAGTTCCTCTTGCTACTTGGTAGAGATATAATTAGGGCACACAAGGTCAAAGAACAAATCAACACAATTCTCCTTTCGCCCAACGTCTTGACCTAGGCTGGGTGCTAGTTGGAGAAGTATGCTTAGTCAAACAAATTGCATCACTCCAGCAGAGTCTGCAGAGGAAGCCAAAGATGCAACAGCAATATATGGCTTTCATGAGAAAGATATTTAAGAACAATCATGCCGAGGTAGCACCGCCGTTGGAAGGAACTAAGAAGGATGGTACCTCCCAACATTCGGTGTGTTTCATCCTCAGAAACCAGACAAAATCAGAATGGTATTTGATTCAAGTGCCCAATACTCAGTCATTTTCATTAACCAAGTGCTACTTACGGGCCCCAATCTCAAAAAAGTTCTAATGAGGTTCAGGAAAGAAAAGGTTGCTATCTTGGCAGATATACAGCAGATGTTTCAATGTTTCGTGGTGAGAGAAAACCACAGAAATGTTCTGAGATTTCTGTGGTATAAGCGACAATGATGAAATGACAAAAGAAGTTGTAGACTTTCGGGTGAAGGTCCATGTTTTTGGAAACAGCCCATCTACAGCAGTAGCTATCTATGGACTTAGAAGAGCTATTAGAGAAGGTGCACAAAAGCATGAAGCAGACACTGTCAACTTTGTAGAACAGCACTTTTATGTTGACAATGGTCTTTGTTCTTTACCGACAGAGGTGGAAGTCATCAACTTGTTACGTAGAACACAGATTTCACTAGCAGAGTCAAACCTTCGGCTTGTGCATTAATGATTTGATCTTGAGGAAATTAATCTCTCTTTAATCCATTTATCAAGCTATCTGGCAATTTCTTCACAAATTCTCAGACAAAGTAGATATGTATTTGATCATCCCAGCTACATTTGTCTCTCCAGGTACTATTGGTGGTAATGCCCATGAAAACTTGGCACTTATTAAACTTCTGACCCTCATGATTGGCTTAATATCACTGAAAATGATCAAACTTAAAAAAATTTTTGCTTTTGAAATATATTTTAGAAATGGTAGTCGCATTTAAGTTCACTAAGAATTCTATTATTTTTCTTGATTCAAAGATTGCAGAACACAGAGATTTACTTTTAACAGTATTTCCCCATTTTACATTGCACCCTAAGCAGCATTACATTAAGCACTATTCACAACTGATAAGAATGCATCGATCACTAAGAGATTTGTGAACAATGTGCTTTTGAAAGAAAGCACAAATATTTCAAACAGGTCATTCGTGAAAACCAAAAACTTTAAAAATGTTCCACAGACTTTGGCTGTTAGTAAGCCATCAGTCTTTAATCCCTATGTCAACTAGCCTTCCTTTTTCAAACCATCTATCCAGAAAGAGAAGGTGATGGGTACTTTGATTTCAACATTCCCTGCAAATATTCAGGAATTTTTGAGAGAAAGATATGCAGTTTATACCACTGTTCACTCTGCATCATATTTGAGCATTGATGGAATCAAGTATTATCCATATATGGTTCTATCTGTTGGTACTTGTTCAGGCCTACCTAATTTCAGACAAATTTTTAATATTCTTGTCATTAATAGCGAAGTTATGTTTCTGTGCTTATACATTGAGCACCTGCGTTATTTTGAACTGTGCAGTAATATTCAGTCACTGCCAATTACCAAGCTATTAGATCTGAATTGATGTATTTCCTTTGCCAGCCTATACACTTAGAGGCAGGACCTATGTTACACTTCATCATCATATTGTTTGCTGAATAAAATACACTTAAAATGTCCACGGTGAAAAGAGTTAATTGATTCTGCATTTCAGTAGTGTACAGTAATTTCAGTAGAGTTCAGTAATTGTACTTAGTCTAACTATTAGGGCTACTCCCATACACATTATATTAAAATCAAGATTTATATACAATTAATAGGTTATACTGACATTTATATATCAACAAACCCATACATATGTTTTAAACACTTAAATTGGGCACAGGTCACATTCAATTATTTATAAATTCTAAATTCAATTTTTATTCTTTGTAGAGAGACCAGATATGGAGACAAGGACAATACTCAGGGTGATTGCCGAAATTAAATCAGAAAAATTATACTTCCTATGAAACCACAGAGAGTCGACTCATTGTTGGAACAACTTGAAAAGCTGGTACTTCAGTACTAGTTCTCATATCACTATGGGGATCCAACAATTCTCTTGTGAATCTGACTGACACTGCTGACTTGCCAGATAAGCCCACATTGAAGATTGTCTCCCTTATGACAACACCCACACCTAGCATAGCTAAGACAGAAATTCTCTTTGTGGTTTCTGATGTTTATTCAATCCATAGACAACGAACTGCAAATCCAGAAACCTTTGAGATACTTACTTTTTCTGTTGACGTTTAATACAGGTTACATCAGGCAAATCTAAAGTACATGCAAGATCAGACATATCTACAGGTGCCCTGAGAGCTTAAGCATGAGATTCTTGAAAAACTCTCAAACAATAGAGTAAATGCAGTTACAAAGCTTACGGAAAATTTTGAGGATGTTACCTAGCCTGGCTCCTCTAAGTGTTGAAATGTGTGGTATGTTAGTTTTAGGTGGAAAATGGGTAATTACTGCTCAAATCTGTGCCGATCTGGATGTTTGGAGGTATCTATAAATAGTGGAAAAAGAAGAGGACAACAGCCTTAAAGAAACATCAAATGACACAAGAGGTTTAAAAAAAAATGTATTTCCATGATGGTGAAACTAGCATGGAGTACTAAAGGAAAGAGATGAAATAATGTGGAAGACATGAAATAATAATGCTGCTTTGATAGCTTAGAACATGAACTCTTTTTGCTTTACATAGAAAGGAACCGATAGAGATGAAGCCTGCCGTAAAGAATACAGTAGAAATATGGCCGGCGCTCTTCACAGAGAGCTAGGTAATAATACAGTATATGCTTGTCTGCTTGTATAAGGTAATCTATTATTTCATCACAATCCTTTTCAATGCAAATTAAAAAGCAAAAAAAACAAATTAACCACTTTTTAAATGAATGTTAAATTCATATTTGTACATTTTAGTGTTTAATGTCAATTTGTTCTTTTTTTTTTAAGCTTCTGAAAGAGTTCAGTCGTATATGTGGCAAAAACCTCAAATTGAATTCTTTAAAGAACTGGACAGATAAACCCAATTTTTCCTTGATATCTTCAATGCTAAAGGTGGAGACATTGGCTCTAAACTTAAAAAGATTCTGCAACAGTTTGAAAATTATGTAAGCCTTTCAGACACACCACCGGCACCCTGTAAAACTACTGTTGCATTTGTTGTAATCGTTCTGTGTTGTGTTTGTGCTCTAAGTGCTTTTAAATGTAACCTTTCGATGTTGTAACTAAATGATGTTGTAACCAAATGATGTTCGATTTTACAGAAATCGAACATCATTTGGAGACGAACAGACATTTTCCATGGCCTTTCACTACTCTTTAGTTTAGACCCTATAGATTTTCACAAGATATGTTTTGTAATTAGTTTTCTCTGTGATATTCTGGCTATGTAATGTAATGCATACAGTTCTTGAATCTTGCGATCTGTAAGATCACACAGGAACAAAATAAACAAAATAATACAGAAAAATAGTGAATCATATTTTAGGACTCTTATGAAAAAGAAGAGGTGTCAAGCATTTCAATTGGCATATTGCCTGTGATCCCTCAAGACTCTGAAACCATACCCCACTAACTACATCTTGATGCCACATCCACTGCAATCATTTTGGAAGGTACAGTTGTACTGGATCACCTGAAAAATCTTCCCCAAGCTATGTGTCTGCTTTTTGGGCTCATTTATGCTCTGGATTTAGAGTATCCTCCAGTACTGAAGAACACCTTTAATTTCATTCAAATGTTTTTTTTTTTTTTTTTCTCACTTAGACACAAGTCTCTTAAACCTAAAATAAAATCCCTGAAAATTGTTTGATGCAGTAACATATAATTGTGCCATTTTTCAGTATAATTTTTCATAATTGAAAAAATAGTTGTTAAAATGGCAAATCCGTGCCAAATAATTGTTTCCTTTTTTTAGAATTATAATTTATATTTTAGAATTATTAAATTTTTGTTAAAGAACCAGGAAACTTGTTCGAAAAGCATTCATAGTCTACAGCAGGGGTCACCAGCCTCTCTGAAACTGAGAACTACTTCTTGGGTACAATTAATGTGAAGGGCTAACAGTTTGATAGACAGTTTTCATTTTGATATGAAATAACAAATTTGCTTAATTTACCTTCCATTATATGTTATTATTAATAATTAATGATATTTATCTATGTGAAGACACTGATCTTGTTAAAGATTTCTTATAAGTTTTAACAATGATTTAACAAAGTAGGAAAAAGACGAGAAAAGACCCGCGGGCGACTCATGTGGTCATGTGGTCCCACGTTGGTGACCCCTTGTCTACAGTGTTGTCAAATCCTTTAAATTACCACTTTTTGAAAAAGTTTAAAATGTCAAGAAAGTAAAATTGATCTTTCTTATATCCATATTAGTTTATCTGACCAGGAGACCAGTTTCCAGATCCTGGTTGAGCCTCTCGGTTTGTCTGGGGGTGGAATCCAGACAATCTGCTCTCACTCAATCTGGTCTCACTTCCTCCTACTAATCCAATGCACTTCCTGCTTCACTAACTTCAAATCATCCAGCCTTCTCTCTCTCTCTCTCTCTCTCTCTCTCTCTCTCTCTCTTCTCTCTCTCTCTCTTTTTCTCATTTTCTTCATCCATTATCTGCCTAAAATACTCCCTCCACATTCTCAGTACACGCTCCTCACTAGTCAACACATTTCCGTCTGCAAGTTTTAATTCACTTAATTGTAGCACATCCTTCCCAGCTCGGTCCTAGCCATTTAGTACAGATCATTTTCTCCTTCCTTAGTTTTAAACTGTTATTTTTAAATCCTCTCTCTCCTCCTGTTCTTCTTCATCTCCAAAGACATCCTACAGACGATCATCTAATGCTGTTTATATACACTATCCCCTGCCAACACCTTACAGTCTCAAATCCCTTTCATGTTGCATCTCCATCATAAAATGTAGTCCACCTTTGTGCATCTTCCTTCACTCTTATACGTCACCCTATGCTTCTCCATATCCTTTAACGTTTTATTCACCACTGCCATTTCCATCCTGTTAACAAAATCTACCACCATCTGCCCTTCCACATTTCTTCTCCTTAAGGCCATACCTACCCATCACCTCCTTAACACCTCGCTTCACTTAATCAACATGGCCATTAATGTCTCCTCCAATCACCAATCTTTCATTTCTAGGTACACTCTCTACCACTTCATCTAACCCACTCCAGAATTAGTTTTGATCCTCCATCTCACAACCTACTTGCGGGGCAAAGGCATTAATGACATTTATCATCACCCCTTTAACTTTCAACTTCATATTTATCACCCTATCAGAAACTCTCTTCACCTCCACTACACTCTTACTGTACTCTTCCTTCAAAATTACCCATATACCATTTCTCTTTCCATCCTCATTTCACCCCAAAGATAGAACTGTTTAAACCCACCTCTAATGTTCCTGGCCTAACTCCCTTTCCACTTGGTCTCCTAAACACACATGTTTACCTTTCTCCACTCCATTATATCCACTAACTCTCCTTTTACCAGTCATAGTGCAAACATTTAAGGCGCCCACCCTGACCTCCACTCTCCTACACTTCTACTGTCCCTGCTGTCTTTGTAGATGTCTTCTCCCTCTCCTTCTCCTCCTTTGACAAACATTAGCCCAATACCAATACTAGTAGTCCAATACCAATACAGGCTTACAATAGCTGTGGGGGCCTCGACCCTCCCAACTTTGTGGTGCAACTAGGCAACTACCTTAAATCTTCTTAAAGCAACAATTTGCGTTATATTAATTGCTTTGCACCTCCAGAGGGGTCTAAATGGCTCTTTTGGTTGCAAAGGTTGCAGATCCCTGATCTAAGCCAGTGTTTTCAGTAGTATTGCGTGCTAGAGGAGTGACCCTATCCCACAATTCCTGGAGAGGAGGTATTTGCTACCACCCACAGACTTGGGGGTTTACAGTTCTGTAGAGAAGGCACTGGTTGTTTGGCACGGTTGGTAATGGTTACCCATAGTGTCAGCTACTTATTAGGCATTGAGTATACTTATAAAATGTCTGGGTTACATATGTAACAGTGTTTCCTGAGTAGGGAAAGAGATGCAACATAGCTAGCCATACTGCCATGCCTGCTACATCTTCCTGGGAATGCCATGCGAAGATCGCCTTATATGTGCTGGTGACATAGCACGTACAAGCCACATGTTTATCATCAGTCAATAAATTTAATGTAATTGTGCTTCAAACACGTGTCACACCCAAGGTGTTTTCCATAGCATCAGCTGCTGATGCAGCATCACGGTCTCTACTCAAGGAACCAAGGTTACATACATTATCTTTAAATTAATATAAATGTATATATTCAGAATTGTCAATGTGCAGCTTGTATAGAAGTATAGATTTACTGTTGTCTGAAAATAACAACATAAAGCCATTATTTTTTAAATAGCTGCCAACAAATGTGATTACACTATAACTGATAACAGCTGTACGTCTTTTAACCATGTAACCATGCATAATAATGACTCCGCCAAACACACCGCCATGATGGCTGGTGAAATGCATGGATTAAGGTAGTGCTAGATAGGAGTGGTGCTCACACAAAATATTGACACTTTGGACACAGTTTTGACATGTTCACTTAGTGTGTACTCACTTTTGGTGCCAGTTTTTTTGACAATAATTGCTGTATGTTGAGTTATTTTTAGAGGACAGGAAATGTGTACTGCTATACAAGCTGTTCTAAAAGATTTTCATTTTTATAGTATTGTACCTTGAGAAGATATACTGAAATGGTTGCTAAAATATGAGGAGTGTACTCACTTTTGTAAGATACTGTTCATAACCTGTGTGGTAGAGCGGGATGTTTTTAGTAACTAATAGAAATTGGTTATTGAAGAACTATAAAATTTTCCTGCTTAGTTACCTACATCCCTGCCCCCACCTCGGCTACTCGACCACATCTCCATTATGCTAATTCCAGCATTCAGACCACTCATCAAATGCTCTAAACCAGTTCTAAAAGAGGTGAAGACCTGGCCAGCAGGAGCCACCTCTGCTGGACTAGACTACATACCTGACAGAGTGCTGAGGGAATGTGCAGAACAGCTAGCGGATGTCTTCACTGACATTTTCAACATCTCCCTGAGCAGCGCCAATGTTCCTAAGTGCCTCAAGACAATGACCATCATTCCTGTGCCGAAAAAAAGGGTACAAAATAATAACGTGGTGAATCTTATCAGCAAGACGAGTCAGCATTAATGGATAAGGTGCGACAACTAACAGCCTGTTTTAGAGCCAACAACTCGTCTCTGAAGTTAACAAAAGTAAAGAGATTGTTGTTAACTTTAGGAGAGCACAGAGGTCTCCACTAAACATTGATGGATCCTCTATGGAAATTTTTTTGTTTTGTTGAACAGTTCTAAATACTATAGAGTTTGTGATTTGTGTGTGTGCGTGCGTGCATGTGCGCATGAAAATGGTAAGGAACTTTATATCATAATTTGTAACGTGTGTATCTCTTTATGAATAATCATTGTTTTTTTTTACTTTTTGGCTGTTGCCTAAGAAAACACAAATATTGGGTACTTAAAAAAAATAGCAGAGCATTTCATTGTAGAGATCTGCATAGTGACAGATTTTTCTGTCCCCCTCCCACAAGGTTCTGCGCCGCCCCCATTCACTTCGTATTGAGTTTAAAATTCACATGCTCACCTATAAGGCCTTGAATAATCTGGCCCCTCAATATCTATGTGAGCTTCTAACCCCCTACACACCTTCACGTGCTCTACGCTCCTCTAAAGCTGGTCTTCTCACTGCCCAAAAAACACGGCTAAAAACTGTGGGTGATCGGGCTTTTTGATCCCAAACTGTGGAATTCCCTGCCCTCAGAGACCAGGAATGCAGAATCCCTGGGTGTTTTTAAATCCCATTTTAAAACGTTCTTTTTAGGGTAGCTTTTATGTGACTTCTTTGTTTATTTATTGGGTTTTTATTTTTTGTATGGTTAGTTTTAGTGTCTGCATTATGTGTATCTTTTAATTTCATCTTTTATGTCAAGCGCTTTGAGAAACTCCTTTTAAAGGCGATATACAAAATAAAGTTTATTATTATTATTATTATTATTATTATTATTATTATTATTTCTGCAAAAATATGCTATTTTGCCCGCAAAATTAAATTTATGTTCCGACCTTCCATTTTTTAAGTTACTCGTTACTCTCGTTTACTTTGTAACAAAATTAACATCAAAATTAACACTTATTTTTAAGTTATTTATGTATTTAATACTAGACTATAATTATAATATTTCATTTATTATTAATATCATCATTTATTGACATATTTGGCAGATCTACCTCCAACAGCAGATATGAAGAATAAGCACAAGACAGAGTTCTCAAATTGCTCTCTAGTAGTGCATCAATGTTGAATAGTCCTATGAGCAGATTCTACATTAACTAGTTTCACATAGTAACTTATTCCATAACTCTTAATCAAGTATCTTATATATAATGATGGATATGTATCATGGTGTTATAAACAATATATTAAAGTATATAGAAATATGTATCGAAAAATTAGATAGTAAGTTTAAAAAAACGTTTTCCTAATTTTTGTTCACACAAACGCATATATGTGTATGTGTTTATTTATGGCCATATATTTCTTTTTGGAATTAACCCAAGTTTTTAAACAAAAAGGGGCAAGAAGGAGGAAAGAGTCATAATTGTGTAAGTACTCTGGATTTAAGTTCTAGTTTAAAAAAAGCATCCTGTGAAAGTCTTTTGGGAGATTGTTTTACTCAGAAGTGCTTAAAAGCTTCTGGGAACTTTCTTTTCTTGCCCTTAGCTGAAGACCTCTTTACAGAATGTGACACAAATATACACATCAGAAACCTACTAGTATAAAAGCATTAACTTTATGGACACATTTTTTTTGCAAGCTCTCACACACACACACGCACGCACGCACGCACGCACGCACGCACACACACACACACACACACACACAAAAGCCCAATTTGACTGCATTGTATTATTCTTAAACCTTTCACATTAAATCATTAATAAGGCGTTGCCTGAAGGGAAAGGAGGGTTGAGTTGTAATGCCAGACCTTGCACCTTGCACAGATTTAAACATTACCAGCAAAAACATCTTGTCCCCTTTCCCCTGCAAATTCAAGAGACTACGAAAATAGAAAACAAGGGAAGAGAGAGGCAATGAGAGGCAATAGATTTGTAACAAAGTGTGAAGAAGAGAAATAAAAACCATCAGTAAAGCTTTAACAAAAATTAATATTTTTAGACTTGGATATTCTTAGGAACTGAACTGAAATAGTTTTTAGATTTTTATCATGCCTGAACAAAAAAAAAACAAGACTTTAGGTGTTCAAGTTTGGGAGAGCTTTTCGATGTGATCCGCAACACCTGTGTTGTCTTTTATGATCAGGGAAGAATCACACAGATTGACTGGTTGGTCAGAGAGAAACTGTTACAGCCACGTTCGACTGGCAAAACACATTTGTTGCGCACTGCACACATTAATACATCTGCGGTATAATTTTCTTATGCCTATGGAGGAAGAGAAATTGATTTGGTCTTGGAAATTATTAAAAATACATTTTCAAGAAAAGCTTACAGCCTCTGAGGAGTAGTGAAAATTATGAGTATGTAACTATGGTGAGAAGATTATATTTAAATGTTGTCGGTGGCAAAGTTGCAGTTGTAGTGTAGATGTTTGGAGCTTGCTTTAGTAAAATGGTATTTACCCTCCACATGTGAAATGCCCCTCCCTCTCTGCCACGCGTTGTTATATTACGTTTTTGTATAGTATTGATGGTTTCTATAATTGTGACATGATAATGGTGGTATTAAGAGGTTAAGTCTGGTAAGTCTCCACTGAAGGCCCAGGTTCCATATTCATGGGCCACCACTAAGATATATATGTATACAGTGGTTTGGAAGAGTTTTCGTTATTTCTTATTTTTCTGCATGTTTGTCACACTTTTTTCAGATCATCAATCTAATTTAAATATTAGTAAAGATAACACAAGTATAACACATCATGCAGTTTTTAAATTCTACATTTTAAACTACATGGTCCTGTGTGAAAAATTGCCCTGTTAAAATTGTGGTTTATCACACCTGAGTTCAATTTCTCTAGGCACACCCAGGCCTGATTACTGCCACACCTGTTCGCAATCAAAAAATCTCTTAAAAAGGACCTGCCTGACAATGTGAAGTAGACCGAAAGATCCTCAAAAGCTAGACATCATGACAAGATCCAAAGAAATCCAGAAACTAATGAGAAAGAAAGTTCTATCAGTCTGGAAAAGTGTATAAAGCCATTTCTTAAGCTTTGGGACTCCAGCAAACCACAGAGAGAGCCATTATTTACAAATAGCAAAAACATAGAACATGTTTCCCATTACATCTGGCATAAAAGTAAAGTTGCATTTCAGACCAATAGTAAAACAATGTTGGTAGTGTGATGGTCTTGGGTTGTTTTGCTTCTTCAGGACCTGGAAGACTTGCTGTGATGAATGGAAACATGAATTCTGTTGTTTACCAAAAAATCCTGAAGGAGAATGTCCAGCCATCTGTTCGTGACATCAAGCTGAAGCGAACTTGGGTTCTGCAGCAGGACAATGATCCAAAACACAAAAAAAAGTCCACCTCTGAATGGCTGAAGAAAAATTCAATTCATTTTTATTTGTATAGCGCTTTTAACAATGAACATTGTCTCAAAGCAGCTTTACACTGATAATGTGGTGATTAAATGTAAATATGTTCTTTGTAAGTATGTTTGTCCCTGATGAGCAACTGTGGCAAGGAAAAACTTCCCGAGATGGCATAAGGAAGAAACCTTGAGAGGAACCAGACTCAAGAGGGAACCCATCCTCATCTGGGTTGCACCAAATGTCCATTTGAAGCAGATTGCAGAAGTTGCAGGGTGCAGTGATGATGCTCAAAAGCAAACTGCACTCCCGAGTCAGTGCAGCAGACCGCCGACACCAACTACAGTCCAATCCGTCCTGAAAGCACCCGTTCTACTCCGGAATTACATGGAACCACCCAAGGTGTTGAGGAGAGACCGTCCCAAGCTGCACAGAAGTGTGAAGATCCGCGGAGCCTCAGGAGCATGTTTAACTCGACCGAGAGAAAGAGAGAGAGAGAGAGAGAGAGAGAGAGAGAGAGAGAGAGAGAGAGAGAGAGAGAGGGTGACGGAAAGGGAAGGATATGGATTATTAAGTGTCCCTATTGGTGTATGAAATTTGATGTCACTGTGCAGTTTGGACTCCGGCAAGACTCACTATGGCAGCATAGCTAAAAGGGAGAACCAGAAGGTAACACAGACATGAGGGATCTCTGGGATAAGAGACGACCCACCACACCACCGTCAACAAACCCGAGTGAACGTGTGAATGTGAGGGGACGACAGCATACAAATATACCAGTTCACCAAACACTCTATATCCATGCTCCCTCCAGATCTGTGCCTTTACCTAAGAAAAAAATCTACTGATAAAAGACTTGACTAAATAAATACGTTTTCAACCTCGACTTGAACACTGAGACTGTGTCTGAGTCCCGAACACTGATTGGAAGGCTGTTCCATAAATGTGGGGCTTTATAAGAGAAAGATCTGCCCCCTGCTGTAGTCTTCATTATTTGAGGAACCAAAAGATAGCCAGCACCTTTTGATCTAAGTAGGCGTGGAGGATCATACTGGTACAAAAGTTCACTCAGATACTGCGGTGCGAGACCGTTAAGTGCTTTATACGTCAGTAGTAGTATCTTATAATCAATGCGAGATTTGATTGGGAGCCAGTGTAGGCTGATTAAGACAGGGGTGATGTGGTCGTATTTTCTAGATCTGGTGAGGACTCTTGCTGCTGCATTCTGAACTAAGATAAAAACAAGATAAAAACTTTGGAGTGGCCTAGTCAAAGTCCTTACCTGATTCCTATTGTGATGCTGTGGCATGACCTTAAAAAGGTGGTCCATGCTCAAAAACCCTCTAATGTGGCTGAATTATAACAATTCTGCATAGATGAGCGGACAACATCTCCACAGTGCTGTAACAGACTTATTGCAAGTTATCGCAAACGCTTGATTGCAGTTGTTGCTGCTGAGGGTGGCCCAACCAGTTATTAGGTTTAGGGGGAGAACTGTTTTTCACACAGGGCCATGTAGTTTTTGATTTTGTTTTCCCTTAATAATAAAAACCTTAATTTAAAAACTGCATGTTGTGTTCCCTTGTGTTATATTGTACAAATATTTAAATTAGTTTGATGATCTGAAACAATAAAGTGTAATAAATCTGGAAGGGGCCAAACACATTTTCACACCACTGTGTGTGTGTGTGTGTGTGTGTGTGTGTGTGTGTGTGTATATATATATATATATA
>MU530557.1:540500-557262 GCA_024362625.1 Silurus asotus
GAAAAAAAAAAACCTTGAAATCATGTGTGCCACAATTATTGGCACCCCTAACAATTCCTCTGAAAAATGTAATTTTTTTTTTTTTTTTTTATATTTTTTTTTAGTTGCTAAGGTTGGTCAGGGTATTTAGGGACTTTTAATTAGTAATTCATGATTTCCTGTTTCCCTGGGGTATAAATATGACGTGACACAGAGGCCTAATTCTCTTACCCATTTGTCAACATGGCAAAGACAAGAGAACACACCATTCAAGTAAGGCAGATGTGTGTCGACCTTCATAAGTCAGGCAATGTTTACAAGAAATAGCCACTCGCCTTAACTTGCTGGTATCTACAGTCAGAGGAATCATTAAGAAGTTTAAAACAACTGGAACAGTGACAAACAAGGCTGGAAGAGGTCCCAAGTTTATCTTGCCACAACGCACAGTGAGGAGGATGGTAAGAGAAGTAAAAAAATGTTGCATCTTGGGGTGGCATCTTGGGGTCACAGAGTCTCCAAAACAACCATCAGACGCTCTCTACATGCCAACAAGCTGTTTGGGAGGCATGCAAGGAAAAAGCCTTTTCTCACTAAGCGGTACTGGGACTTCAACTGGGATCGTGTGCTTTGGTCAGATGAGACTAAGATTAGGACACTGGATGATCTAGAAAGATTGTGCAAAGAAGAATGGTCAAAAATCCCTCTCTCTGTGTTCTCCAATCTTGTGAAATGTTATAGGAGGAGATTAAGTGCTGTCTTGTTGGCAAAAGGAGGTTGTACAAAGTATTAACATCAGGGGTGCCAATAATTGTGGCACACATGATTTCATTTTTTTTTCTAAATGTGTGATTTTTTTTTACCACCAAAGTAATGTACTTAAATAAAAGCTTGAATTTTTCTCTTTTTTTGCATTTGGGTTCTATGTTGTTTTTTGAAAAAAGGAGAATTTTTAGAAGTCCATGACCACATCTTAAACAGGGGTGCCAATAATTGTGGAGGGCACTGTATATTCGGTTATTTCCATATCTGTCATATTCTATCTGTCTGTCTGTCTGTCTGTATATGTGTATGTATATGTGTATGTGAATGTATATATATATGTTTTTTTTTTGTGTGTACATGGTAACCAGAGAGGTAACATGGTAACAAGACATTCCGTATACCTTACGCAGATAGGTATTTGTGTTTAAAGAACTAGTGTGAGGCCCATCTTAATACTAACAATAGTATAGATTATGTGGACGACCGGTTATGTCTTTCTGTCTTTGGTGCAGTTGCAGTAAAATGTGTTTATTAGGATAGAAGTCAAATACAAAAATGTTATTCAGATTTATAAAAGTGAGTTCGCCAGAAGTCAGTTGATCAGCAAACAACATGGAAAAGACATTGTATAAACATAAAAAAATATTAAACAGGATAAACAATGAACAAAACTGCTTGGTAAGTACAGGTGCAAAAAAAACAACATTACAAAAATGCTATAAAAACATGGTAAATAAATAAATCAAGGGCAAACTCACTACAGGTAAAGGCGATAAGGAAACATGAGGGAAAACAATTAGTGACAGGACAGGGGTGTAGATATGTCCAAATATTCAAAACAAAAATTACTTAGTAACAACAACTTTAAACCCTCTTTAGCACTACTGTCAAACACTTTGTCCATCTCTTGTTCTTGTTCTTTATCATCTACCTGTTTTTTATATGTTTGTCAGATGAAATTCATGTCTGTCATGGCCACTTCCCTAATCACTATTTCATAAACATTTCACTCTCACTCTTCATTAATGCCAATATTAAAAAATGTGTGTGTGTGCGTGCGTGCGTGCGTGCGTGTGTGCGCAGTTTGAGCAAAGGTTGTCCTGATTGTGCATCCCATTTACTGACACTTATTAGGGGAAGGTACAAGTGCAGTTGGGAATCCAGCAGTGGCAATATTAACTAAATTGACAGCCTAATTAACTGAGGTTTTACTACAACAAAAAATTATTTATGTAGAAAAATAGCTCACCCAGAAAAGTTTGTGTATATCCTCACTGATCACAATAATAGGAACACTTGTACACTTGTATGCATTTATGGGCAGAAAATAATTTTAGAATTTAGAATACATCCACTTCAAAGGTGGGAGATCTGCAACAGCAGAAAGTCCCAGTCATGTCAGTCAAGGAATCTGAAGCTACCATTCAATTAATTGTTTTTTTGTATAGCACTTTTAACAATAGACAATGTCCCAAACAGCTTTACAGAAATAAATAGGTAATGAACCATAAGCCATGGACCATCTAACCTTGGTGAATGTGTGCATACCATAGCTTCATATTTTTGTTCTCGGCACAAAGATAGAACCCAGGGTAATTATCTGATTCCCATTGTTGTTAAAAGTGATTTATTTACTATATACAGTGGTGTGAATTTTTTTTTTTTATTATTTGTTTGTCACACTTTAATATTTCAAGCTTATTTAAATATTTTTAAAAGATAACACAAGTGAACACAACATACAGTTATTAAATGGAGGTTTTTATTATTGAGGGAAAACAAAATCCAAAACTACATGGCCCTGTTTGAAAAAGTTCAAAAGTATGTACCATAAACCATACGTATGTATTAAGTATGGTATGTAATTTTTGCATTGCATTCCACATTTAGCCCAAATTTGCTCTTATAATTCCTTCCATTCTTCTGGCAAGCTGTTACACTAAATGTTGGTGTGTGCTTATGGATATTTGTGTTCATTAGCCACAAGGGTGTTACAAAAGGCAGGTACTGATGTAGGTGAGGAGGCCTGGGGTGAAGTCAGCATTCACATTAATCCCAAAGGCATTTAGTAGGGTTGAGATCAGAGCTCAATAAGCAGGCCACTCAAGACCTTCCTCTCCAAAGCATGTAAACCAGATCTTCATGGAGCTCACTTTGTTCACCAGGGAATTGCCATGCTGGAACAGATTTGGGTTTCTAAGTTCAAGTTAATGCAAAATTTTTATATTTTTTTTGTACATTTGAGTGCCTCCAGCTTTGTGGTAACAGTTTGGAAAAGAACGTCTCTAGGTTACGTATGTAACCCTAGTTCCCCCAGGGAACGAGACGCTGCATCAAAACGCTTTGGGAACACCCCTGCGTTGTCCATGCTCTGAAACACGTGTGAAATCTGGCGAATAGGCAAGACGTGACGTCATCGGCGTGACGCCGCAGGGAGTGTGGCACAAAGACATGTCGTCTTGTTCCCTCAGGGAACTAGGGTTACATACGTAACCTAGAGGCGTTCCCCTTTCGGGAACTTTGAGCTGCGTCAAACGCCACACTGACCAGACCCTGCCAAATGTGTGAGGGCCTCGGCACCTGCACGCAAGACAGGGGAGCCCAGAGTGGCTCTTAGGTCCAGGCCACAAAACCCAACAAAGGTCAGCGGGGTAGACCAGCCCACAGCGTTGCAAATGTTCTGGAGTGACATTCCAGCGGACCAGGCCGTAGAGGCTGCCATACTCCAGGTGGAGTAAGAAAGGATGGCATCCACTACCCACCTCCCACCATGGCAGCAGGACCAGATGGCATCACAGGTTAGGCTCTGAAAGCCTGCGCTGACCAGCTAGCACCCGTGTTCACTGAGATATTCAACCTCTCCCTGGAACGGTCTGTTGTCCCCTCATGTTTCAAACAGTCCACCATTGTTCCTGTCCCGAAGAAACCCCAGCCCGCCTGCCTTAACGACTACAGCCCTGTAGCCTTGACCGTAGTAGTGATGAAGTGCTTTGAGAGACTGGTCAGAGACTTCATCACTGCATCACTACCAGACAAACTGGACTCACTACAGTTTGTGTACCCTCAGAACCGTTCTACTGAGGACGCCATTGCTCATCTCCTTCACACTATGATGAGCCACCTGGACCACAGTTCAGCATTTAACACCATAATTAACTCCACATTCACCCCTAAGTTGGAGGTCTGTGGGACTCAGCCTGCCGTTGTGCCAATGGATCCCTAATTTCCTGACAGACAGACCACAAGCCATACTGGTGGGCAAACACACTTCATCCACCCTCACCCTCAGCACTGGAGCTCCCCAGGGTTGTGTTCTGTGCCCTGCTGTACTCACTGTACAGATATGACTGAGTGGCCACTTCCAACTCCACCACCATCATCAAGTTTGCTGACGACACTCTTGTGGTGGGCCTGATCTCCAACAATGATAAGACAGTCTACCTACAGGAGGTTAAAAACCTGGAGAGATGATGCCAGGAGAACAACCTTCTCCTGAACATCAGCAAGACTAAGGAGTTGATCGTAGACTTAAGCACGAAGAAGGGGCAGTCATACCAACTGCTAAACATAAACA
This sequence comes from Silurus asotus, assembly GCA_024362625.1. Taxonomy (NCBI): domain Eukaryota; kingdom Metazoa; phylum Chordata; class Actinopteri; order Siluriformes; family Siluridae; genus Silurus; species Silurus asotus. Next base: position 544,816 of record MU530557.1, read on the forward strand.
GGACCCCAGTGGAGAGAGTGGACAGTTTCCAGTACCTAGATGTTGACATCACACAGGACCTGTCTTGGTCCTGTCACACCAACACCCTGGTAAAGAAGGCCCGGCAGCGTATGCCCCATCTGAGACGCTTAAGGGACTTTAAACTTCCCTCTCAGGTGCTAAAGACTTTCTACAACTGCACCATTGAGAGCATTCTGACGGGTAGCATCACTTCCTGGTTCAGGAACAGCACCATGCAGGACAGGCGAACCCTCCTCGCCCTCAGCTGAACGTAAGAAGTCAAAGAGAAGGACCAAGGAAGGGGGTTTATGGATGTGGTCAGGAAAGACATGCAGGTAGTTGGTTTTTTAAGTGGCACATGTAGAACACAGAGTAGTATGGGAATGGATATTTCGCTGTGGTGCCCCTAAAGGTAGCAGCTGAAAGAAGAAGAAGAAGAAGAAGAAGGATGAACCCTTTCCTTTAACACAGACCTGTTTAACAGCTCCCTGTATCATTTGTATAATTTGCAGTTTAACAAATGAACATGGACATTCCTTTTTAAACTGCAAAAATTGAATATTATCTTCACATGAATATGCCATCCTTGCTTTATCAAAATTAGCAATTATTACATTTCCTGCCTTCTCTTTATATGAAACAGGCACCTACTGGTTAGGTATTAAACTGATGAGGTTACCACACCTCTAAAAACATGATTTGCTCTAAGCCTCTTAAATGTTCAGCTTCTAATGAGCTACAACCACATCCTTTAGGACAAACTCAAAAACAGTCAACTGTATGGCACCTAAAGTCCCCAGGTAAGAGAAAGATCTAAGACCCAAAGACCATCCTTTTTGGAGAAGTCCTGCCTCTGACTTGTATCAAAAAACTGTTGTCATTTTGCCACGAAATCACCTCACACGAACCAACTCTGCCACCTCACCAGATTTCCCAGCAGTCAAGTCAAGCAGTAAGTTCTGCCAGAATGCCACAAGAAATTACAAATTATAAAAGTTTTCTACATTGTCTTTTGGCTTAAGGCTCATTCCATAGCATGGTGGTGTAGTAAACCTTATATACTGTGTTGGTTTCAGCAATTCCCCATGGCATTTTTTAACTAAACAAGAAATTCCTCTAGAGCAGCCGAAAAACATTTATAAGGATGGTGCAAGGTCTTAAAGCAAACAATGTTTTTTAGAGTACAGAGGCTAACCATTTAAGTCCACAATGTTTTCCAGTTGAAGACTTAAGGTATTTAACTTCCCTTGAAATTAATCTTTGATCCTGTCTGGAAATGAGACGGAAATTGATAGGTAACAGTGTCAGTCATGCATAGTTGCTTGCGGTTATCACTTACAAGTGCTTAGTGTTACTATTAAATGGTATGTGTGATCAATCATATACATCAAAAAATCTAAAAAATAAATAAATAAATAAATAAGCATACTATTTGAATTAATTTAATTTGGTTTGTTTCATGTCTTTGATAACCATCTTTTGTTCCTTTGTTTCTGCATGACAACTCTTTTGCATTGTGTATTATTTTAATGGGTTTTTTTTTTTGTTATTGTATTGTCACCATTTATTTTTTGCTTTTGTTTTGGCTTGCTCATATTTTTGGTTTAAATTAAATCTAATAAAATTTTATTTGTCACATACACATACATACAGAGTATGATATGCAGTGAAATGCTTTTTACGTCTGTCTGGCATTCAAGTGTAAAAAGGAATGGACTTAAGTATAAAAATAAAACCAAAAAAAGGAAGGAAGAATGGATAAATAAAAAATATGAACTATTTAAAATATATGTATACAGTAAAACCCTGTTGTCCGAGCAACTAATAGTACGAGCAAACAGAGATACGAGCAACCTTGCTTGCACAATTTTACTCTATTTTACAAGCAAATTTCGAAGGCACGAGCAAACCCACACTGCCAGTTCCCCGTTTTTGGCCGAGGGTAGCATCAGTCAATCAGTTGATGATGTAACTCTCGTTGTTCAGTGCAGCAAAAACATAACTTTTTTTTAGCTTTATATTTTTATTTCACAAGAAATCTTGAAAAATGTCTCCTTAGAAAATCAGTGATGGTGCTGGGAAAACGAAAGTACCTTAATTTCCGGACTATTCCACTGAATTTGACAAAGATTTTTATTTTTAACATAAATAAGCCGCACCTGTCTGTAAGCCGCTTATGTCTACACTGAAACTAATGAACACACAGGCTTTAACAAAAGACAATAAATGCAATATATTGCGCTTTTATTAGGAGCATAGCATTATTTTGGGAATAGCCTGCCACTGCATTCTCTCCGGTATTACTGCATGTGTGTAAGACTGAGGATTATGTCCTTATTATTTTCTGATTCTCATTTTCAAGTTTCTTTGACTAACCCATAACGCTGTTGCCAAGAAAAATAAAAAAGCACGAGTTTTGGAACCTCTCTGTGCTTATATAATTTTTGTTGCAACTGGAGTTTTATTGAGCTATCCCTTCAACCTGACTCAACGTATTACAACGACTTGTATCTAAACAGTAGCCTACCAAGAAAGTCATTGTTCACTGTCTTCCTCCTTCCTTTCACAACTACAGTGGTACCTTGACCTACGAGTGCATTAATGTACGAGTTTTCCGAGGTACGAGTGGCTTTATCATACATAATGATGACCATCTTATATAAAGAGAACAGTATCTATGTAAATAAATATATAAAAGAAACAAACAAGACAAAGCGTATTTGGAACAGTCGCGACAGCAGCCGACCTCACTGGCACTGTCTTCCCTTATGCTTTGAAGGTATCAAAAGAAAAGGTATAACATGTTTATGGATGTAGAATAAGAATTGAAATAATGTATACATTTTTTTAATTTTTACGTACTTTGAACTTAAACTCTGATCACTATGGAAACAGATGGTACCTCTAAAAGAGTGGCAAAAGTTTCTGTTAAAGCCCAAGAGGAATGGCTTTACAAGTTAATAGAAACTAAAAGAGCCAAGTTGGAACATTTAACAAGGCAAATGAGGGAGATGGAAACATTGTTTAGAGAATTGTGCTAATATTGATGGAATAAATGCTGAGTTTGCACACCCTTTTTTTGCATTCCAAGATTTTATTTATGCAGCCAGAGAAATTGTATCTGATGATGAGGCATATCTACAGTACATCAGTACAATCATCAGTACAATGTGATGATGAATACTCTGACAGTGTTTCGAAAATCTAATTTCTTCCTTAAAACTACCTATATTCATGTACAAATCTGGCAGTCATGGAGCATCTGGTGTTTCATCTACACCTTGGTCCAGACCAAAAAATATTTTGCCAGTCTGCCCTTGGGAAACACTACCTGGGAATAGAGTTCAACAAGGACCCCTATAAATAGGCCAGTGGCAGGAGCAAGCAAGATTTGAGATGAGATAAGGAGGAGACAGAAGAGAGCACACACAGTAGTCGACATGCTGCCCAGGGACAGAAGCCAACAACTATGGTGTCTATTAATAGAAAAAGAGCAATCCTTTTCCAGATAGATACTGGTGCTATGTTCTCTTGAATGGCCCTGGAGGGCTTAAAACTAGTCAAGTCAAGTTTATTTCTATAGCGCTTTTCACAACAGACATTGTCTCAAAGTAGTAGTAGGGGAAGTTTGCAAGTTCGGCATCTATTTCTTTAAAGGTCCATAATCTTCATGAGGTGGGACGTGATTGGAGCTGGCCAAACCTCAGGATGCCTCGAGATGGGGAGAGAAAAAGAAGCAGTGGAGAGAAATTAGCGTAGCTGCTGGTTATGATACTAACAGCACAAGTTGATGGACCCACCGATTGGAATCCACTGGTGTATGCTCACGCTTGCTCCCTGTTGTAAAGGATTACTTAAATGGATTCAATTGGAATCCAATTTTTTACTCTACTCTAAATCCAATTTGTATTAAAGATTTAATTTAAATATATCCAATTAAAGCTGATCACCTTATTGGTTGTATTTCTTTTTCAATTGTATTACATTATTCAAAACATTCCGTCTTTTCAATTACTCATTCATTATTCCAGAGGTAATTGAACCTGTTTTAAAAATTATAAACTCTTCCATTAGGACTGGTTATGTACCTAGATCCTTTAAACTGGCAGTTATCAAACCCCTAATTAGGAAACCTGACCTTGACCCATGTCAGCTGTCCAACTACAGACCAATATCAAATCTCCCATTTAGAAAAGTTTGTAGCACAGCCGTTATGCTTACATCTACTTATGAATAAAATTTTTTAAATGTATCAGTCAGAATTTAGGCCTTATCATAGCACAGAGACGGCACTAGTTAGGGTGGTAAATGACCCGCTTTTGGCCTCTGATCATGGTTTTGTCTCTTTACTTGTTTTGCTCGACCTTAGTGCAGCTTTTGACACCACTGATCACACTATACTGCATGCTAGATTTAAGAACGTTGTTGGAATAAAGGGAACAGCTCTCTCTTGGCTTAGGTCTGATTTGACTGATCGCTATCAGTTTGTTGATATAAATGGTGAGTTCTCCACACCCTCTGAGGTAAAGTTTGGTGTTCCTCAAGGATCTGTCTTAGGCCCAGTGCTTTTCTCTTTATATATGCTGCCTCTGGGTGAAATTTTACATAAACATGGTATTTGCTTCCATTGCTATGCTGATTATACACAGTTGTATATTTCAGCAAAGCCAGAGATTAGCTTAGCAATGTTGATTAGTGCGTAAAGGACATTAGACAGTGGATGCTTGATAACTTTCTTCTGCTCAACTCAGATAAGGTTTAATTACTTTTATGACCAAATATGACCACATCACTCCTGTTTTAATCAGTCTACACTGACTCCCAATCAAATATCGCATTGATTATAAAATACTACCACTGACGTATAAAGCACTTAACGGTCTCGCACCAGAGTATCTGAGTGAACTTACCAGTACCAGTAAGGTCCTCCACGCCTACTTAGATCAAAAGGTGCAGGCTATCTGTTGATTCCTCAAATAATGGAAACTATAGCTGGGGGCAGATCTTTCTCTTATAAAGCCCCACAGTTATGGAACAACCTTCCAATCAGTGTTCGGGACTCAGACACAGTCTCAGTGTTCAAGTCGAGGTTGAAAACATATTTATTTAGTCAAGCCTTTTATTAGTAGATTTTTTCTTAGGTAAAGGTGCAGATCTGGAGGGAGCATGGATATAGAGTGTTTGGTAAACTGGGATATTTGTATGCTGTCGTCCCCTAACTTTGACACGTTCACTCATGTTTGTTGACGGTCGTGTGGTGGGTCGTCTTTTATCCCAGAGATCCCTCATTTTACCTTCTGGTTCTCCCTTTTAGTTATACTGCCAGCGAGTCTTGCCGGAGTCCAAACTGCACAGTGATATTAACTCTCTCTCTCTTTCTCTCTCTCTCTCTCTCTCTCTCTCTCTCTCTCTCTCTCTTTTCTCTCTCTCTTGGTCGAGTTAAACATGCTCCTGAGGTTCCAGTGACCACTGTTCCTGCACCTCTACCCTCCATGGATCTTCCCACTTCGTCCAGGCCTGGCTCTGGATAGTGTTCCCTTTGACTGGAGGCCACTCTGTGAAATTCCGGTGTAAGAACGGGCGCTTTGAGGATGGGTTGGACTGTAGTTAATGTCAACAGTCTGCTACATCAACTGAGGACTACTTTTCGGCTTCTGATCATCATCACTGTACCCTGCAACATCTTATATCTGATGGGTTTCCTCTTGAGTCTGGTTCCTCAAGGTTTCTTACCTTCCTCTCAAGGTTTCTTGCCATCTCGGGGAGTTTTTCAATGCCACAGTCGCCATCGGCTTGCTTATCAGGGACAAACTTACTTATAAAGAACATCTTCACTTTTAATCACCACATTATCTGTGTCAAGCTGCTTTGAGACAATGTTAATTGTTAAAAGCGCTATACAAATAAAAATGAATTGAATTGAATTGAATCATGGACACAGAGTGACTTAGAACCTTGTCCTTGGCCAACTATACTTGCTCACTGACACAAACTCGACAGCCCGAATCTTAGTCAAAGGATATAACAGTAAACTAATATTCTTTAAGTAGGTCTGTGGCAACATGGGCGAGGGTGGGTGGCGGTTTGTGAATGGAGGGCATGGCCGGGAGCATGGGAATGACAGACCGGAGGGGAATTGTGACTAATGAATGTTCTTTCTATGGCAGCGATCAGGGGGAGCATAAATGGGCCGGCTCTGAACGAGCTCTCTGCCTTCTGCCACTCCTTTCCAGGGAAGCCCAGCTCGCCACTCAGCAACTGCCAGCCGATCGCATGCTGGAGTATGGCATCCTGAAGCGTGTGGATGGGTCCTGCAGCAAGGCAAAGCAGTGTAGAATTTGCGCTATGTTGACTGGGGAGGCGGTGATGGGCCAGTCAACGCCGGCTTCGCGGTTGAGAGACCCCACCCTCCGGGGGATTCCCCCCGGGGTTTCCCCCTTGCACAGTCGTGAGACAAGACCCTCCGACTGGCCTTCGACCAGGTAACAGTAATCAATGGCCAGCACATCCAGCCAAACAGAGCGCTTTCCTATCCCTACTTTGCCGCTATTAAGGATAAATTATACCAAGTGACACAGAAAAAACTACCCAGTTGTCGGTCCCAAAGAGCCGCAGGAAACTCCTATTTTATGCGGGTTACCATAATCCGATGGCCAGACACCTGGGCTGCAATAAAACTTTACACCACCTAATGGACCAATCCGATGTTCCAATCCAGTTTCCAATGCCCCGCATCAATGAGCTGCTTGATCTGGTCGGCGCAGAGTTATGCCAACAGGCTTTTTCGTGAGTTAAAGCTGCACTCTGCGGTGGTCCGCTTTTACATGCTCCTAACTTTTCTCTCCCCTTCTTATTACAGACAGATGCATCGGACAGGGGGTTGGGGGCCATGTTGCCCCAGGTGGTGGAGAAGTAGGAGCACTGTACATCAGCCGTAAATTGTAGGTGCGAGAGAGCTGGTACAGCACCATAGAGAAGTGGTGTCTTGCCATAAAGTGGCCAGTCCTCACCCTCAGATACTATTTGTTGGGCCTTCACCCTCTGTTCGGACCACGCCACACTCCAGTGGCTCCATCGCACGAAGGATGCCAACGTGCGGATCACTTGGTGGTATCTGGCCCTCCAGCCGTTCAAATTCGAGGTGGTCCAAAGACCGGGGGCTCAGATGGTCGTGGCTGACTTCCTCTCATGCTAAGGGGGTGTTTGCGGGCCGGATGGCTCCCCGGCCTGATTCAGGCGGTGGGCCGTGGCCAAGCACAGTTTGTGAATGGAGGGCAAGGCTGAGAGCAAGGAAGCGTGGGAATGACACACCTGAGGGGAATAGTAAATAATGAATGTTCTCTCTCTCTTACAGTGATCAGAAGGAGCATAAAAGAGGAGCAAAAGGGTGTGGCAGTGTGTGTGTGTGTGTGTGTGTGTGTGTGCCTGTGAGATTGTGTCTTTAGCACTGATAATTCAGAAAATATACCAAATAAACCCTCATTCAGAACTGGTCCTGCCCGGAGTGGTTTTCCTTTTCCCGAACTGTCAGCTCTCCCACAAGGCCGCTCAATGCTAGCTCATGCATAAAGAATAATTGATTTAGCCCCTTTTTATATCTTGCTATATCAGTGATAGATACTACACATGCTCATGAAAACCAAATATCATCTAGGATAAAAAACCATCACCTGATAAAAATCTACTCTGGGACAACTCTTACATTAGTAGGACAGAATTTTCACCAAACTTAAGACCTGAATTTTTGGTCTGTTCTACTGATATGGGACTGAGATCATATTTCCAATCACACTGAAACCTTTAAAACGATACGAAAAATCGGGGGGGGCTCAAGGATGGGTAAAAGAGCTGCTGAACAAATGCCCTTTTCTCCTCATATTAGAGAGATCCTCTTCTCAGACCAGAAAGTTTATTGTTTTGTTGCATTGTAGTTTTTTGGAATCTGGCCTCATGGAGTTGTATGGCAGTTCTCTCGGTCTGAACTCATGGAGAGATTGGACCATTCTTACACAGGCAAATAAAACATGACATATTCTTTTTGAATTACAATTCAATTCAATTCAATTCATTTTTATTTGTATAGCGCTTTTAACAATGAACATTGTCTCAAAGCAGCTTTACACAGATAATGTGGTGATTAAATGTAAATATGTTCTTTGTAAGTATGTTTGTCCCTGATGAGCAACTGTGGCAAGGAAAAACTCCCCGAGATGGCACAAGGAAGAAACCTCGAGAGGAACCAGACTCAAGAGGGAACCCATCCTCATCTGGGTTGCATCACATGTCCATTTGAAGCATATATACACTATATATTACACTAACCAAGATTTATCTAAATTGTATCACACTTTCCCGAAATGGGTAATGTGGATCCAAGAAATGCGACCAGATTGCACAGAAGCAAGGAGTCCCTTAACACTGTACTATGACCAAAATAGTGAAAACAAGGACTATAGACAACTGCGTAATGGACTGATGAAGTAGAAACAATTTGAAGTGATTTCAACAGAGGTGATATTAGGAACTTCAGATGGGCTTGTTCATGTGCATTCTTGAGCAGAGAGACCTCGTTATGTTACAAATGTTTTTCTTGGTGACTGTGGTCCCAGCATCCTTAAGATCATTAACAAGCTCCTCCTGTGTAATTCTGTGCTGCTCCCTCACTTTGCTCAGAATCATTCTTACCCCATGAGCATGGAGCTTCATAGCAAGTATTTCTTGAAGTATAGCACCAACAGTGGTCTCTTTTTGACCAAGCTTCCTGCTGATGGTCTTGTAGGCCATTTCAGCCTTGTGCAGGTCTACAGTCTTGTCCCTGATTCCTTTGACAGCTCTTTGGCCTTGTGGAGATGTTTGAAGGTTGATTCTGTGACAGGTGCCTTTTATACACATTTTTGTATAAAAGACACTCTAAGTATTGTTGATCTTTGGATCTGATATTAGGTGTTCTTTCTTAAAATTACAGTACTAATTTGGGTGTGTGGTGGTCAGGATTCTTGCTGGTTGGTTACGGAATCTAATACTTGTTCAACTCGATCAAATAAAAATTATTTTATATAAAATATTTTATATAGGGTTGCGTTTAGAAGGTCATCTAGCATAAAACATGTACCAAATCAAATATGCAGGTCACGATTAGGAATTTCATACCGGATCGGTCGAGGCCCGGGTTAACAACGACCGCCACAGGTATTGTTAGCCAACAGGGTACCTGTGAAAATTGGGCTACTTTTGGCCGAAGGAGGAGCAGGAGAGGAGGAAGATGTCTACAGAGACAGCAGGGAAAGGAGAGGTGTAGGAAAGTCGAGGTTCGGGTTGGTACTTTAAATGTTTGCACTATGACTGGTAAAGGAAGAGAGGTAGCTGATATGATGGAAAGGAGAAAGGTAGATATTTTGTGTTTTCAGGAGACCAAGTGGACAGGGAGTTTAAACTGGGTTTAAACTGTTCTATCATGGTGTGGATGGAAGAGAAATGGTGTAGGGGTGATTCTGAAGGAAGAGTACAGTAAGAGTGTAGTGGAGGTGAAGAGAGTTTCTGATAGGGTGATGAACGTGAAGCTGGAAGTTGAAGGGATGATGATAATGTCATCAGTACCTATGCACCACAAGTTGGCTGTGAGATGGAGGAGAAGGAAAGATTCTGGAGTGAATTAGATAAAGTGGTAGATATAGTAGTGTACCTAGAAATGAACGAGTGGTGATTGTGGCAGACTTTAATGGACATGTAGGTAAAGGGAACAGAGGTGATAAGGAGGTTATGGGTAGGTATGGCCTAAAGGAGAAGAATGTGGAAGGGCAGATGGTGGTAGATTTTGCTAAAAGGATGGAAATGGCAGTAGTGAATACTTATTTTAAGAAGAAGGAGGATCATAGGGTGACGTATAAGAATGGAGGAAGGTGCACACAGGTGGATTATGTTCTATGTAGAAGATGCAACCTGAAGGAGATTGGAGAAGGTAAGGTGTTGGCAGTGGACAGTGTAGCTAGACCGCACCGGATGATGGTCTGTAGGATAGTTTTGGAGGCTAAGAAGAAGAGGAGGAAAGTAAGGACTAAAAGAAGAATAAGATGGTGGAAACTGAAGAAGGAAGAGTGTAGTATGAGGTTCAAGGAAGAAGTCAGACAGGGGTGCGGTGGTGGTATAGAGGTGCTGGATGATTGGGAAACTACTGCAGGAGTGATGAGGGAGGCAGCTAGAAAATAGTATGTTACATGTGTAACATCTGGAAATAGAAAGGAAGACAAAGAGACGTGGTTGTGGAATAAGGAAGTGCAGGAGAGCACAAGAGGAGAGAGGTTAACAAAACAGAAGTGGGATCGACAGGGTGATAAGAAAAGTAGGCAGGAGTACAAGGAGGTGTGGTAGCAGGTGAAGAGGGATGTGGGGAAAGCCAAGGAAAAGGCATATGAGGAGCTGTATGAGAGGTTAAACACTAAGAAAGAAAAGGATTTGTACCGATTGGCCAGGCAGAGGGACCGAGCTGGAAAGGATGTGCTGCAAGTCAAAGCAATAAAGGATGGAGATGGAAATGTGTTGACTAGTGAGGAGAGTGTGTTGATAAGGTGGAGGGAGTATTTTAAACAGCTGATGAATAAGTAAAAATGAGAGAGAAGGTTGTATGATGTGGAGTTGGTGATGCAGGAAGTGGATAGGATTAGTACGGAGGAAGTGCGAGCAGCGTTTAAGAGGATGAAGAGTGGAAAGTCGGTTGGAGCAGATCTCCAAAGCATGGAGATGTTGGCAGTGGAGTTTTTAACCAGATTGTTTAACAAGATCCTGGAAGGTGAGAGGATGCCTGAGAAATAGAAAAGGAGTTTGCTGGTAACCTGCAGTAACTACAGGGGAATTAAGTTGATCAGTCACACCATGAAGTTATGGGAAAGAATACTGGAAGCCAGGCTGAGAGAAGAGGTGACCATCTGTGAGCAACAGTATGGTTTCATGCCGAGGAAGATGCCTTATTTGCTTTGAGAATGTTGATGTAGAAGTATAGAGAAGGTCAGAAGGAATTGTGTTGTGTATTTGTGGATTTAAAGAAAGTGTACGACAGGGTGCCAAGAGAGAAGTTATGGTATTGTATGAGGAAGTCAGGTGTGCCAGAGAAGTATGTGTAAGTGTGAGTGAGTAAGACAGAATACATGTGTGTGAATGAGAGGGAGGGCAGTGGAGGGGTGCGGTTGCAGGAAGAAGAGGTGAAGAAGGTGTATGAGTTCAGGTACCTGGGGTCAACAGTGCAAAGTAATGGGGAGTGTGTTAGGGAAGTAAAGAAAAGAGTGCAGGCAGGGTGGAGTGGGTGGAATAGAGTGACAGGAGTGATTTGTGATATTAGGGTATCTGCAAGCATGAAAGGGGAAAGTTTATAGGACTGTGGTGAGACCTGCAATATTGTATGGTTTAGAGACGATAGGATTGAGTAAAAAATCAGGATTTGGAGCTGGAGGTAGCAGAGCTGAAGATTGAAGGTTTTCATTGGGAATGATGAGGATGGACAAGATTAGGAATGAGTTTATTAGAGGGACAGCGCATGTTGGACGTTTTGTGTTGGACGTTTTGGTGACAAGGTGAGGGAGGCAAGATTGAGATGGTTTGGACATGTGCAGAGGAGGGACATGAGTTATATGTAGGAGAATGCTGAGGATGGAGCCAACAGGAAGGAGGAAAAGAGAAAGGCCAAGGAGGAGGTTTATGGATGTGGTGAGGGAAGACATGCAGGTAGTTGGTGTGAAAGAGGCAGATGTAGAGGACAGGGTGGTATGGAGACGGATGATCCGCTGTGGCAACCCCTAATAGGAGATGCTGAAAGAAAAAGAAGATACGGTTAGTTAAATCAGCCGGACAAATGAAGATACAAGTGACACGTAATGTTAGGTTGCTTTATCAAAGAAAATACCCCTTGACAACAGGTTTGAAAAGGAATTATGGACTTCTAAAAGCTGTGGTCTTGATTCAAACTAAGAGCCCATGCCCACTATATTCCTATATATTCTATAAATAGGAATATTTCACTATATTCAAACTCAGAAAAGTGATAGCTTGTACATGACTTACGTGCAGGAAACAACATAGTACAGACAGAAATTTCAACAGTGCAAGACCCATACTGTTAGGCGCGGCACCGAGGCGGAAGCCGGAGTAGCGGCAAACAGAAACTTTAATAAAACAATGGCAGAGCCAACACAAAACACCCGTGCAGTTCGGGATAAACAGGAAAACGGCAGTTCAATTATACTACCCACGGAGCGTTATGGGTGAGGCGCGGCACGGAGGGAAGCGACGGGGAGGCGTCGGGAGTCCGGGGTGCGCCGGGGAAGCCAAACGCGGCCGTGGAGTGAGCGAGGAGTCCGGGTGAAGACGGCACGCAGCGGGAGAAGCACACAGCACGAACCTGCACAACCACGCACGAACGTACAATAACGGACATGGAATGTGGGTGAGTGAGTGGTA
>MU530557.1:567448-690017 GCA_024362625.1 Silurus asotus
TAGTAGTAGTAGTAGTAGTAGTAGTAGTGGGTATTTCACTGCAGTGTGTGAGGTCTTCTACTCTGTGATGTGCCGAGGACCACCTTGAGGGCCGTCCTCTGGCTTACAGGGCCTCACTGTGAGTGTATTGGGCAACCCGGGAGTTGTCAATATCTCCCAGTATCCAGTGGAAGTCTATGGCAGCCCACTGGGTGCTTTGTATGCTTTTCTACTATCAGATTGCCCACTGGTAGAGGACTGTCTCAGTTACTTTTACAGGTGTACACCATTTAGGCTTTTCATCTTCATCAATAGGCAAAGCTGGACAAGAAGTATATAATCTTACACTAAGATTCTCCATTGGAATGTGTTAGAAAAACGGTTGTTCTTTTCTTTGATTATTTTGGTCAAGCTGAGTTTGATGGACACCAGCATGTTCATTTTTCTCATACTGGATTTTTCATCATTTCTTCTTCTTCTTCTTCTTCTTCTTTCGGCTGCTCCCATTAGGGGTCGCCACAGCGGATCATCCGTCTCCATACCACCCTGTCCTCTACATCTGCCTCTTTTACACCAACTACCTGCATGTCTTCCCTCACCACATCCATGAACCTCCTTCTCGGCCTTCCTCTTTTCCTCCTACCTGGTGGCTCCATCCTCAGCATTCTCCTACCAATATAATTCATGTCCCTCCTCTGCACATGTCCAAACCATCTCAATCTCGCCTCCCTCACCTTGTCACCAAAACATCGTACATGCGCTGTCCCTCTAATAAACTCATTTCTAATCTTATCCATCCTCGTCACTCCCAACGAAAACCTCAACATCTTCAGCTCTGCTACCTCCAGCTCCGCCTCCTGTCTTTTACTCAATGCCACTGTCTCTAAACCATACAACATCGCAGGTCTCACCACAGTCCTATAAACTTTCCCTTTCAATTTTGCAGATACCCTACTATCACAAATCACTCCTGTCACTCTTCTCCACCCACTCCACCCTGCCTGCACTCTTTTCTTCACTTCTCTAACACACTCTCCATTACTTTGCACTGTTGACCCTAGGTACCTGAATTCCTCCACCTTCTGAAGCTCTTCTCCCTGCAACCGCACCACTCCACTGCCCTCCCTCTCATTCACACACATGTATTCTGTCTTACTCCTACTGAGTTTCATTCCCCTTCTCTCCAGCGCATATCTCCACCTCTCCAGGCTCTTCTCAACCTGCTCCCTACTCTCACAACAAATCACAATATCATCCGCAAACATCATAGTCCAGGGAGACTCCTGTCTGACCTCGTCCGTCAACCTGTCCATCACCACTGCAAACAGGAAAGGGCTCAGGGCCGATCCTTGATGCAGTCCAACCTTCACTCTAAACCAGTCTGTCGTACCTACTGCACACTTCACTGCCGTCACACTGTCCTCATACATGTCCTGCACCACCCTCACATACTTCTCTGACACACCTGACTTCCTCATACAATACCACAACTCCTCTCTTGGCACCCTGTCGTACGCCTTCTCTAAATCCACAAATACACAATGCAATTCCTTCTGTCCTTCTCTATACTTCTCCATCAACATTCTCAAAGCAAATAAGGCATCTGTGGTGCTCTTCCTCGGCATGAAACCATACTGTTGCTCACAGATGGTCACCTCTTCTCTCAGCCTGGCTTCCACTACTCTTTCCCATAACTTCATGGTGTGACTGATCAACTTAATACCCCTGTAGTTACTGCAGGTCTGCACATCTCCTTTATGCTTAAAGATCGGTACCAGCACACTTCTTCTCCATTCCTCAGGCATCTTCTCACCTTCCAAAATCCTGTTAAACAATCTGGTTAAAAACTCCACTGCCATCTCTCCTAAACATCTCCACGCTTCTACCGGTATGTCATCTGGTCCAACCGACTTTCCACTCTTCATCCTCTTAATCGCTGCTCTCACTTCCTCCTTGCTAATCCTATCTACATCCTGCTTCACCAACTCCACATCATCCAACCTTCTCTCTCTCTGATTTTCCTCATTCATCAGCTGCTCAAAATACTCCCTCCACCTTCTCAACACACTCTCCTCACTAGTCAACACATTTCCCTCTCCATCCTTTACTGCTCTAACTTGCAGTACATCCTTTCCAGCTCGGTCCCTCTGCCTGGCCAATCGGTACAAATCCTTTTCTCCTTCCTTAGTGTCCAACCTCTCATACAGCTCCTCATATGCCTTTTCCTTGGCTTTCGCCACATCCCTCTTAACCTGCTGCCGCATCTCCTTGTACTCCTGCCTACTTTTCTCATTACTCTGTTGATCCCAATTCTGTTTCTCCAACCTTTTTCTCCTTATGCTCTCCTGCACTTCCTCATTCCACCACCATGTCTCTTTGTCTTCCTTTCTATTTCCAGAAGTCACACCAAGTACTTTTCTAGCTGCCTCCCTCATCACTCCTGCAGTAGTTGCCCAATCATCCAACACCTCCTTAACACCACTGAGACTCTCTCTGACCTCTTCCCTGAATCTCACACTACAGTCTTCCTCCTTTAGTTTCCACCATCTTATTCTTCTTTCAGTCCTCACTCTCCTCCTCTTCTTCTTCACCTCCAAAACCATCCTACAGACCACCATCCTATGCTGTCTAGCTACACTGTCCCCTGCCAACACCTTACAGTCGCCAATCTCCTTCAGGTTGCATCTCCTGCATAGCACATAATCCACCTGTGTGCACCTTCCTCCACTCTTATACGTCACCCTATGATCCTCCTTCTTCTTAAAATAAGTGTTCACCACTGCCATTTCCATCCTTTTAGCAAAATCCACCACCATCTGCCCTTCCACATTCCTCTCCTTAAAACCATACCTACCCATCACCTCCTCGTCACCTCTGTTCCCTTCACCTACATGCCCATTAAAGTCCGCCCCAATCACCAACCGTTCCTTCCTAGGTACACCATCTACCACTTCATCTAATTCACTCCAGAATCTTTCCTTCTCCTCCATCTCACAGCCAACTTGTGGAGCATAGGCACTGATGACATTTATCATTATCCCTTTAACTTCCACCTTCATGATCATCACCCTATCAGAAACTCTCTTCACCTCCACTACACTCTTACTGTACTCTTCCTTCAGAATCACCCCTACACCATTTCTCTTTCCATCCACACCATGGTGAAAGAGTTTAAATCCACCTCCAATGTTCTTGGCCTTACTCCCTTTCCACTTGGTCTCCTGAACACACAGCATATCTACCTTTCTCCTCTCCATCATATCTTCATACTTCTCTCCCTTTACCCGTCATAGTACCAACATTCAAAGTACCAACCCGAACCTCCACTCTCCTACACTGCTCCTTTCCCTGCCATCTCTGTAGATGTCTTCCTCCTCTCCTTTTCCTCCTTCGCCCAACAGTAGCCCAATTTCCACCGGTACCCTGTCGGCTAACGATACCTGTGGCGTTCGTTGTTAACCCGGGCCTCGACCGATCCGGTATGGAATTCTCATTTGTGATCCGCATATTTGATTTGGCACGTGTTTTACGCTGGGTGCCCTTCCTAACGCAACCCTAACTAAGGCACTAAGAATGCACTGGCTTGTGCCTCCCTAATGGCTGGGTTAGCAAGCCATGGCGACTGTGGCAAGGAAAAACTCCCTTAGATGTAATGAGAAAGAAACCTTGAGAGGAACCAAACTCAAAATGGGAACCCATCCTCATTTGGGTGACATCAAGAGTTTGGTAATAAATCTTTCAACAATACAGAACACTGGAAAGTGAGAACTAACATGTACTGCTGTATAATTCTTTTTTTTTCCCAGTCTTTATGATTATAAATCTAGGAGTTACTGAGCTCAACATTTGTGATCATCACAGATCCAGCATCAGCTTCTACATGCCAGAGCCTTTAAACATTCCAGGAGGTCCAATGTAAAAACTCCACACATGTAGTGGGATCCAAATGGCACTTGTGCGTCTCTAGATGGTTCGGGATGTTTGCGGGTTCGGCAACTACTTCTTCAAAAGGTCCATAATCCTTATGAGTTGGGACATGACTGGAGCTGGCTAAACCTCAAGATGCCTCAGGATGGGGAGAGAAAGAGAAGCAGTGGAGAGAAATTAGCATAGCTGCTGTTCATGATATTAACAGCACAAGTGAATAATGTGCATGTGATCATATGTTCTGGAGCACAAGGTTATGATGTGAGACATGTTATGTGTAGGCTTTGCTATAAAGATATGTTTTTAATCTGCAATTAAACTGGGAGAGTGTGTCTGATACACGAACACTGTCAGGAAGACTATTCCAGAGTTTAGGAGCTAAATGTGAGAATGATCTACCACCTTTAGTGGACTTTGCTATTCTAGGAACTACTAGAAGCCCAGAGTTTTGAGGGCTTCTAGTAGTGGGAGTGTGACGGATTGTAGCGTGCTAAAAGACTGGAGAGATACATGGGAGCCAAACCATTTAGTCCTTTATAAGTAAGAAGTAGTAGATGTAGTCTATTTGAAACATAACAGGAAGCCAATGTAGGGACGATAAGATTCTGGTTATATGATCATATTTTCTTGACCTTGTAAGAACTCTTGCTGCCACATTCTGAACTAACTGAAGCTTGTTTATTAATGATGCAGGGCATCCACCTAGTAATGCATTACAATAGTCTATTCTGGAGGTCATGAACGCATGGATAAGCTTCTCTGCATCAGATATAGATAACATGTTTCTTAGCTTAGAAATATTTCTAAGGTGAAAGAAGGCTGTTTTTGTAACTTGGTTGATATGATTATTAAAAGACAAGTTGCTGTCTAAAATAACTCCCAGGTCTTTTAACGGTGAACTAGTGGTTACAGAACATCCGTCTAAATGGAGCTTCTGTATACTGGTTTTTGGGCAGATGAGCAAAATCTCCGTCTTATCAGAATTTAATAGTAGAAAGTTATGGGTCATCCAATCTCTTATTTCGTTAACACACTCAGTTATGCAAACTAATTGAGCTGTATCGCCTGGTTTTGATGAGATATATAGCTGGGTATCATCAGCATAACAATGGAAGCTAATTCCATGCCTTCTAATAATATTTCCTAAGGGAAGCATGTATATTGTGAAAAGCAGGGGTCCTAGAACTGAACCTTGTGGCACACCATAATTTACTAGCATTAGCCTGGATAGCTCTCCATTTAAGTCTACGAAATGGTAACTATCAGACAGGCAGGATTTAATCCAGCTTAATGCCTGTCCCTGAATGCCAATGTAATTCTGGAAGGGATCTAGGAGGAGATCATGGTCTAAAGTGTCGAATGCAGCACTAAGATCTAGTAAAACCAACAGAGAGATGTAGCCTTGGTCTGAAACTAAAAACAGGTAATTAGTGATTTTAACTAGAGCAGTTTCTGTGCTATGATGGGGCCTAAAACCTGACTGAAACTCTGAATAGATATTGTTTTCTTGCAAGTGGGAACATAACTGGGCAGCGACAATCTTTTTCAAAATCTTAGACATAAATGGGAGATTTGAAATGGGTCTGTAATTCGATAGCGTGTTTGGATCCAGATCAGCTTTTTTAATGAGGGGCTTAATAACTGCTAACTTAAGGGATTTAGGGACGTGACCTAATGATAGTGAGGAGTTAAATATATTGAGAAGAGGCTCACCAGCTGTATATAACACTTCCTTCAATAAATTAGTTGAAATGGGATCTAACTTACATGTTGTTGATTTAGCTTTGGTAATAACATTATACAGCTCTTTCGGTCCTATACATGTAAAACAGTGTAACTGTGGAATTGTAGGTGAGATTGTGTCAGGAGATGCTGTCAGAGGTTGGACCGCAACAATTGTTTTTCTAATGTTATCTATTTTTTTCATTGAAGAAATGTATAAAGTACTCACTACTAAACTGTGATGGAACACATTTTTCAGATACCTGATTTGTAGTTAATTTAGCTACTGTACTGAAAAGGAACCTGGGATTGTTTTTTGTTGTTTTCAATGAGTTTGTTCAGGTGTTTAGCTCTAGCAGCTTTTAGCGTCTGTCTGTAGCTATACGCAATTCTAAATACCCCCAATTTAGATTTCCTCCATTTTCTCTCCAGATTACGGGCTGTTCTCTTGAGGGCATGCTTATGACTATTATACCAAGGTGCAGGTGCTTGTTCTCTAACCTTTTTTACCCGGATGGGGGCAACAGCGTCCAATGTGCTAGTGAGGATAAGGTCTATGTTGTTAACCATTTAATCAAGATTATTAGCAGTTGTGGGTTTAGTTAGAAATTGAGATAAATCAGGCAGGTTATTTATGAATCTGTCCTTAGTGGTCGGCACAACAGTCCTACCAAGTCGATAATGTGGTGAAACACGGCTAATCTGCTCTACCGGTAGTGTGTACTGTATGAGATAATGGTCTGTGATGTCATTACTCTGAGGTAAAATATCTATATCAGTGACGTCTGCTCCATGGGATATTATTAATTCTAATGTGTGGTTAAAACGGTGAGTTGCTCTGGTTTTGTTTAACTCCAAAAGAGTTTAATAAGTCGACAAATGATAATCCTAGGGCATCGTTTGCATCATCTACATGAATATTAAAATCTCCTACAAGCAGCACTTTATCAAAATTGATCAAGAGGTCTGATAGAAAAAAAGTAAACTCCTTAAGAAAATCAGTGTAGGTCCCTGGGGGTCTGTACACGGTGACCAGAGTGAGTTTTCTATGTATGTCTGAAAGTACAATTTTACAGTTTTTCTCAAATGCTAAAACACATTTCACAAACATTTCCTCCATGTTCCCCAATGTCTAAACAAAACACCCTTTTCTAAAGCTACATAAACACAACCACACCTTCTCACTTCAAAACTCAAACTTTCACACCAAAATAGCAGCTCGAAGCTTTTAAAATGTAAACACTATACACATCATTACACACTACAGCAAAACATTTGAAAACACAATGCTCAATTTGTGAGGAGGTTCTTTGTTTCATAACTGCCGAAGCACATTTTTGAAACTTTACAGTATTGGATGTTCTTAAATCTCTGCAGAGGATTAGGCATTTAGATTTGAGAGCTTCATATGAAGAGTATAAATCTATAGTAAATTCTGCATGTACACTACTGTAACACAACTCAATGGAAAAACAGAATCTATTGCACACAACAGTACTCTTGAAAACATGATCAGGGTGTGAAGTTTTTTTATTTACTTTATTCACACCACACACACACACACACACACCAAAATCACTGTGCGGCATCATGTCGCTGAGCTGCATCGGGCCACATCACCTCATCCACATCGCAGGCTATATTGTCTCTTGCCAGGCACCGCGGGAAAAACACTCTGGAATGGTGAATCCATCCTTGGAAGGCCTCCACTGGGATGTCAACACAAGCCAGCTCCATTGCCCTTAGGAGGTTCTCTCTAGTGTATGGTTGTCTGTCATAAACCTTCCATCTCCATGATGAGAATAACTCCTCTAACGGGTTAAGGAAAGGGAAGTAGGTTGGCAGACAGATGTTTAAAAAGTGGTTACTGTTGGTGGTGAACCACTCTCTGATTTGGTTTGTTTTGTGGAAGCGTACATTGTCCCAAATGTTCACATAAATTTGATGTGCGGGCCCAGGATGGTGTTGTTGGCGGTCCAGGAGGATGTCTTTTAGCTCATCTAGGAAGGTGAGGAGACGTTGGGTGTTGTAAGACCCAAGGACAGCATGCCGGTGGACAAGCCCCTCCAAACCCATGGCCGCACAAAGAGTAATATTACCCCCCCGTTGGCGAGGAACCTCAGTGATGGCTCTTTGGCCAATAATGTTACGGCCTCTTTGCCTTCGTTTCTGCAGGTTGAAGCCAGCCTCATCCAGAAAGAGGTACTCATGAGGTCTGTTCATCGTGTCCAACTGTAATATTCTCTGTGAAAATGTGAAAGTGCACAGGTGTTCAGAACAACAGTCAATCAGGTAGCACAGTATTGTCCAGAAGTAATGTAGGCCACTGAGCAACACAGTATGTCCACTAACTGTACTGTGAACAGGGATGTATACTTACTTGCACATACCCGTAACGTAGGTCTTTATGTCGTGCAGAGTTGCGCTCAAAGGGAACCCTATAGACCTGTTTCATCTGCATCTTTTGGCGCCGGAGAACTCGGTCTATTGTGGCCAAGCTGACATCATCAATGCTCTCAAAGTTGACATTATCGGCAATGACTTTGTCTCTGATCTCCCGCAGTCTGATAAGGTTGTTCTCACAAACCATATCCACAATTAGGGTTTCTTGTGCCGCTGTAAATATGGCAACCCTCCCACCTCTATGTGACATTCTTTCAACTCTAAAGAAAGAAACATGTGTTAGTTTTACAATACAGTAACAACTGATTTAAAATCAATAGTCTACTTTCAACCCAGCCATTATGGATGCACAAGCCAGTGCACTCTTAGTGCCCCAAGCCCGGGTAAATGGGGAGGGTTGCGTTAGGAAGGGCATCCAGCGTAAAACGTGCCAAATCAAATATGCGGATCACAAATGAGGACAGGTTGACGGATGAGGTCAGACAGGAGTCTCCCTGGACTATGATGTTTGCGGATGATATTGTGATTTGTTGTGAGAGTAGGGAGCAGGTTGAGAAGAGCCTGGAGAGGTGGAGATATGCGCTGGAGAGAAGGGGAATGAAACTCAGTCGGAGTAAGACAGAATACATGTGTGTGAATGAGAGGGAGGGCAGTGGAGTGGTGCGGTTGCAGGGAGAAGAGCTTCAGAAGGTGGAGAAATTCAGTTACCTGGGGTCAACAGTGCAAAGTAATGGAGAGTGTGTTAGAGAAGTGAAGAAAAGAGTGCAGGCAGGGTGGAGTGGGTGGAGAGGAGTGACACGAGTGATTTGTGATAGTAGGGTATCTGCAAAATTGAAAGGGAAGGTTTATAGGACTGTGGTGAGACCTGCGATGTTGTATGGTTTAGAGACAGTGGCATTAAGTAAAAGACAGGAGGTGGAGCTGGAGGTAGCAGAGCTGAAGATGTTGAGGTTTTCGTTGGGAGTGACGAAGATGGATAAGATTAGAAATTAGTTTATTAGAGGGACAGCGCATGTAGGTTTTTTTTTTGACAAGGTGAGGGAGGCGAGATTGAGATGGTTTGGACATGTGCAGAGGAGGGACATGAATCATATTGGTAGAAGAATGCTGAGGATGAAGCCACCAGGTAGGAGGAAAAGAGGAAGGCCAAGAAGGAGGTTCATGGATGTGGTAAAGGAAGACATGCAGGTGGTTGGTGTGGGAGAGGCAGATGTAGAGGACATGGTGGTATGGAGACGGATGATCCGCTGTGGCGACCCCTAATGGGAGCAGCCGAAAGAAAAAGAAGAAGAAGTCTACTTTCACAGGCTTGTAAAATTGTATTGTCACAAAGAAAGCAATAGAGTACAATACCTGTTATGTTGTCGGAATGCCCTGATAATGGTGGCCACGGTGAACCTACTCAGGTTTGGACGGACTCGTAGTCCTGCTTCAGCCATTGTCATGCCATGGACAATGACATGGTCAATGACTGTTGCTCGCATCTCATCCGTAATGATGGTGCGAGGTTGTCTTGCTCTCCCTCCTGGACCCTTCAGAGTCCTTTTGCAACTTGTGTTTTAGCAAAGAAAAATGTGTTAAGATTTATGAGAACGGAGGATTGTGTTTTGTCAATTGTGTCTTCATGTGAAATGTGTTTAAGATATTGGAAATTGATGGCTAGATTTAGTAAATGTGTTTAGACAACTGGTCATTTGGTTTGGAGGATTGGCTTTTGTGTTTTAGCATTTGAGAAAAACTGTAAGAACGAGCACTACAAATGATTTAAAGCTGAATCCTAATCTCTGACTAACATTAAGAGAGGCACTATATAATAAAATCATCCGGTTTAATCCAGGTCTCAGTGAGACAGAGTGCATTGAGATTATTATCTGTGATCATCTTATTAACAATCAGTGCATTGGGTGGAAGTGATCTAATGTTTAAAAAAAACAAACTTTAGAACTTTGTTGTGTTTGCTTATCTGGCATTTTTTATTTTTAACTGCAATAAGATTATTTCTGGATCTTGTGTATCTAATTATTGGTTTTATTACACAAGGAATAGATACGGTTTCTATAAGCTGGGCTGTGTGCTCACTTGTAACTATTTGGTCTGTTGTATGCGTGTTCTCATAGTTGAAGATTTCCTGATGTCTTACCAGTCAGATGGTGTAAAGTATCCTAGAGAGGTTATCTGATAGCACTGCTGCTCCAACTCTGCTGGGGTGCAGGCCATCAGGGTGAAAGAACCTAGGATGCTCCCAGAAACAGTTTCAGTTATTAATAAAGAGAAGTTTGTGCTGTTGACACCATAACTGTAACCACTTATTTAGTTCTAAAAGTCTACTAAACTTCTCAGCCCCTCACTGGTAAGTGGGAAGGAGTCCTGACACTATGATCCTCGTTGTGGGTGATGTGCTGCGTACCGTCTCCACCAGGATCCTGAAATCACTCTTTAAGATCTCGGTTTGCCTCAGCCTGGTGTCATTCGTTCCAGCATGTAGAACAACCGCTTCGAAGTTCTCGTTCAGGATCGTGGGTACCTGCGCAGCGACATCAAGAAAACGAGCACCAGGAAAACAGCCAGTGTGCACCTTGCCTTTGGCTCTGGTAGCGCGGACATGCCGGTCAATGGAATCGCCAAGAATCACGGTATCGTGTTCTGTCTCGTGAAGAGGGGGGAAAACAGTTATCGTTCGAGATCTCGAAGGCTGGTGGTGGTGGCGGGAGAGACGTCCTCGACCGGGGCTTGGCTCGCGGCTTCCGCTGCTGCAGCATCCAGGGTCTGTGGTGCACCGGTGCTGGAGTGAACGATACTTGGGCAGGCCGCTTTGTAGGTGTGCTGGGCCTGAGCAGAGAGGAGTTGAGGTGCTGGGAGCGTTAGATTCAACCCGTGAATTTACCTGGGATGAGTGCGCGTCTGCCCAGGATGTTGACAGCACCGCTTTTCACTCTCGCAGCTGGGCATGCTTTGCATGCAGCTCGCGAATCTGTTTCTCCAAAGCCTTCATCTGTAACTCCACCGTTTGCAACTCGAACAAGTCCTCACCTGTGCTCAAAGGCAGACACACAGCCGGCATAGTGCTTATAATCGCGAACAGAGTTAAGAAACAGAGATATGATAGAGTAAGAGGAAATGAATATAGTCAACACTAGTGATAGTCGAGTTAACTAATTACAGGCACAATTCAGGAAGACAAAAACAATTTAGGATTATTAAAAGAGTAAAAAAAAGATAGGTAAATAGTAAAGTTTGTTTGAAAACGCCGAGAGAAATACAAAAACAGAACTCGCGGCAAACAAGTCAAACACAGGAAGTCACCGGAAACAGCGAGTCCCAGTACTAGTTGCGTGTGTGGAGACTCACCATTTACATCAACAAACTAATAGCGATCAGTCAAATAAAACCTAAGCCAGTAGAGAGCTGTTCCCTTTATTCTAACAAAATTCTCAAGTCTAGCAAACAGTATAGTATGATCTATGGTGTCAAAAGCTGCACTAAGGTTGAGCAAAACAAGTAAAGAGACAAAACCCTGATCAGAGGCCAATAACAGGTCATTTACCACCTTAACTAGCATCGTCTCTGTGCTATGATGAGGCCTAAATCTTGACTGATACATTTCAAAAATGTTATTCCTTCTGAGCATAACTGCTGTGCTACAACCTTTTCTAAAATTTTAGATATAAAGGGGAGGTTTGATTTTGGCCTGTAGTTGGACAGTTGACATTGGTCAAGGTCAGATTTCCTATTTAGGGGGTTGAAGGCTGCTAGTTTGAAGGATTTAGGTACATAACCAGTGCTAATGGAAGAGTTTATCAATTTTAAAACAGGTTCAATTACCTCTGGAATTATCTGTTTGAAGAAACTTGTAGGCAAGGGATCGAGAATGAAGGTTAATGATTTTGATGAGGAAATTAATGAAATTAAATCATTCTCTTAAATAGTAGTAGATCTTTGTAATTGATTGTCTGTTATAATTACACTGCTGTCTACAGGGTTATTTGTAAAATAGTTTGGATTTATATTAGTTGTCTGGATTTCTTGTCTGATGTTTTCAACTTTATTATTAAAAAGTGCATGAAATCATTACTACCTATTGATAGTGTGCGTGTTAGTGCAGTGCTTTTATTTCCTGTTTATTTTGCTACGGTGCTGAATAAAAATCTAGGATTATGCTTGTTATTATTTTATCTTCTTCTTCTTCTTCTTCTTCTTTCGGCTGCTCCCATTAGGGGTCGCCACAGCGGATCATCCCTCTCTATACCACCCTGTCCTCTACATCTGCCTCTTACACCAACTACCTGCATGTCTTCACTCACCACATCCATGAACCTCCTTCTTGGCCTTCCTCTTTTCCTCCTACCTGGTGGCTCCATCCTCAGCATTCTTCTACCAATATAATTCATGTCCCTCCTCTGCACATGTCCAAACCATCTCAATCTCGCCTCCCTCACCTTGTCACCAAAACATCCTACATGCGCTGTTCCTCTAATAAACTCATTTCTAATCTTATCCATCTTCTTCACTCCCAACGAAAACCTCAACATCTTCAGCTCTGCTACCTCCAGCTCCACCCCCTGTCTTTTACTCACTGCCACTGTCTCCAAACCATACATCGCAGGTCTCGCCACAGTCCTATAAACTTTTCCTTTCAATTTTGCAGATCTACTATCAAAAATCACTCGTGTCACTCTTCTCCACCCACTACAACTTGCCTGCACTCTTTTCTTCACTTCTCTAACACACTCTCCATTACTTTGCACTGTTGACCCCAGGTACCTGAATTCCTCCACCTTCTGAAGCTCTTCTCCCTGCAACCGCACCACTCCACTGCCCTCCCTCTCATTCACACATGTATTCTGTCTTACTAAGTTTCATTCCCCTTATCTCCAGCGTATATCTCCACCTCTCCAGGCTCTTCTCAACCTGCTCCCTACTCCCACAACAAATCACAATATCATCCGCAAACATCATAGTCCAGGAAGACTCCTGTCTGACCTCGTCCGTCAACCTGTCCATCACCACTGCAAACAGGAAAGGGCTCAGGGCCGATCCTTGATGCAGTCCAACCTTCACTCTAAACCAGTCTGTTGTACCTACTGCACACTTCACTGCCGTCACACTGCCCTCATACATGTCCTGCACCACCCTCACATACTTCTCTGACACACCTGACTTCCTCATACAATACCACAACTCCTCTCTTGGCACCCTGTCGTACGCCTTCTCTAAATCCACAAATACACAATGCAATTCCTTCTGTCCTTCTCTATACTTCTCCATCAACATTCTCAAAGCAAATAAGGCATCTGTGGTGCTCTTCCTCGGCATGAAACCATACTCACAGATGGTCACCTCTTCTCTCAGCCTGGCTTCCACTACTCTTTCCCATAACTTCATGGTGTGACTGATCAACTTAATACCCCTGTAGTTACTGCAGGTCTGCACATCTCCTTTATGCTTAAAGATCGGTACCAGCACACTTCTTCTCCATTCCTCAGGCATCTTCTCACCTTCCAAAATCCTGTTAAACAATCTGGTTAAAAACTCCACTGCCATCTCTCCTAAACATCTCCACGCTTCTACCGGTATGTCATCTGGTCCAACCGACTTTCCACTCTTCATCCTCTTAATCGCTGCTCTCACTTCCTCCTTACTAATCCTATCTACATCCTGCTTCACCAACTGCACATCATCCAACCTTCTCTCTCTCTGATTTTCCTCATTCATCAGCTGCTAAAAATACTCCCTCCACCTTCTCAACACACTCTCCTCACTAGTCAACACATTTCCCTCTCCATCCTTTACTGCTCTAACTTGCAGTACATCCTTTCCAGCTCAGTCCCTCTGCCTGGCCAATCGGTACAAATCCTTTTCTCCTTCCTTAGTGTCCAACCTCTCATACAGCTCCTCATATGCCTTTTCCTTGGCTTTCGCCACATCCCTCTTAACCTGCTGCCGCATCTCCTTGTACTCCTGCCTACTTTTCTCATCACTCTGTCTATCCCACTTCTGTTTTGCCAACCTCTTTCTCCTTATGCTCTCCTGCACTTCCTCATTCCATCACCACGTCTCCTTGTCTTCCTTTCTATTTCCAGATGTCACACCAAGTACTTTTCTAGCTGCCTCCCTCATCACTCCTGCAGTAGTTGCCCAATCATCCAACACCTCCTTAACACCACTGAGCCTCTCTCTGACCTCTTCCCTGAACCTCACACTACACTCTTCCTCCTTCAGTTTCCACCACCTTATTCTTCTTTCAGTCCTCACTCTCCTCCTCTTCTTCGCCTCCAAAACCATCCTACAGACCACCATCCTATGCTGTCTAGCTACACTGTCCCCTGCCAACACCTTACAGTCGCCAATCTCCTTCAGGTTGCATCTCCTGCATAGCACATAGTCCACCTGTGTGCACCTTCCTCCACTCTAATACGTCACCCTATGATCCTCCTTCTTCTTAAAATAAGTGTTCACCACTGCCATTTCCATCCTTTTAGCAAAATGTACCACCATCTTCCCTTCCACATTCCTCTCCTTAAAACCATACCTACCCATCACCTTCTTGTCACCTCTGTTCCCTTCACCTACATGCCCATTAAAGTCCGCCCCGATCACCAACCGTTCTTTCCTAGGTACACCATCTACCACTTCAAATCTAATTCACTCCAAAATCTTTCCTTCTCCTCCATCTCACAGCCAACTTGTGGAGCATAGGCACTGATGACATTTATCATCATCCCTTCAACTTCCACCTTCATGATCATCACCCTATCAGAAACTCTCTTCACCTCCACTACACTCTTACTGTACTTTTCCTTCAGAATCACCCCACACCATTTCTCTTCCCATCCACACCATGATAAAACAGTTTAAATCCACCTCCAATGTTCCTGGCCTCTCCCTTTTCACTTGGTCTCCTGAACACACAGCATATCTACCTTTCTCCTCTCCATCATATCAGCTACTTCTCTCCCTTTACCCGTCATAGTACCAACATTTAAAGTACCAACGCTAACCTCCACTCTCCTACACTGCTCCTTTTCCTGCCGTCTCTGTAGACGTCTTCCTCCTCTCCTTTTCCTCCTTCGGCCAACAGTAGCCCAATTTCCACCGGTACCCTGTTGGCTAATGATACCTGTGGCGGTTGTTTTTAACTCCGTTGTTAATTTAGGAGGCTCTCCTTCCATGCTATTTGAAATACTGTGAATTTACGTTCTAATTTTTGAGTGATTTCTGAGTGATTATTTTTTCTCCCTGATCATTTTGGTCTTAAGGGGAGCTATATTATCTAGAGCAGGGGTCTCCAATCTTTCCCAGAAAGGGCTGGTGTGGGTGCAGGTTTTTATTCCAACCAATCAATGGTCACACCTGATAGTCATTGAAAATGAAGATCATTAGATTTGAACAGGTAGGATTTGGTGTGGACTTGCTTGGTTGGAATGAAAACCTGCACCCACACTGGCCCTTTCTGGGAAAGATTGGAGACCCCTGATCTAGAGTGTAACAGAGCATTGATTTTAGGTATTCAGTGGCCCAGTCGAGCTTTGCAGGGTTAGACAGAGATCTAATTAATATCGTCATTTCTGGAAGATTACTGATAAATCTCGCTGCTGTAGCTGATTTTGATTAATTCCAACTGAATCCAGAATGGACACAACTGGTGCGTCTTCCTGATTATCAAAATTAATATTGAAGTCACCAACAGTTTTGCTGTTGTGATTGCTTTCTACAGAAGTAGCCAGTGTTGTGCTAGTTACTAAAAAATAGTAACTAGTTACAGTTACTCGTTACTTCATTCAAAAAGTAACTTAGTTACTTTTTAAAAGAACCTTCTTTAATGTTCCCATTAATGCCCTTTTATGCGTTATGGTCTATACAAACACAAAACTAACTTAAACACCAAGTAATTTTTAAACACTCTTTTATTTAAGTCAGACCAGTACAAACTGAATATATCAAAAGGATAGTTACTTTTTTAAAGAACCTTCTTTAATGTTCCCATTAATGCCCTTTTATGCGTTATGGTCTATACAAACACAAAACTAACTTAAACACCAAGTAATTTTTAAACACTCTTTTATTTAAGTCAGACCAGTACAAACTGAATATATCAAAAGGATTTCTGAAATAAACAACAAAACAAGCTCAATAATGTATTCAGAATCAAAAACTAATGTGGCTTCTGCTGTTGTGTTGAGCTCTTAAAAATGTTCCTTTCACAGCTGAATTATTAAAACTATCAACAATGTATAACAGAACACCGGGTTAGCTTCTAGCTTCTAGCATGGGGATCCTGGAGGAGCTTTAGCAGATTGGAATTGCTGTTTATCGCAGTAGATACGACCTTCGAACCAGATAGACAGAGCTTAAACAGACTTAAAAGTTGTTGTCTTTATACTCAACTAAAAAGAAATAATGAGCATATTTTCACTTTGATAAACTTGTCTTGCTCTCGCCTCAACCCACCATTACTGCCGCACAGACCTGAATAAATGGAGACACGTCCACAGCGTCTTCTTAATGTACACAGAGGGTAATCCTACAATCCTACAATGCGACGCTGCTGTAAGCAGGTTAGGCTGTAGTCTACACTTCAGCCGAAATTAATTAATTAAAAAAAGTAACGGGTAACGCACCATACGGTAACGGTAATGAAGTTACTTTATTTTTAAAAGTAACACGTTACCGGTAATACGTTACTGCCCAACACTGGAAGTAGCTATATATATATAATAAAATCTTCAAATTCTATGAGAAAATTAAAGTAGGGGCCTGGGGGTCTATAAATAATAATGAATGGAATTGACCAACTTATGGACACTAAATATTTTAATATAATAATATTTGGACACTAAATAACCCAGCCATTAGGGTTGCACAAGCTAGTGCACTCTTAGTGCCTGTCCCAAATAGGGAAAAATGGGGAAGGTTGCGTTACGAAGGGCATCCAGTGTAAACATGTGCCAAATCAAATATGCGGGTCACGAAAGAGAAATTCATACCGGATCGGTCGAGGCCCGGGTTACCAACGACCACCACAGGTATTGTTAGCCAACAGGGTACCGGTAAAAATTGGGCTACTGTTGGCCAAAGGAGGAGAAAGAGAGGAGGAAGACGTCTACAGAGATGGCAGGGAAAAGTGTAGGAGAGTGGAAGTTTGGGTTGGTACTTTAAATGTTGGTACTATGACTGGTAATGTTAAATAGTTAGCTGATATGATGGAGAGGAGAAAGGTAGACATGTTGTTGTGTTTAGGCGACCAAGTGAAAATGGAGTCCAGGAAGGCCAGGAACATTGGAGGTGGGTTTAAACTGTTCTTTCATAGTGTTGATGGAAAGAAAAATGGTGTAGAGGGTAATTCTGAAGAAAGAGTACAGTAAGAGTGTAGTGGAGGTGATGAGAGTTTTTGATAGGGTGATGAACATGAAGCTGGAATTTGAAGGGGTGATGATGAAAAATTCTGGGGTGAGTTAGATGAAGTGGGAGAAGGTGTACCTAGAAATGAAAGATTGGTGATCTGGGCATATTTTAATGGGCATGTAGGTGAAGGCAACAGAGGGGATGAGGAGGTACGGGTAGGTATGTCTTTAAGGAGAGGAATGTGAAAGGGCAGATGGTGTTTGTTTTTGCTTAAAAGATGGAAATAACAGTGGTGAACACTTATATTAAGAAGAATGAGGATCATAGGGTGGCGTATAAGAGTGGAGGAAGGTGCACACAGGTGGACTATGTTCTATGTAGGAGATGCAACCTGAAGACGATTGGAGACTGTAAGGTGTTGGCAGGGGACAGTGTAGCTAGACAGCATCAGGTGGTGCTCTGTAGGATGTTTTTGGAGGTGAAGAAGAAGAGGAGGGGAGTGAAGACTAAAAGAAGAAAAGATGGTGGAAATTTAAAGAGGAAGACTGTAGTGTGAGATTCAAGGAAGAGGTCAGACAGGGGCTCGCTGGTGGTGAGGAGGTAGTGGATGATTGGGCAACTACTGCAGAAGTGATAAGGGAGACAGCTAATAAGGTACTTGGTGTGACATCTGGAAATATAGGGGAATTAAGTTGATAAGTCACACTATGAAGCTATGGGTAAGAGTAGTGGAAGCCAGGCTGAGAGTAGAGGTAACTATCTGTGAGCAACAAGATGGTTTTATGCAGAAAAAGAGCACCAAATGTGCATTGTTTGCTTTGAGAATGTTGATGGATAAGTATAGAGAAGGTCAGAATTTGTTGCATTGTGTGTTTGTGGATTTAGAGAAAGTGTATGACTGGGTGCCGAGAGAGAATTTGTGGTATTGTATTAGAAAATCAGGTGTGTCAGAGAAGTATGTAACGGTGGTGCAGGACATGTATGAGGGCAGTGTGACAGCAGTAAAGTGTGCAGTAGGAATGACAGACTGGTTCAAGGTGGAGGTACACGCTGAAGAGAAGGGGAATGAAAGTCAGTAGGAGTAAGACAGAGTAAATGTATGAATGAGAGGAAGGACAGTGGAGTGGTGTGGTTGCAAGGAAAAGAGGTGAAGAATGTGTATGAGTTCAGGTTGCTGGGGTCAACAGTGCAAAGTAATGGAGATTGTGTTAGAGAAGTAAAGGAAAGAGTGCAGGCAGGATGGAGTGAGTGGAGAAGAGTGGCAGAAGTGATTTGTGATAGAATAGTGTCTGCAAGAGTGAAAGGGAAAGTTTTTAGGACTGTGGTGAGACCTGCGATGTTGTATGGTTTAGAGATAGTGGCATTGAGTAAAAGACAGAAGGTGGAGCTAGAGGTAGCAGAGCTGAAGATGTTGAGGTTTTCGTTGGGAGTGACGAGGATAGACAGGATTAGAAATGAGTTTATTAGAGAGACAGCACATGTTGGAGACAAGGTGAGGGAGGCGAGATTGGATGGTTTGGACATGTGCAAACCATCTCCTACTGGTGTATATCAGTAGGAGAATAATGAGGATGGAGCCACCAGAAAGGAGGAAAAGAGGAAGTCCAGGGGGCGGTTTATGGATGTGGTGAGGGAAGACATGCAGGTAGTTGGGTTAAAAGAGTCAGATGTAGAGGACAGGGGGGTATTGAGACAGATGTGGTGACCCCTAATAAGAGAAGCTGAAAGAAGAAGAAGAATATTTGGACTCTATATACCTTTGTGGTTCCACGTTTCCTCCACTAGTTGGCACCTTAGTTAACTAGTTAAAATATATAAAGTAGTACAGTGGTACCTTGACCTACGAGTGCATTTATGTACAAGTTTTCCGAGGTACGAGCGGTCACTCTGTCGATTTTTTGCTTTTTTTCAGCAAAAAATTGAGGTACGAGCTCGAAACGCCGCTGCTAGATGGCGAAGCAAAGCCAGAAAGCGAAGATTGTGATGAAAATTTAGATAAGCAAAGAAGAAAAAGTTAAACATTTTAAAGTTTAGGGATACCTAGTGTACAGTAGTGTTAGCAAAAAAATTTTTTCACTCCTCCGTTTTTGCATTTTGATGGTTGGAACGGATTAATGCCATTTTAAGTATTTTCAATGGGGGAAATTTATTTGATGTGTGAGCAAATTGCGGTTCCGAACTAGACCACGGAACAAATTAAACTTGTACGTCCAGCTACCACTTTATATAAAGTGTATATATAAATAGAACCGGACAATGGTAAAGCCTTGATAATTTGTAGCTCCCTGTCATTGTTAACCACTTTGAAGTGCCCAATCTTTTTCACTAAGGGCCCTGTTTAAATCTAATGATTTTCATTTTCAATGACCATCAGGTGTGGTCCTTGATTGGTTGGGATGTGCAGAAAAAGAATTAGAAGGGCATGGTGGACACCATTTTTAGGCGAAATGATTGAACACACACTAGCACACTGTCCTGTTGCATATTTACTCCTAAAAACATGTACTTCTAAAAACACCAAAAATAACTTCACAGCACCAATAGGGTATATTCTAAAGCTAAAAAGAATGTTTTGACATATTGGAAAGAAGAAAAAGGAAAAGGTACAGTCTGGTGGTACTAGACAAATTCAGCAGATGGATGGAAGCACAACCAACAGCACAATTATATGCAGAAAATTTGGAACTGAGCTTAGACAATGGCTCACACTTTTTGTACAGAGTTGCCCCGAAAGGCCTTGCAAATAAAACACTGTCAGGGTAAATGGTGGAAAAAACAGAACACAAAAAAACAAGCTTGGATAAAATCTGCGCATAGACCAAATTAAATTGGGTAAGCATTCAAAGCGTTCAACAGGAAGTGGAACGACATAAGAAGGACAGGGGCGCTTAAGGTAATACTGACTACATCTACAGCAGTAAAAGTATAAGGTATCACTTCACCCACTGCACACGAGCATGAAACCCAAATGTGGGGCATGTGGGTGAACTTGAAACCACTGCTAGAACAACCTCAAGTCCCAACATCAGATGCTCATGCTGGCACAGACTTGGGTAAGAAACCATCAGCAGAAGAACCACCCACAGAGCAATTACCAGAGGAACAGCCTAGATCACCAGCAGGAAAGTCCCCTGTGACTGCAGGATTTGCTGAATGACCAATCTGGTACATCATTAGAGGAGGTCCCAAAGAGAACTGGTTTGGTGCAGAATCAAGGAGAAGCACAGCAAATTCTAGGTCCCTCAAACAAAGAAGTACAGTGGAGACAAGAATTATAATGAAAATAGTTCTGGATGAAATAAGGCATGAAGTAGTATTGCTTCTATGTGCAAGGCAGGCAAACCAGACCCCGAAGAGTTAGAAGAGAGCTAGCAGGATGGGATAGCATAAATTCTGTAGTAGAAACTGCTGAACAGGAAGATACAAGTAGTAGAAAAGCTAATAGGAACAGAGCTAAAAATCCATTTAAGGGAAAATAGAAACAGCAGGGTATTAGATATTAAAAAAAAGGGTGTCAGAATATAGGTAGACAGAAAAATAATCAGAAGCCACCTCAATCACCATATTAGTAACCTTAAAAGCATCGGTAATATTGTAAATAATCATAAAAATAAGCTTAACAAGAAAGGAGACAGTAAGATTGAAGGGATGAAAAAAGCATATAATATTAAACATTATATGCTTTTTTCATCCCTTCAACCTTACTGTCTCCTTTCTTGTTAAGCTTATTTTTATGATAAAAACATTATTACTAAAACATTAAATAGAATGTCAAAAGAGTTTGAAACAGGATCCGTAAATGTCATTGAACAAGACATAAATAGAGAAGACTTAGAAAGAATGAAAGGGAAAAATTCAAGAACACAACATGAAGCATAAAAAGTAATGCAGATCAGATAGAAGAATTCAACCAGAAGGGGCAAAATTGTTCTTACAATGGTTAAAATGTACAGACTGCAATAGTATGTGCTAGAAAATGGCAGGTAGCTAGGGTTGTTCCAACTCCTAAAAATCTATGTTGTGAGATACACAGTTGCCACTGTCAAACTGCATATTTCAAGCATGCGCCCCAATTTCTCTGAACTGCTTTAATCCAGCCCATACTAGACCAGACCCAAGTACTAGCAAGCAGAAGATCTGTCAAGCAGAAACCTTCAAAGGACCTTAAAATAGACAATTCTCTCACTTTCTCCCCCATATGTGCTATCTGTTTATTGGCCTCTGAATTGGATTTGTAATTAGCATTTACTAAATCTTTGAGATGTGTTAAGCTAATATGAGACCCTTCAATTCTTAATAAAAACAAATGAACCACCGAATATCAACAAGATTAAGGTTGTTCACTTATCAGATATGTTGTCCACCTGATTGGTGTTGTGAAGTCTGTCCTTCTACCCATAGCTAGGACTAGAGTGACAAGAGGTTGCCTGTTGTAGGGCTGTATTAAGTGGCAAGGCGAATGTGGCAAGGAAAAACTCCCTGACATGGCATAAGGAAGAACCTTGAGAGGAACCAGACTCAAGAGGGAACCCATCCTCATCTGGGTGGCACCAAATGTCAATTTATTAGAGTTCATTGTTGTTGAGGTGTGCAGCGATAGGATATCAAATGCAATTCTGTAGTCCTGAGCCATTGTAACACTGTTGACATTAAGTACAGTCCAAATCCATCCTCAAAGCTAAAAACTTCCACAGCAGCACAGATTGGCTTCCAACTGAAGAAAACCCCATCCATAGGCAAGGCATGAAGACAAAGTGGGCAGAGGAGAGGAGAGGACAGAAGAGGAGAGGAGAGGAGAGAAGGAGATAGGATAGGATAGGATAGGATAGGAGAGGATAGGATAGGATAGGAGAGGAGAGGAGAGGAGAAGGAGAAGAACACTGGTCACTCAGAAGCATGTTTAACTCAGCAGAGAGAGAGAGAGAGAGAGAGAGAGAGAGAGAGAGAGAGAGAGAGAGAAAGAAAGAGAGGGGAGATAGGGGGGATGGGAAAAAAGAAATATTAGAATCAAATCAAGTCAAATTTTATTTATCACACATACATATGTAGCCCAGGAGATGAACTAATCATGACCACGGACACAGATAATATATGTTAACGGGGATCTTTTATTTTCAGACTGCATGTTAAGCACTGCAGCATTAACTATGCGAACTTTGGGGAAGATGGAGGTAGAAAGGTAGGACTAGTGAATACCTGGTTAACAAACAAAAAGCCCACTTCTCTTATCACAGTGCTAATGTAATTGTTCCAAGTCACAACGGTTATGAACCAAACTCTTTGTTTACCCAACTAATAAAGACATAACATAAATCCACAAACATAGACAACGGTAGCAGCCCTTTTTGTTAGGAAACAAAAGAGACATGAATATAACATCTGCACAGAAGTCTGAATAAGGCTGCTTAAGTAACATGAAAAGTACATGAAAATACAATCATTCATTGTGTGTAATTAGTGCATCATACAGATAACACAGTGCAAATATCATTACACAATATAGCATGCTCTCACCTTTTAACCTGGGTTCTTACATCACATTAATTAACAATGAATTTATAGAATTACAATGTCTCAAACTTACTTTTTTTCCCACCACTCTTGCACATGCTATCAACGGAGACTACAGACTCGTTCCTCCTCTACACACATTAGAGAAATAAAATACAGAATCCATTCCAATAAACATACATATACATGGCAAATGAACCTTTTTTGTGAAAGTATGAACAGTGAACAAAACTTACTCTGATGCTTCCCGCTCACCCAGAAACACACGGGGCTTACAAAGCACTTTCTCCCCTCTTGATTAAACAGAGTAACCACATCTTAATATCTCTGGTCTACATAAAATTATACACAAAACTATATACTGATATTTAATCACTTACGCTTCTTTTCCACACCATACGAGATATATCCCGAAATAAATCGGTCATTCTTTGTGGCTAAATACATGTGCATCAATTAGATGTTGCGCTCTTCTTTTTTACCGGAAGGAAACAACCCTTTTTCGTTATAGTTCCGTTTCTTAAAGGGCCAGCAAAACCTTTTAGCAGTGTATAGAAAAGTGCCTTAGTACACACTGTGTGTCACACACTTCACACAAAGCCTAAATAACCTGAATGACTCGTTGTCTTTTTAACCTGGTTACACATACATACAAAGTACGACATGCAGTGAAATGCTTTATACGACGGTCCAGCGTGAGGGAATGGGATAGGGAGAAAAAAATAAACCAAGAAAAAAAGGCAGATAAACAAAGGGTAAAAACTATATAAAAATATAAAATATATGAAGATATATATGAGAAAAAAATTTACATACAGGATGCTTATGACAGTAAACATTTACAATAGTAAAAATGTAAGGTGGTTGATGTGATTGTCCTTAATGTGACCATGTGAAGTATGGTGTGGTATAAAGTGCACTGTGCTGTGCAAGTCCAGAGTTAAAGTGACAGTCCAGAGAATAAACTGATTAAAGTGTCGTAGTACGAAGAGAAAGAATTTTGCACAGAAAGTGTGACAATGGAGAGAGAGTGGACCAGTTTAAGATCCTGGATGTTTCCTGGTTCAAACTCCGAATGGCCTGCGGGAAGAAGCTCCTCCTCATTCTCTCTGTGTTTGCTTTTAGGGAGTGGTAGCATTTCCCTGAACGTAACAAATAAAAGAGTCCATTGTTGGGATGGCTGAAGACAATCTTTCTGGCTCTGGTCCGGCACTGCGTGCTGTAGATATTAGGTTAGGGAGCTTGGTGTGGATGATACGTTCAGCTGAATGCACCCCCCTCTGGAGGGCTCACCTGTCCTCAGGTTTATTGGCCAAGTGTGTTGGCACACACAAGGAATTTGGTTCCAGCCGTTAGTGACTCTCAAAAATACAGACATACCACTATACATTTAGCTTCGACTATCCGGCCAAAATCCTGACTGATAAATTTTAAAAACATTGTTCATAAATATGTGTGAGCATAACTGCTGTGCTGAACTTTACATTATAGGGTATATAACTGCCAGTTTGAAAGATTTAGATACATACCCAGTGCTAATGAAAGAATGTATTGTTTTTAGAACATGTTCAAGTACTTCTGGAATAATCTATCTATCTATCTATCTATCTATCTATCTATCTATCTATCTATCTATCTATCTATCTATTTATCCCACCACAACGCAAAAAAAAGAGAAAAAATCCAACCTTTAATAGAAGTATGATTATTCAGTGAAAACAAAATCCCATACTAAGAAATATTAGCTTTTATGTGTTCCACAGTCATTGGCAACCCTGAAGTTAATACTTTGTACAACCCCCTTTTGCCAACAAGACAACAGTTAGTCTCCTCCAATAACTTTTAACAGGATTGGAAAATACAGAGAGAGAGAGAGAGAGAGAGAGAGAGAGAGAGAGAGAGAGAGAGAGAGAGATTTTGATCATTCCCCTTTGCACAATCTTTCTAGATCACCCCACAGGTTTTCAATTGTGTTAAGGTCTGGGAACTGAGATGTCAATGGGAAGAGCTTGATTTAGTGTCTGCTGAAACATTTCTCTGTAGATTTTGCCACATGTTTTGGGTCATTATCCTGCTGAAAGACCCAATGACAACCCATCTTCAGCTTTCTGACAGAGGCCATCAGGTTTTGATTTATGGTATTTTCAAAGAGTTCATGATGCCATGCACCCTAACAAGGTTCCCAGGGCCTTTGGAAGAGAAACAGGCCCACAGCATCACAGCTCCTTCACCATACTTCACAGTGGTGATGAGATGCTTTTCCGCATACTTTTTTGGTTTTATGCCAAACCCTTAGTTTGTTTGTTGTATCTTAGTCTCGTCTGACCAAAACAGATCGCTAAGCAAACTCCAGACGTTTACATTTGTGATTATAGGTAAGAAAAGGCTTTTTCCTTGCATGCCTCCCAAATAGCTTGTTGGCATGTGGATAGCATTTGATGGTTTTTATGATTGTTATTCAGTTCTCTAGCAGTAAGCTTTGGAGATTTTTTTACTTCTCTTACCATTCTCCTCACTGTGCGTGGTGGCAAGATAAACTTGAGTCATCGTCCAGGCTTGTTTGTCACTGTTCCTGTTGCTTAATGGTTCCTCTGACTGCAGATATTAGCAAATTGAGGCAAGTGGCCTTTTTGTAGCAATTGCGTGACTTATTAAGGTCAACACGCATCTACCTTACTTGAATGGGGTTTTCTCTCGTTCGTTTTTTTATGTTGAAGAGTGGATAAGAGAAATAGGTCTCTGTGCCATATCATATTTATTACACAGGGAAACAGGAAGTCATGAATCTGTAGTTATATTAAATTGTTTCTAGATACTCTGATCAACTTGAAAAACTACAGTAAAAAAAAAATGCTTTAATTTGATATATTTTATAAGAATTCTTAGGGGTGGCAATAATTGTGGAACAGGTGTCTTTCTAAAAAAAATATTTTACATTTTTTTTATTTCACTTAAGTTAAAGGTAATTAAAAAAAAAATTGAGATTATGCTTCTGCAATAAAAAAAAGCATTTAAAAAAAAAACTAAGAGCACAGCATCTTCACATCAATAATTGTGGTGGGCGCTGTATATACATACAGGTAGACCCCAATTTACAACGTGGATAGGGACAGAAAAAAGTCCATCAGGTCATAATTCGAGAAGAATGACTACTCTATGATGCGTTCTGTGGTGTCAATAATTGTGCAGGGCACTGTACAGGTAGACCCCAAACTTACGACATAGTGACCATCATCAAAATAAAAATAAATAAACATTAAAAAAAAAAATATCAGTCTGTGATAAATCTATAAAATATACTAGTTTTACTTTTTGTATTGAATTTCTAAAATAGATAAACTTTCGAATTATATTCTAATTTATTGAGATGGACCTGTATATACTGTTAAAAAAATGAAAAGAACACTTTTTGATCATCTGATCAAAAAGTGTATCAAGTCAATTAAATGTTTTTGATATTGATCTGGTCAGTTAAGTAGCAGAGGGGGTTGTTAATCATTTTGAGCTGCTTTGGTCTTAATTAAATGAACAACAGGTGCACTAGAGGGGCAACAGTGACGACCCCAAAAACAGAAATTGGTTTACAGGTGGAGGACATTTTTTCCCTCCTTTTTTTCATGAGACTTCTAGGACACTCTCAAGAGCATGGAGGATTTTAAAGGAGACAGATGGTTACTCTAGGAGAGATGGGCATGGTCCTTAACCCATCTTCAGGACTGGTATCTGCTCCTTTGTGCAAGGAGGAACAGGACGAGCTCTGCCAGAGCATTACAAAAGGCCACTAGTGTGAATTTTTTTGACCAAACAATCAGAAACAGACTTCATAAGGGTGGCCTATGGCCCGACATCCTTTAGCAGGCCCAAATCCAATAGAACACATCTGGAACATTGTTTGGTCCACAAGAGCCAACCAACTGCAAGGTTGCAATTTGGACTGTCCATGAGTTAGTGAAGAAATCTCCTCCTCAAGAAATAGGAGGAGATACACTAGGATACCATCTCTTGTCTCATTAAGAGCATGCCCCGATTTTGTCAGATATGCTGACAAGCATGTCAGGGCCATACAAACTACTGAGTACCATTTTGAGTTGCTGCAATTAAATTTTAGCACAATCAACTAGCGTGTTGCATTATTTCTTTTCTTTGATTTCTGGGGTGTCTGAATTCAGCCCTCTGTAGGTTAATACTTTTCATCTCCACTAAATGATGTGGCATTCTTTTGTTCCAAACACATTACCCAGTCTAAATGAGTATAGGTATCCAGCATGATTTTCTTTCCCTTTGAGATTTTATGTTTTCACAGTGTTCCATAAATTATTTTAGCAATATATATGTTGTCCACAGAACTGCAACTCACTTAATATTTTTTCCACCATCCTTAATATAGGACCTATACTTATTTTTTGTGACCATTAATTATCTTGATGTGGCCATTAATTAATTATTTATTATAACAATTAAGTATCTGCATGAACTTATGCATTACCCTGATGCCAGATGATTGACGGATTGTCTGATTGTTTAAATGAACAGGTGTACTTATATTTCTATCAATGTGGCATTATCATTTTATTATCTGTGCTAACCTAGCACTTTGGCCATATGCCATAACTGTAAATTCTTACAAAAGTTTGTTTAATTAAAAGTATGTATGTACCGGAGTCAGAACTTAATAGTTGAATTGCGGCAAATGAACCATTACTTCCAAAGAACAAGGAGAAGAAGAGACTTGTTTAATTGTCTGTGGGTGCTTTGCTGGTAATTAAAAGCATACATATCCAAAATGTCTACTCATTGTCATAAAAAGAAACCTTGAAAGAAACCAGGTAAAAGGGAAACATCCTCATCTGAGTGCCACTGAATGTCCATTAATTGCAGTTACATCATTGCTGACGTATGCTGTTCATGCAACCAAAAGTGTTCATGCAACCTTTGGTACTGAGCCATATATATATATATTCAATTCAATTCAATTCATTTTTATTTGTATAGCGCTTTTAACAATGAACATTGTCTCAAAGCAGCTTTACACAGATACTGTGGTGATTAAATGTAAATATGTTCTTTGTAAGTATGTTTGTCCCTGATGAGCAACTGTGGCAAGGAAAAACTCCCCGAGATGGCATAAGGAAGAAACCTTGAGAGGAACCAGACTCAAGAGGGAACCCATCCTCATCTGGGTACCAAGTGTCCATTTGAAGCATATATACAAAGTTGCAGGGTGCAGTGATGATGCTCAAAAGCAAACTGCACTCCCGAGTCAGTGCAGCAGACCGCCGACACCAACTACAGTCCAATCCGTCCTCAAAGCACCCGTTCTACTCCGGAATTACATGAAACCACCCAAAGTGTTGAGGAGAGACCGTCCCAAGCTGCACAGAAGTGTGAAGATCCGCGGAGGGGAGAGGGGCAGGAACAGTGGTCACTGGAGCCTCAAGAGCATGTTTAACTCGACTTTGATGCAATTCTGTGACGGTGAGCTTGGGAATTTTTTTTACTTCTCTTACCATCCTCCTCACTGTGCGTTGTGGCAAGATAAACTTGGGAGCTCTTCCAGCCTTGTTTGTCACTGTTCCAGTTGTTTTAAACTTCTTAATGACTCCTTTGACTGTAGATACCGGCAAGTTAAGGCGAGTGGCTATTTTCTTGTAGCCATTGCCTGACTTATGAAGGTCGACACACATCTGCCTTACTTGAATGGTGTGTTCTCTTGTCTTTGCCATGTTGGCAAATGGGTAAGAGAATTAGGCCTCTGTGTCACGTCATATTTATACCCCAGGGAAACAGGAAATCATGAATTACTAATTAAAAGTCCCCAGATACCCTGACCAACCTTAGCAACTACAGAGAAATATATATAAAAAATTAAATTTTTCAGAGGAATTGTTAGGGGTGCCAATAATTGTGGCACACATGATTTCAAGGGTTTTTTTTTTCTAAATGTGTGATTTTTTTTACCACCAAAGTAATGTACTTAAATGAAAGGTTGGATTTTTTTTCTTTTTTTGCATTTGGGTTCTATGTTGTTTTAAAAAAAAGGAGAATTTTTAGAAGTCCACGACCACATCTTAAACAGGGGTGCCAATAATTGTGGAGGGCACTGTATATATATATATTCCTGTCTATATTCCTGCCTAGTGACTGAGAACCTCTCTAGGTTACATTCTTGCAATGCTTTGGGAATGCTTCCATGTTGTCCACGCTCTGAATCCGGGCAACAGAAACACTTAATGTCATAACCAGAAATCAAATCAAATCAAATTTTATTTACAGAGCACCTTACACCAACCAAAAGGAGCACAAGGCACTTTCCAGAAAACAACAGAAGAAAGAAGCCTAAGGGCCAGCTCGACCAATTGCTTAAAGGGTTTTTTTGACAGAGCCTCCAGCACGATGGCCAAGTCCCACACAGGCACTCGGGGTCGCATCCCGGGCCTTAGCCTCTGAGTGGCATATATTGTTTATGCATATATTGAAAATGTGTCACATGGTGTAGCATAGACGTAACCTTTAAGGGCAGATGGAGACAACCTTGAGGCAAACTGCTCCTGCAGGAACTCCAGCACTGAACCAACCAGGCAGTTAACTGGATCCAATTGGTAATGATCCCACCACGCAGAGAACAGGCGCCATTTAGCGACATACAACCCCCTTGTAGAGGGAGCTCTGGATTGGAGGATGGTGTCCACTACCTTAGTAGAGAAACCAGCTGCTAAAAACTGTGCCTTATATAGTTTATATCAGCCCTGATTTAGTTCAGGGCGGATGCCCTGGAGTCTCAGCTGGGTCAAATCTGCATTCTTGCACTTCGTGAAGGTGTGAGTTGAGAGCACAGGGATGAACAGGAGGACCCGATATTGGTAAGCTTCGCCCTCGAAAGCAAACCTCAGGAACCTCATGTGAGCTGTAAGGATGGTTATATGGAACTATGTGTCATTTATCGTGACAAACCAGTCAACGGAGCTGATCTGAGACAGCTCCATCTTGAGGGTGAGCATCTTAAAACTGAGCCTCAATAGCAAACAGTTCAACAAGAACAGATCTAGAATCAGATGCAACTCCACATTCTTTTTTGGAAACACAAAGTACCTGCTGTAGAACCCGGACTCTCTGACTAAAGGAAGGACCACCTCAATGGCCTAAAGTTGTTGGTAATGGAATTAATGTTACACTTATTTGTTCTGTTCATCCACCGAACAGACAGTCTAAACTTAAAAAAAAAAAAATTAATTAAAATTAGGAAAAAGAAGGAAGAGAAGAGAAAAGAAGAAAAAGAGAAAAAGAAAGAAAAGGTATGGCAAGCTTAAACTTCAAAATTAACTACAACCTAAACGAGAATCATCAAGGAATTTAAATTCACCTGAAAATTAAGGGGCTCATGCTTAAACACGCATTTAGACTGGTTGGTCTACTCTTGTTGCACAAGAGTCCGGATGCGGTAGACAAAGGAATCTGGTCATTTAGGAGGGAGTCAGAAGTTCTTCCAGGTTCTCCTTAAGATAAGAGCCATTGTTCTTGAAGGTAAAGCTTGCCGGAAGATCTCAAAAAGGGTTTGCCGCCCCGTCTCGGAGAGTTGATTCCTAAGTTGTTCTGCACGTCCGAGCCTCCGGGCCCCTGAGCGTCCCGGCACACAAGCTTTTTAAAACTTTTATTTTTCAATTAGTGGTGTTTGTGACAGCTTTAGCTTATTATTCACTGTTGATATTGCTCAAAAAGATTATAAGTTTTAAGATTATAAGTATGATTAAGTACTGTAAAAACAAATCCTTAATTATTATTTTTTCCTTCATATATAAATAAATGAAATAGGTCCTGGAGCAATCCAGAAAAGTAATGGGTTGAAGCCACATGTTTATATTTTACATTTAATGAAGATTTTCATAACAAATGAGATTCCTACAAACATTTACCTGAGACTGTCTTATCCTTTTCTCCCTCCCCATGTTTGAGAGACACCTACAAAACTCAGGTGGCTATTCATACTCTATTCATACAGTCTGGATATTGATTAATAGCTGACCATTAAAGGATTTTGTTATACAAGTTTGGGTGCTATTGATGTTGATTTAACATTCATATTGATGGCCAGGTAGCCAGACAAGCTATTGTTTTACAGCCATGGCCATTTATATTGATGTCTGGCCATTTTAATCTCAACAATACACACACACACACACACACACACACACACACACACACACACACACAAACTTACTTTTCAAGCATTTCTTCTATAAAAACAAACAGGCAATAAAACCAATAAAATTGTATAAAACTATAAAGGGAGATATATTGTAACTTACAGATGTAGATCTCCATGTCTCTGTTGTTACTTATAACTTTTTTGACTGTTAATTTTTTTCTTGTTTTCTTTGTTTTTATTTTTTAAACAAAGTCCAGTTAACACGAGCTATAAACAGCTATTTGTGTTGACCTGAGAGCTGCATCACCTCCTGGTTCGTCACAGCACATGCTGCTTCAACCAGTAAGTGTTTGTAAGTGTAATACAACTAAGATTCAAATGCGTGGAGAATAAAATCCCCTTCCATATATCGTTAAAATCCTGCACTTATTGTCTACATTGTGCATCAGTCATTTTGTTTCCATAATGCTACTGGCTGGAAATAAAAGTTTTGAAATGATAGGCGGCGGTAAAAAAAAAAAATGAGACACCTGCAGAGAGAGTAGAGACTCAACCAAAGATTCTGCCTCTTTTACTTTCTTATTTTTCTTTTTTTTTGTGGTGTCAACCTTTTTGTAAAACTATATTTTACCAGCCATATTAGTTTTTTTACCAACAAGTTGTCGTTTTTTTATGTGAAAGTTATTCAAAAATATATAAACACAAACATCAGCCGAAGTTGTGTGACATAAACAAAGAAATAAACATCTAAATTACAACACTATTGTTTGGTTGGTGCAAAAATGCTTTACAGCATGTCTGTCACTGGACTCTTATCTTTCCTAATAAACTGCCATTATCAGCGGTGGATGTGTTTGTGACTCGTTATTACAATAATAATGTAAGTAGTGGGGTTTTTTTTATGCATGTTGTTTTTGTGTACTGCTTACACAAATTTAGCAAATACATTCTGTATACGTTTTCCTTTGAAAAACAGTGATCTGAAATCGTTGTTTGAGACTTAGCGCTTTAGAATGGTTACTCTTCTCCCTTTTTATTTAATATATTGCTAATCATTAACACATGAGAACACTGGGCTATTTGTTGCGCTCACGCAACAAGCAAGCCTAAGAGGTTAAGACAGTATGGTACATTTCATGATCAGATAAAATGCACCCTTATTTGGAAAATAAGGAACAGATAATTTTGTGATCATTTTGATAATAAACATGAAAAAAGACAGCATTAAAACAGAGGTACATTAATATACCAGGACCAGTATTTAAGGTATAACTTATGTTAATAAATGTTTATAAATATTCTGGTATATATGTT
Source organism: Silurus asotus (assembly GCA_024362625.1). Taxonomy (NCBI): domain Eukaryota; kingdom Metazoa; phylum Chordata; class Actinopteri; order Siluriformes; family Siluridae; genus Silurus; species Silurus asotus. The sequence goes on from MU530557.1 coordinate 599,790, forward strand.
AATTCTGGATGTTATGTTATATTCTGGAAAATAAAGAGCAGATAATTTTATATCAACTTTGACATCAAGCCTTAAAATAAAAGACAGCATTAAAACAGGGGTAAATTAACGGACCTGCTTCACCTGTTCTCGGTGCCCTGCCCGTACGGAGCGGCATACTAATTATCCTCGCCCCCTCACTTGGGCGTCCATTATTGCACGTTGTGCTTCAAAAACTTCTACTCTGTTTGCCTAATGTGGACTGCGCCTCTCCTAAGGCGCACCCCGAAAATTGGTTACCCTCCTCATCATCCGCTCTCTGTGGGCCTTGCAATGGTCCAGTGTAGCACGGATTATCTCCTTTTTCTTTGCTTCCTAGCACGCTCTTCTAGCTCTTCTCCATTTTTCTAAATAAAACTTGCGCTACCTGATTACCGCTTCTGCCTCTATTTCTGACAGAATAATGGACCTTCAATCTACCACCAAGGAAAGAAAGAACATTCGCAAAACCTCCAATGGATCCGCAGGCCGGCACGCCATCAAATACTGTCCACGAGGCCACTTTCGCTCTCTCAACCGCCTTCGCTCCAGCCGCTGCTAGCACAGCAGCAAACCCCCCCTCCGGCAGCCCGATGGCCCTTCCGACTTCGTTTTCGGGTGACGCAGTCAAGTGTCATGGCTTCCTGCTCCAGGTGAGACTATACATAGAGGCGCAAGCTCTCTGGAGTGCAGTGAGTCCAGCAATTAACTCGTACACGCAATTCACGAATCATTTTCAGCATTGCCACTGAAGTGCTCTCAACGCCGGATCAGCTGCTCAGCTTACGCCAAGAATGAGGTGGATGGAATGAGGTTGCACTCTTGAGTGTCTATCGCCTGGGATTACACCCGGAACTCAGATATGTGATGGCTATCCACGATGACACTTTGGGTTTAGAGGCATTGATCCAGCGATCCATTGGGATGTCACAATGTCTTGCCGCCTGGAAAACACCTCCACTTCTACACCACCATCCCGAGCCGGAACCAATGCAGTTGGGGTCACATAGGCTCTTTAGGAGGGAGAGGAACCGTCGTAGAACAGCAGGGACCTGCCTATACTGCGGTAATCCAGACCACCGCATCTCAAAAATGCCCGACTCGGCCTCCCCGACCAGCGGTAAGTACAGTGGAGTTTTCTATCGATATTTTATCGCTATCTAAGTTGGCCGTAACGCTTTTTACACCCACTCTCTCTTTTACTGTGTCTGCCTTAGTCAATTCCGGCTCAGCCGGCAACTTTATCTCCCAGGGCTGCCTCGACAGGCTCCAGCTTCTCTGGGAGAGAGGTGACCAGAAATTAGCAATCTAAACTATTGTAGCATCTGGCACAGATCATTTAGATTTCATGTCCCAGGCATTTCTTTTAACCTTTGACATCTTCACCTCAATAAAAAGTTGAAACATTTATTTGGGGTAATATAGTCGTAAAGTGCCACACTCCCCCTTTTTAAAAACACAAACCGGACCAGACCCTGAAATCCTGTTGAGTTCACCAAGATCCCTAATCCTAAAACACACACACACACACACACACACACACACACACACACACACACACAACTGGCTCCAGAAGGTCTGGATCCTGCCACAAGACGAGATAACCCCATGCAGGTTCTCTGTTGACGGCATAGAGACCTCGACCATAAAACACCCACACCTACACAATGCACACACACATATGCACACACTGATACAATAAAGCATTCCTTTTTCTAATTAAACAAAATGAATAAGATGCTCCACACTCCACGACATTACCCTATACTTGTATGTATCTCCTTTATTGTTTATAGTTGTACGTTAAAGATCCTATTAATGTAACTCTATTAATGTGTCTCTTTTATTAAGGCTTAATTGACTTAAAATTATATGTTCTTTACTTTTCTGACAAGGGTGCATTTCATTTGATTAGAATACGACATTGTACTAACATCCATTATACGTTAATTACTGGTCCCAGCATGTTAATGTATACCTGTTCTAATGCTGTATGTCCTTTTAAGGCCTGATGTCAGAATGTATACAAAATTATCTGCTCTTCACTTTCCTAATGAAAGTGCATTTTGTTTTGTGTTTTCATTCTTTTATCAGAACATAATGTTGTAGTAACATTAGTTACACTTTGACTACTAAACTATGTATGTAATGTACTGCTGCCATTATGCCATCAATCCTCTCGTGTTTAGTATCCAAATTACCACAAAATTATCTGTAACTTACTTTTCGAACAATGGTACATTTTATTGGATCAGGACAGTCACCATACCGTCTTAATACACTTCAGATAAAACTTTAAAGTTCTTTAATCCCAAACCATGCCCACAGACACATGGAACAAAAGTAGTTAGTATTGGCCGTTAGTACAACCCTAAGTATTGGCCGTTCCCCCAAAGATGGGTGGAGTTCAAGACCTTTAAAATGTCACGAACACCACCAATCGTAGGTCAGACGTCCGAAACAGCTTGGAAACGACTCCCACTTCCTTCAAGATCTTCCAGCAAGCCTCACTTCCAAGAACAACCACAGCTCTGATCTTCAGAAGAACCTGGAAGAACATCTGACCCCACCCTAACTGGCTCTTCAAAGATTTCCTTTTTGCATCCAGACTCTTGTGCAACAAGCAACCCAGCCATTAGGGAGGCACAAGCCAGTGCATTTTTAGTGCCAGTCCCAAGCCCGGGTAAATGGGGAGGGTTGCGTTAGGAAGGGCATCCAGCGTAAAACATGTGCCAAATCAAATATGCGGATCACGAATGAGAATTTCATACCGGATCGGTCGAGGCCCGGGTTAACAACGACCGCCACAGGTATCGTTAGCCGACAGGGTACCGGTGGAAATTGGGCTACTGTTGGCCGAAGGAGGAAAAGGAGAGGTGGAAGACGTCTACAGAGACGGCAGGGAAAGGAGCAGTGTAGGAGAGTGGAGGTTCGGGTTGGTACTTTAAATGTTGGTACTATGACGGGTAAAGGGAGAGAAGTAGCTGATATGATGGAGAGGAGAAAGGTGGATATGCTGTGTGTTTAGGAGACCAAGTGGAAAGGTAGTAAGGCCAGGAACATTGGAGGTGGATTTAAACTGTTTTATCAAGGTGTGGATGGAAAGAGAAATGGTGTGGGGGTGATTCTGAAGGAAGAGTACAGTAAGAGTGTAGTGGAGGTGAAGACTTCGTGAAGGTGGAAGTTGAAGGGATGATGATAAATGTCATCAGTGCCTATGCTCCACAAGTTGGCTGTGAGATGGAGGAGAAGGAAAGATTCTGGAGTGAATTAGATGAAGTGGTAGATGGTGTACCTAGGAAAGAATGGTTAGTGATTGGGGCATGTAGGTGAAGGGAACAGAGGTGATGAGGAGGTGATGGGTAGGTATGGTTTTAAGGAGAGGAATGTGGAAGGGCAGATGGTGGTAGATTTTGCTAAAAGGATGGAAATGGCAGTGGTGAACACTTATTTTAAGAAGAAGGAGGATCATAGGGTGACGTATAAAAGTGGAGGAAGGTGCACACAGGTGGACTATGTGCTATGCAGGAGATGCAACCTGAAGGAGATTGGCGACTGTAAGGTGTTGGCAGGGGACAGTGTAGCTAGACAGCATAGGATGGTGGTCTGTAGGATGGTTTTGGAGGCGAAGAAGAAGAGGAGGAGAGTGAGGACTGAAAGAAGAATAAGATGGTGGAAACTGAAGGAAGAGTGTAGTGTGAGGTTCAGGGAAGAGGTCAGAGAGAGGCTCAGTGGTGTTAAGGAGGTGTTGGATGATTGGGCAACTACTGCAGGAGTGATGAGGGAGGCAGCTAGAAAAGTACTTGGTGTGACATCTGGAAATAGAAAGGAAGACAAGGAGACGTGGTGGTGGAATGAGGAAGTGCAGGAGAGCATAAGGAGAAAGAGGTTGGCAAAACAGAAGTGGGATAGACAGAGTGATGAGAAAAGTAGGCAGGAGTACAAGGAGATGCGGCAGCAGGTTAAGAGGGATGTGGCGAAAGCCAAGGAAAAGGCATATGAGGAGCTGTATGAGAGGTTGGACACTAAGGAAGGAGAAAAGGATTTGTACCGATTGGCCAGGCAGAGGGACCGAGCTGGAAAGGATGTACTGCAAGTTAGAGCAGTAAAGGATGGAGAGGGAAATGTGTTGACTAGTGAGGAGAGTGTGTTGAGAAGGTGGAGGGAGTATTTTGAGCAGCTGATGAATGAGGAAAATCAGAGAGAGAGAAGGTTGGATGATGTGGAGTTGGTGAAGCAGGATGTAGATAGGATTAGCAAGGAGGAAGTGAGAGCAGCGATTAAGAGGATGAAGAGTGGAAAGTCGGTTGGACCAGATGACATACCGGTAGAAGCGTGGAGATGTTTAGGAGAGATGGCAGTGGAGTTTTTAACCAGATTGTTTAACAGGATTTTGGAAGGTGAGAAGATGCCTGAGGAATGGAGAAGAAGTGTGCTGGTACCGATCTTTAAGCATAAAGGAGATGTGCAGACCTGCAGTAACTACAGGGGTATTAAGTTGATCAGTCACACCATGAAGTTATGGGAAAGAGTAGTGGAAGCCAGGCTGAGAGAAGAGGTGACCATCTGTGAGCAACAGTATGGTTTCATGCCGAGGAAGAGCACCACAGATGCCTTATTTGCTTTGAGAATGTTGATGGAGAAGTATAGAGAAGGACAGAAGGAATTGCATTGTGTATTTGTGGATTTAGAGAAGGCGTACGACAGGGTGCCAAGAGAGGAGTTGTGGTATTGTATGAGGAAGTCAGGTGTGTCAGAGAAGTATGTGAGGGTGGTGCAGGACATGTATGAGGGCAGTGTGACGGCAGTGAAGTGTGCAGTAGGTACGACAGACTGGTTTAGAGTGAAGGTTGGACTGCATCAAGGATCGGCCCTGAGCCCTTTCCTGTTTGCAGTGGTGATGGACAGGTTGACGGACGAGGTCAGACAGGAGTCTCCCTGGACTATGATGTTTGCGGATGATATTGTGATTTGTTGTGAGAGTAGGGAGCAGGTTGAGAAGAGCCTGGAGAGGTGGAGATATGCGCTGGAGAGAAGGGGAATGAAACTCAGTAGGAGTAAGACAGAATACATGTGTGTGAATGAGAGGGAGGGCAGTGGAGTGGTGCGGTTGCAGGGAGAAGAGCTTCAGAAGGTGGAGGAATTCAGGTACCTAGGGTCAACAGTGCAAAGTAATGGAGAGTGTGTTAGAGAAGTGAAGAAAAGAGTGCAGGCAGGGTGGAGTGGGTGGAGAAGAGTGACAGGAGTGATTTGTGATAGTAGGGTATCTGCAAAATTGAAAGGGAAAGTTTATAGGACTGTGGTGAGACCTGCGATGTTGTATGGTTATGAGACAGTGGCATTGAGTAAAAGACAGGAGGTGGAGCTGGAGGTAGCAGAGCTGAAGATGTTGAGGTTTTCGTTGGGAGAGACGAGGATGGATAAGATTAGAAATGAGTTTATTAGAGGGACAGCGCATGTAGGATGTTTTGGTGACAAGATGAGGGAGGCGAGATTGAGATGGTTTGGGCATGTGCAGAGGAGGGACATGAATTATATTGGTAGAAGAATGCTGAGGATGGAGCCACCAGGTAGGAGGAAAAGAGGAAGGCCAAGAAGGAGGTTCATGGATGTGGTGAGGGAAGACATGCAGGTAGTTGGTGTAAAAGAGGCAGATGTAGAGGACAGGGTGGTATGGAGACGGATGATCCGCTGTGGCGACCCCTAATGGGAGCAGCCGAAAGAAGAAGAAGAAGACTCTTGTGCAACAAGCCAATGCAAGTAACCGTTTCCTTTACCAACGAATTTAGATGCGTATTTTAGATCTTAGTGAATCTCAAGGTGAATTTAATTTCCTGTGACGATTTCCCAGTTAGGGTGTGTTTAATTTTGAAGCTTGAACATTTCCATTCCTTCTCTTTCACTCTCTTTTTCTTCTTTTTCTTTCTCTTCCCCCTTTCCTAGTTTTAACCTTTCTTTATTTTATTTTTGTTTCTTTTATTTAATTGTTTGTTCGTGTAGCTAGTTCTTGTGTGTTTGTCTCATTTATTAAACGCCATATTTTTCACAAGTGATCGTTTCTGGGTACTTCTGCAAAGTTCCTGCAATATTCGGTCTGAACTACTTGCTCTTTTAATTTAATTTACGGTATAAAGTAAGGGGAATTACGTCTTTCTTGGCCAGGGAGATACCTCTTTTATAGAATTAATATAAATTATACTGTCTGTTTGGTGGAAGTACAGACAAATAAGTGTAATGTTAATTCCATTACCGTCAATTCAACTTAACTTAAATATTTAGGAGTAACCTGTTATAATTACTTATAAATATTCAAATTTCTTTGAGAGCTAAATTCGCTACACTATACAAGGATGGCCACTGGGTCGGGGCTGGGTGAAGTACTGCACTCCCACCATCATGCTCAGAGTTTGGCTTTTACATCAGAAGGAGATAAGGTTCATGGTCTTGGAGGACACTACGGTAGACATCATCTTGGGGAGGCCCTGATTTGCAAAACACGCACCTTGATGTTCCTGGGACCCGTGCGACATTCTGGAGTAAAGCCCACAATGTAAGAAACGGTGCTGCACTAATTTCCCCACACGCCGATTCAACACAGCCACAGTAGCAGCTACACGTGTGGAGGAAGCGCCCGATTCCACTCAGGTCGAGATCCCTGTGGAATATTTAACGCACAGGCTGCCAAACGTCTCCCTCCTCATCGGCCGTGGGACTGTGCGATCGAGCTGCTACCTGGAGCTGAGCAACCTAAGAGTTGGGTGTCCCCTGTCCGCACTTGAACGTAAAGCCATCTATAAAATACATCCCCCGAACTCTCCGCAGGGGGTCATCACCCCATCATCATCACTGGCCGCTTCCAGGTTCTTTTCTGTGGGGAAGAAAGACGGCAGTCTACGGCCCTGTATCGACTACTGCAACCTGATTCCTCAGAACATTCCTCTCCCATACCCACTCCCTCTGGTCCCGGCTGCTCTGGAGGACTTACTGGAGGGTCGGATTTTCACCAAGCTAGACCACTGGAGCGCATACAATAACCATAAGAAGTACCCTAGAGAGGCCAAAAGGCTTAACCCCAGACAAGCCAGGTGGGCCCTGTTCTTTAATCGCTTTCAGTATATCCTTACTTACCGACCAGGGTCAAAGAATGGAAAGGCGAGTGCACGGCCCAAAGAAACCGGTTGAACCCGAACCAATCCTGCCACCCCAACTCATTCTCAGCCCTATCCTCTGGGACCTCCAGGAGGAGATTCGTCAGACCACAGTTCACAAATCTGCCACACCTGGGGGACAGGAGGGTCTGACCTATGTTCCCACCACTTGTAGGCAAACCCTCCTCAAGAGCATCCACGAAGTGCCAGGGTCAGAACATCCCAGGAGGAAATGGACTCTAAGACTGGCACAAGCACATTACTGGTGGCCCAGGATGAACCAGGACGTGGAGAAGTATGTGTGAGAGTTCGCCGCCTGCACCATTGCTAAGGTACCATGACACCTTTCTGTAGGCAAGCTTGTACCTCTCCCCATTCCACACCGTCCCTCGTCGCACCTCGGGATAGACTTTGTAACTGACCTGCCTCAATCGGTGGGACACACATGCGTTCTGGTGGTGGTCGACTGGTTCTCCAAGGCCTGCCATTTCATCCCACTGAAGGGGCTGCCTTCAGCCCTGGAGACCGCGGAAGCCCTTTTCCATCATGTGTTCAGGAACTTCGGTCTTCTTGAGGAGATCGTATCCGACCGCTGCCCCAGTTCACGTCCCACGTCTGGCGAGCGTTCTTCCGGCTGCTCAGTGTATCGGTCAACCTCTCCTCAGGTTATCACCCGTAATCTAATGGCCAGACTGAACAAAAGATACAGGAACTAGGACGTTACCGCCTACTGCCAGCAGGACCAGACTGAATGGTGTCTGTTTCTCCCAAGGGCTAAGTACGCCGAGAACTTGCTATGCCCGGACATGATGGGACGCCCTTTCAATGCGTGTTGGGGTTTCAACCACCCCTCTTCCTCTGGTCAGATGAGCCGTCTCATGTTCCTTCCGTAGATTAGTGGTTCCGTGAAAGCGTTCAGGTATGGGAGCCCACACCCAGCTACAACTGGCTGTCCGCACCACACAGAGCCACACGGTTGGACGCACCATCATTCTGGCCTGGATATCGGTTGTGGTTGTCCATGAAGTACCTGAGAATAAAGCTGCCCTGTCGTAAGCTGAGTCCCAGGTACCGTTTTTTGCTTGTGCAGATTGGGAAGACAAAGAGATTGTGATTATACTTGTATTTTTGGCATATCTGTATTATTGATAAGTAGCACTGTATTATTGATATGTATGTTTGTGCTTTTGTTGTTTGCTTGCGCTGATGCTTTTTCTGTTAAGTTATATCTATGTTTGTGCTTTTGTTGTTGTTTGTTTTTTTGCTTGTGCTGATTGGGAAGACAAAGAGATTGTGATTATACTTGTATTATTGGCATATCTGTATTATTGAGGAGTAGCACGGTATATACACACACACACACACTAGGAGTGTAGGAGAGGCGCGTGCGCACGAACACACGGAGCGCAAAATTATACACATGGATTGCACGAGGGGGGCACACGCGCACAGGCGCACGGAGCATACGACACACACACACACAAACAGTGACGTCACCCACTCACTCACACACACTGAGATCGATTAAGTAGTGGAGAAGAATAGGGGCTGCAGAACAAATAGTGTATGGTCTTGATAGACATAGAGGTGGAAACGAAATGAATTAGAACACATTTTTGGGATGAGAGAACATATAAAGAAAGAAACGGTATAGAAAGGGGGCAAATAGAGAAATAAATAAATACAAGATAAATTGTGGGCTTTTACATATTTCCATGGCATTGGTGTGTTACATCAAGTATTTCCAGAAGAAGACTAGTATGAGAAAATAAAAAGCATCTGGAAACCTCGATTGCTAAGCCTAATATTGCACACCCTAGTGAAAGCCCCTAAACCTAATAAACCAGTAATACACTTGTTTGATTTCATAACAGAGATAAATACTGAAGACGAAGAAGCAGAGGTACAATTAAATACAGAAGTACCTAAAAAGTCTAATTATTTCTCAGGACTGACAGCAATGGTTGTAGTGGCATAGAGAGGTGTTGTGGGAAAGAGGTGTAGCAACCCCAAATTTAATCCATACACCAAAGGTAACACGTTAAGATGCCCAGAGAAGCCAGAGAGGGAGCTGGTACAGTGCCCCCTCACTGTATCCTGCACAAGAACCAACCATAATGGTGGATGTGGATAACCAGCTCTTTTTGATTGACACAGGAGCAACATTTACAAGTATTGGAAAAGAAGGCTCTAAACTCCCCCTCTCACGCAAGGCAGTAAAGACAGTAGGCTTCTCGAGTAAAACTCAAACCTTGCAATTTACAGAGCCACAAGACATAACAGTAGAAGGAATCACTATACATGTGCCGTCATTGTACTCTCCTGATACTCCAGCAAATCTGTTAGGTAGAGATGTATTATGCAAGCAAGGAGCAAAAATCTACTGTGGACCTACAGGAGTGTGGGTCGAACTTCCTGAGTGTCTAGCTTAACAATATATGATGGTGGAAGACAGAAAGACAGAACAACAAACACTGGATAAAGTCTACTGCCTGGAACTCAAGGAGACATCTTCAGAATTTTATAAGTTGTATGACCACTAGAAAACATGGTTCACAAACATGATTGTATGGAAACCAGAAAACCATGGCATTGCACCATAAAGTAGGATGAAGGGAGACAAGATTAAGAATATGAGACTTTGTGGGGAGAACATGTAGAAGGAAACCAGTACAGTATCAAAGCAGAAAACTTTATCATTGGTCCCCAAGGGATAGAGGCAACTGTACAGCTGCCAAACCAAATCGCTCAGTGGTATTTAGTCAAGAATTCTGTTTCACATGTCTCCCTAATGATTGGGTGAAATTTTAAATCAAAAGACCTAGGGCCAATGGTCAGGGAAGCAAGTCAGGTAACCATGTGTCACCAGATAGGAAATATCTCTATGTTGCTATTTCTTGTCCATTTCTTCCATTGCTGTCCACACAGGCTGCCCAGGTACTTGTTTAGTGTCTTGTCATTTCAAAACTTGACTACTGCAACTCTCCAACGGATTCAACCATTGCTGTCCACACAGGCTGCCCAGGTACTTGTTTAGTCTCTTGTCATTTCAAAACTTGACTACTGCAACTCTCTGCTGGCAGGTCTTCCCCTGAATGCTATTCGTCCACTGCAAATGATCCAAAATAACTTTACAAAAGTGCTTTGAGTCTCTAGTAATGAATAAATCTACACTGATACGCAAGAATACAAACTTAATATAACTATAACCCTTGAATTCTACAAACTTGGAAAGTGCTAATTTAAGTATTTCAGGAAGAGGTAGGTCTTAAGTCGTCGCTTAAAGATAGTCAGGGACTCTGCTTGACTTGTGTTCAATCTGCCCAAGTTCTCCCACACCACTCCACTGCTGCGCTCCCTTCACTTGCTGCCAGTAGTTGCACGTATCAGATTCAAAACACTGATGCTTGACTACAAGGCCAAAAATGGACCAGCATCAGTTACCTAAGTGACCTCATCACATCTCACACTGCACCACGCTGTCTAAAATCCTCAGCACTGCTTGACTGGTACCACCTTCTCTCAGAATGACAGGTAAGTACACTTCAAGGCTCTTCTCTGTTCTGGCACCAAGGTGGTGGAATGAACTTCCCCTAGATGTCTGTACAGCAGAGTCCCTGACTATCTTCAAGCGACGACTTATGACCTACCTCTTCCTGAAATACTTAAATTAGCACTTTCCAAGTTTGTAGAATTCAAGGGTTATAGTTATATTAAGTTTGTATTCTTGCGTATCAGTGTAGATTTATTCATTACTAGAGACTCAAAGCACTTTTGTACGTCGCTCTGGATAAGGGCGTCTGCTAAATGCCACAAATGTAAATGTAAATGTAAATGTATCTCAAAATAAAGTTAACAGCTGAAGATTGTGTGATAGCTCACACTGTGTTGATTAACAGGCAGGTGCAGGTGAAAAAAGCAAATAGAACAGGTAGGACAGTGGCCCCAAAGGGCAGAAGATTCAGAACAAACTGAACAGGAAGTAGAACAGGTACTGAAGTAGGTTCCAGAACAACTATGGACTAAACATCAGACAGATGTAGGGTTAGTAAAGTCTTCAGGATTTGAACAAATTCAACTAAAACCCAATGTGCAATTACCCTATCAGAAACAATACCCATTGTCACAAAAAGCTATAGAGGGGTTAAGACCAACCATTGAGGGACTAGTTGAGGCAGGAGTGGTAATCACAACCAAAAGCCCTTGCAACACACCCATTTTTCCGGTCAGAAAACCTAACTCAGACAAATGGAGATTGGTCCATGATTTAAGGCCAGTAAACCATGTTGTGGTAGCAGAAATCCTGTAGTGCCTGATCCACACACTTTCTTAACTAACTTGCCTGAAGGGACTTAATGGTACACTGTGATTGATTTATGTTTAGCATTTTTTAGTGTACAGCTGCACCCTGAGTCTCAGTTTTTGTTTGCATTTACCTATGGGGGTAAGCAATACTGCCACAAGGGTATTGTGAAAGCCCTTAAATATTTAACTAAGGGTTAGCACAAGATCTGGCAGGACTAGACATTCAGAGCAGTTTACTCCAATGTGTGGATGACCTGCTAATTTGTAGTCAAACTAAAGAATAGCAGGATTCGCTAAATTGTCCTAGAAACACTAGCTCACAATTGCAATTCTGCCAAAGAAAGGTAGAATATTTGGGAAGAGTGCTCGAAGGGACTACAGGAAAAATCTCACCTTCACATGTAAAGGCAATTCAGAAAACACCACAACCTCAAACCGTGCAACAGATGTTGTCATTCCTGGGTTTAGCAGGTTTTAGCAGACCGTGGATTTGTGATTTTGCGTTGAAAACACAACCTCTTAGAGACATAATGAATGCAGCAGACCAGACAAAATCAAGTGCTCATCTGGTCTGGACAGAGGAAGGTAAAGAAGCCTTTGAGACAGTAAAAAGCGATTTAAAATCTGCCCTAGCTTTAGCCTGTCCTGACTATACAAAACCATTTCATCTATATGTATCGGAAAGGTGAGGTTTTGCATCAGCCATACTAGCACAACAGCAACAAAGAAGCCAATTGCGTACTGTGTGAAAGAAGCCAATTGCGTACTACAGTACAGCTCTTAATAATGTAAAAAAGGGCATGCCACCATGTTACAGAGGTTTGGCCGCTGCAGCATTTGCTTATCAAAAGGAATTGACAATCACAATGGCTCATCCAGTGACCCTGTACACTTCTCATGCACTACATGCCTTACTGACAAATCAAAAGTTTGTAATAACAAATGCTTGTAGGACAGGTTATCATGTAATTCTGTCCGCACCAGAACTAACAATTGAGAGATGTCTCACAGTCAACCCAGCTGACCGATTAGTACTACCAGACAAAGGGAACTCCCTATAAGTGCATTACAGTAGCAGAGAAATTTCTAAAAGCTAGGGATGACCTGGATAATCAACCACTGCAAAATGGCCAGCATGTCTTATTCATGGATGGTTCATGCTACCGCACGAATAATGGTAACACAGAATATGCTGTGATCGTGTACAATGAGAAAAAAGATTCATTTCAAGTACTATCTAGCATAAGTGTGCCACAGCCTTGTTCTGCCCAATTGGCAGAAATAAAAGCCCTAACTAAAATAAAACTAAATAAAAGCCCATAAAGCAGGAGGAAGAATGGGGACAGGTGACAGAGGAAGATCTTGGGGAATACCAGGCTGTAGCAAGTGGGGAGGAGAAGGAGCTGTGGAAGAAACAAGGTGCAGTACAAGATCCCAACACACGGTCATAAAGAAGCATTAATGGGGTATGGGTAGCATCTATAGCTCTTTTGTCAATGCTCATTAATGAAGCACATAGGGTAGATCACTGTAATCATAGGGAGATCATGGACACAATCCGAAGGAATTGGTGGTCGCCATACCTGGCCAGTACGGTGGACAAATTCCTGAGGTCCTGTGAGCTATGTGCAGCACGTAATGTCAGAAAACATTTAACAGTCAAATACCTGACCATTTAACCATTTGATGATGGATTTTGTGGATATGGCAGACAGAAAGGAAGGAAAGAGATACATTTGGTGGTGATAGATCGTTTCAGCAGATGGGTGGAGGCAATAGCTAAAGCTAAGAATGACGCAAAGACTGTAGCTAGGTTTTTGGTCAGAGAAGTATTTTCAAGGTTTTGAATACCTGATAAGGTAAATTCTGACAATGGACCGCATTTTCTGAATAATGTGATTAAGTCAATATCAGAAGCTCTGTGTATCAAGCAAAGAATGGGTTGTGTTTATCATCCACAATCACAGGGAATGGTTGAGAAAGCCAATAAGGTGTTGAAGGAGAAAATAGTGAAAATTTGTGCAAGTACAGATTTAAATTGGTACAGGCTCTTCCGCTAGCGTTGATGAAAATGTGCTTTCATTAGTAAAACTGTGCGCTCATTGTTTGGACAATACGTACAGCTCCCAGTGTATTAAGTTACAGGACAGGAGTTTGGTGTTCCTTAAGGATCTCTCTTAGGCCCACTGCTTTTCTCTTTATATATGCTGCCTCTTGGTGAAATCATTCATAAACATGGGATTCGCTTCCATTGCTATGCTGATGACACACAGCTGTATATTTCAGCAAAGCCAGATGAGCGAGATCAGGTAAACAATGTTGAGAAGTGTGTAAAGGACATTAAACTGTGGATGCTTAATAACTTTCTTCTGCTCAACTCAGATAAGACGGAAGTACTTTTACTAAGACCACATGCAGCTAGAAGTAAACTTTCCGATTACGTAGCATCTCTAGATGGTGTTTCTGTTTCAGCATGTACGGCTGTCAAAGACCTTGGTGTGATTATTGACCCGAGTCTTTCCTTTGAGTCTAAAGTGAATAATATTACCAGGATCGCCTTCTTTTACCATAGAAATATTGCAAAAATTAGAAATATGATGTCGTCACAGGATGCAGAAAAACTAGTTCATGCTTTTTTTACTTCTAGATTAGACTACTGTAATGCTTTACTGTCTGGGTGTTGGAGTAAGTGCATAAATAAGCTTCAGTTAGTTCAGAATGCAGCAGCAAGAATCCCCACTAGATCTAGGAAATATGACCACATCACCCCTGTTTTAATCAGTCTACACTGGCTCCCAATCAAATCTCGCATTGATTATAAAATATTACTACTGATGTATAAAGCACTTAATGGTCTCGCACCACAGTATCTGAGTGAACTTCTGTACCAGTATGATCCTCCACGCCTACTTAGATCAAAAGGTGCTGGCTATCTGTTGGTTCCTCAAATAATGAAGACTACAGCAAGGGGCAGATCTTTCTCTTATGAAGCCCCACAGTTATGGAACAGCCTTCCAACCAGTGTTCAGGACTCGGACACAGTCTCAGTGTTCAAGTCGAGGTTGAAATCTTATTTATTTAGTCAAGCCTTTAATCAGTAGATTTTTCTTAGGTAAAGGCTCAGATCTGGAGGGAGCATGGATATAGAGTGTTTGGTGAACTGGTATATTTGTATGCTGTCTTCCCCTTACATTCATACGTTAACCCCGGTTTGTTGACGGTGGTGTGGTGGGTCGTCTCTTATCCCAGAGATCCCTCATGTCTGTGTTACCTTCTCGTTCTTCCTATTAGTTATGCTGCCATAGCGAGTCTTGCCGGAGTCCAAACTGCACAGTGACATTAAATTTCATACACAAATAGGGACACTTAATAATCCATATCCTTCTCTTCCCGTCACCCCCCCCCACCTTGGCACAATAATCCATATCCTTCTCTTCTTGTCACCCTCTTCTCTCTCTCTCTCTCTCTCTCTCTCTCTCTCGGTCGAGTTTAACATGCTCCTGAGGCTCCAGTGACCACTGTTCCTGCCCCTTTCCCCTCCGTGGATCTTCACACTTCTGTGCAGCTTGGGACGGTATCTCATCAACACCTTGGGTGGTTCCATGTAATTCCGGAGTAGAACGGGTGCTTTAAGGACGGATTGGACTGTAGTTGGTGTCGGGGGTCTGCTGCACTGACTCGAGAGCGCAGTTTGCTTCTGATCGTCATCACTGTACCCCGCAACATTGTATATCTGCTTCAAATGGACATTTGATGCAACCCAGATGAGGATAGGTTCCCTCTTGACTCTGGTTCCTCTCAAGGTTTCTTCCTTATGCCATCTCAGGGAGTTTTTCCTTGCCACAGTTGCTCATCAGGGACAAACATACTTACAAAGAACATATTTACGTTTAATCACCACATTATCAGTGTAAAGCTGCTTTGAGACAATGTTCATTGTTAAAAGCGCTATACAAATAAAAATGAATTGAATTAAATTAAATTGAGTCTTCCACAGAAAAATGGCTCTGCAGCTGTGGATGAGAATATCTACGTGGATGTGACCCTAGTCAGTAAAAAAAAAGGATGAATAAATAAAAAGTTTTTAAACGAACGTTTCCTTATAAATATATACACTTGTGCTTAGTTACATAGCTTCTTTGGCTATGTTCTCTTCCCTGCCACACTGGATCAAATGCATGTCTCCCTTTCCATAGTTCCACCACTTATGTGTGTTATGTTTTAGCTAACTGTACAATCACGACTGAGGATGACCTTGGTGGTGAAGTCACTGTCGCGCCACTGGCGGGCAGGGTGGGAATTTTCCCTGAAAATTGGCTGCTGTCAGGGTTTTTCGCCCACTCTAGGTTCATAATGTTGTGATTAGGCTTATTCGAAGCTGTCATGACGGTGGAGTGATGTTGATTTTCCTCTGCAATTTTGTTTGTTTTTTGCGTTTTTAAAGATTTTTGTTGATTTAACTGATTTTAGGCGATTTTTTACGAGTTTTCGGTGGCTGTTTTTCTTTTGTAATTCACTTGCTGTTTTTGATTTTAGTAGATTTTTGTTCATTTATATTTACATTCTGGATTTTGTCGATTTTGATGCAATCATATTTTTCCTCAAATCCTAGGTCAAAGTGTCACTGATGTACAGCTATTATGATCATTTTACTTTGATTATTGTGGACGTTATGCCTTAACAAACGTTTGGATTCCGATCTTTGGATCATCATGTGGATTTATTGTTTGAATAAATGAGATGAGATGAGATGCCATGAATGTCAGCATATGAGATAAGCAAAGTATCTGGGTCAGAAGAAAACTACATGTGCCAAAGAACTCAATGTAAAAATTGTATTTTTGTGTTATGTAACATGTATGTTTGTTAATAGGTTAACATGGAAGTAGGCAGAGTGTGAGACTAATTAGTCTCAGATGGGGGAGTGATGTTGAGAAAATATTCGAATGAACCTTATCTAAAATGTGTTTTAATCCAACTAATATCTATCCAACAAACTAACCTAATAATTAGTATAGAAACTATTAGATACAATAGAAGCAGCTTGATTAAACCTATTTAGCTTATGTGTTTTAATCAAGCTCATGTAGTCTGTGTACTCTGAGTAAAATTAACATAATAACGATCAGATATTAATAAATAGGGTACACACAAAAAAATCAAGGTACAGTAATGTGCCTAAAAGAGTACAAATGCTTTGTCGCCCCAGCTGTACCCTAGCAGAGTACAAAAATTTACCTCTAAACACTGGTACATTTTTGTACCTTCTTGTTTGTACCTCTACAAACTTTTTTTCGGCTTCTCCCGTTAGGGGTCGCCACAGCGGATCCTCCGCACGTTTGATTTGGCACATGTTTTACGCTGGATGCCCTTCCTAACGCAACCCTCCACAATTTATCCGGGCTTGGGACCGGCACTGAGAGTGGCTGGGGATGGTTCCCTGACCGGGAATCGAACCCGGGTCGCAGCGGTGGGAGCGCTGCAGCTTAACCACTAGACCACCAGTGGACCCTTCTTGTTTGTACCTCTAAAAGAACAATTTTGCACCCCAAGTGATAGAAATGGTAAATTTTTTGTACCTTCTTGTTTATACCTCTAAAAGAACAACAAAAGGCAGTGCATTTTCCACATTTTCTTTAATCACAAAAGTAACACATTTCTTAGTATAAAAGCACAGACCATTCTCAGTTCAGTTTTAGAAACTCATACTGGATATTCTGTAACAATAAATTGAGGATCAGAGAAATTGGATCAGATGAATTTTGCTGATCAGGGATCAAGCTGTGTTGCTGTACTGTTCACTCTTCTTCACTGGGACAGTCATTTTTGTCATCAGATTGTCCAAAAAAAAAAGGATCTGTGCTTCCTGTAAACATCTTTTCTATAAGAATGATAATGCGAAAAAGTTGACTGGCACTTGTTTATACTACAGGTTTTATTAAAATTCGATTGATGCGCATGAACAATTCCAACATGTTGGATTAATTTAACGAGACTGAATGTCCTCCATGTGCACTTTGGGCAGTGGCTTGTCTCCCTCATCCATGATTTTGACAATATGCCTCTGAAGGAAAGTGAGTGTGTTCTTCAGGTGTGGTGGATATGTGATGTTAAAAGTAAAATACATACAGAAGGCAGTCATGAAGGCCTCGTCCAGGCTGGTGCACTGGCACACAACCATGCCATCCACCTTCACCACGCTGTGCCCTCTTCCAATGATTGCCATCTTCCAATCATTCTCCATCAGTTGAATGGTTGGAAAGGGGGTAGCACGGTCCTCCTACATAAGGGAAAACAAAAAGAAACATTTTCAAATGTAAATAAACAAGTCAGTCATTTTAGCCTTTTATTATATTTTTAAAATTCTGTGTATATATTGTAGATGGTTTTACAGGTACATTTACTCTATAATTTTCATACTAAAGCTGGAGACGTCTTAAATAAAAAATAAATAAATAAAAGTTGTGGCAAAAATGAAGCACATCTACCGGAGACAGAAAAGTAAAATCCAAGCTTTCAATCTTTTTCTGTTCATGTACTAACATGAGGTCCACCAGATAGCATTGCAGGATAATTCAGAAGCCTATCTCTTTCATAGTAATCAATCTTTTTTCTGAAAATGGATGGCAAAAAGATAAGCACAGTCCTTAATTAAATTCCTGCAATGTGGAAAAATATCCTACTTTCTCAATCACATATTTTGCAGTGTGGTAAAGCAAATTACATATATTGCGAAAGTGACTGTCTCTAGATGGAAGATCTTCGGCCAGGGCATCCTGTCTTGTTTCAGTGTACTGTTTTGCTAGGGGGGATTTTGCTGTGGCAAGTTTCAGCACATTTTGCAGAACTCTAGCAAAGCCCTCTCTGAAGCGATGACAGAAGCTGCTTGGTGAGTGATGGATTTGGTCAATCTCATCAAAAAACTGTAGAATGTGAAGACATGATTAACATTCATTGCATCACTGAAAGCAAATTTATTTTAATTAAATGTTTTATTTAATTGAATTGAATTTAATGTTTATTTTCCGTGACAGCAATCAACATGTCTGCAATTTCAAAATTTCCAAAATCGTAATTGCATCCCTGTATCATTCAGATGTTTTCAATACTCACTTTATCAGGAGTTCTTAAGTATGGGTATGTTTTGACTTCATCCAAAGAATGCTTAAACTGTGACAGATCATGGCAGAGACAGATATGTGAAAAGTGAATCCGGGCCCTAATTTTCAGTCAGTGAAAGAGTTAGGTATATGCAAAAAATATTTAAATGTCTAACATCTGCTTTAAATTGTCCTGCACTAAGTGAAATATAAAAGTCATTAAAAGTAAATATAAAAATATAAAAATGATGCTGCCTTCAGATGCTACCGGAAACTTCCTACTTCCCACTTTTGAATTTGTAGTTATACGAAACCCCGCACATGACAAGAAAAGCAAATAGTAAATCGTTTGCACGTCTTAGCCTACTTGTCATGTCCGTGGCTCTTTATGATTACGAGCTCATCACATTCAAAATTTAACTTGAGAGTGTGTTCATGACCAATACTATTTAACTAGTTACTAATATTTACCCTAATTCCGATAGCACGTGAAGGCAACATAAAAACGCTAAGCTCTTGTGCAAGATGCAAGACGTGATAGTCTAGCCTGAAAAAAAAATTTCTAAACGCTGTTTGAGTATAAGAAACAACATTTATAGGATAGGTTATGTAAGTTTTTCTTGTAAAATCCAAAAAAGAAAAAGCTTATTCGAGCAGATTTCGATATTTCAACAGCCGACGGCACGAAGCGGGAAAAATGGGTTGTGCAGCCCAATTCTGCAGGGGCTAAATGGCGATGTTAAATGGAAGCATTTTACACGACTTACTTGACTAAATGAACAAAATAACTGTGTGTAACCCAACTAGCAACAAGCCATAACGTGCTGAGTGTAGTTAACGATAGTTTAAGTTATGCTTGTAAACGTTATTGATAGCTAACTGTAGCATGCTATGAACAGAAAAAAAAAAAAAAATCACAATTATTTTACTTACCCCTGAATCATCTTTCCTCTTTTTCGTTAATCTGTATTCCAGCTTCAATTACTTTCTTTATTAGTTGGAAGAAATCGTGGAAAAAATCGAAAAAGGGATGGACAATTAACTGACATTTTCGCTAATTTCACGCACTAATATTGCAAATGTGAGAGAAAGTGCAGTCACTGTGCAACGCGCAAAGAAGATATCCCGCCTTCTGAATAGATGAGCCAATGGCTTTTAAATTATAATTTTGTGATCTCTGATTTGCTGCATAATGTACCTTAAGCTTGTTAAAAGTACAATTATGTACCCTCTGCTGTCAGAACAAATTTTGTACCTTTAAATTAAATCAAAGGTTCACAGTTGTCACCTTAAGGACCATTTCCTGTACTTTACAGGGTACTTTCATGGCAAATGTTCCTTTAGGTACAGAAACGATACCCCTATTTTTCTGTGTGTAGAGTAGGGTCTGATTGGTGTCCTGAAGGTGTTGGAGAGACAAGAAAAAACAACATACAAGTCAGACTTAAGCATGTTTATTGGGCAGAGAAGAGTTAAGATTGACCATGCTGTCAGTGAAGAATGCTCCTAAGAGATGCCCCAGGAGGTCCGTAAATAAAGGTAATGGTGGGAACAGGAAAACCCAAATATGGAATCACAGGAAGGGGACTTTGCTAGGGTGAAAAAACAGAAAAAAGTAAAAGATGTCATGTAAAGAATGTAGGTGTCAGGTATAAAAATGAGTGTGTGCAAAGTGTGTGTACGCTTGATAATTTTTGATTTGATGAAGGGACCACCTTCTATGGGCTCATTAGAATGTGTCTGGAATAAATACGTTTTTGCTTTTTCTAATCCAAGACTAATTCCAAGATTTGGAATTAACTGAAACAAAGAATCCACCCGTGATGTCTCTGCTCAGAGACGGATTCTAGAGTTCTGACATGGGCCTCGCCAGGGTTCGGTGCACCACGGATTATATCCTTTTTTTTTTGCTTCCTAGCACGCTCTTCCAGCTCTTCTCCATTTTTCTAAATAAAACTCGGGCTACCTGACTACGGTTTCCGCCTCCGTTTCTCCACGCATGACAATACCGGGGCCAATATTTAAGGTATAACATATGTAAGAACAGTGTTATATTCTGGTATATATATATATATATATATATATATATAACAGTGGTACGCTGCTTATCAACCTTAATCCGTTCCTTAAAACCGGTCGAAATGCGAAAAGGTCGATGAGCGAATGTAATTATCCCATAAGAAATAATGGAAAACCAATTAATCAGTTCCCGACCTCCACCGATACCCATTTATTAAAAATTTTTGCCCTGTTTTTAGCAGTATTATTACCAAATAATTCAGGTACATAAATAATACTGTATATAATTGTTATGCAGCGTAATGAGCGGAGGCAAAGCCAGAGCACAGTTCGCTTTGGTTTAACGAAAACACAAGAGTTTATCACAAAAACACACACACACACACACACACACACACACACACCCACACACACACACAGCAGTCCATAGAATCCCGACAAATGAGAGAGAGATATCCATGGTACAATGGAGGGGAGAGGTCCACGGGTGAACGCACAGGAGGAAAAAGGTAATCTGGGGAGCACCCAGCATCTTGGAAAGAAGGCGCAGCCATGGAGAGCGTGTGGAGTCCGGAAAGGAAGAAATGCATAGGAATATACGTGTGACAGGGAAAACACAGACAAACATGCACCAAACACCTTCACATACAACAATAACCGACAAGGAGTGTGGATGAATGAGGGGTTAATACAGGAGCTGGGGATGAGTAAATAATGAGCCCCAGGTGTGCATTGTTGAAGCCGGGGGCTTCAGGGAAAGCGGAGGTTTTGACAGCCGCCGAAGGGGGCGTGGCAGGTGGATTTCTGCTGTCGTTCAGCAGGCGCAAATTTCAGTCGAAAAACTGTTCGATAAGCAGGGTACCACTGTACCATATTCTGGTATAAGGTTGGGAGTCAGCTGGAGAGGTCAGGGTTTATCCTGTTTATATCTTTGACACTATGTGTCTGACACTGTGTATGACACTGTGTCATGAAAACCCCCAATGAAAGTGTAAGCTGTAGTGCTCATCCTTTTATTAAAATTCAGATGTTAAGGGTTAAAAGGAATGCCTGGGACAAGAAGTCTAAATGCCCCCTGCCCAGATGCTACAGCCTTATTAACGAATAGCAGGATTTTGTATTCAATGCGCTCTTTAACAGGAAGCCAGTGCAGCTGTTAAAGAACAGGACATATGCGGTCCATTGAAGTTCTAGTGAGTATTCTTTCAACTGATTAACTCTAACTTGTGTAAAACTTTATGGGGAAGAAGAAAAATAAAAGCATTGCAATAGTTCATGCGTGAGGTGACGAGCATGAACCATAATAGCAGTGCTCCTCATTGAGAGGGCCAGGAGGAGATGATTTATATGACCGTTGTGATAGTTAGTCATGTGGTTAGTCAATATTTTCATGGACCGTGTGTGTGTGTGTGTGTGTGTGTGTGTGTGTGTGTGTGTGTGTGTGTATGTTATAGATACAACAAATTAAAAGGATATGACTGGCAAGGGCAGTCTCAGTACTATCGTGAGAGTGGAAACCTGACTAGAATTGATCCTTTAAATCTTTTACCGTAGGTGGTTTGGCACCACGTATCAAAATGATTTGCATCAGCTCCTGGCTTGTTTAGTATGGGAGCTATTAATGCAGTCTTAAAGGAGTTGGAAACAATGCCAAAGGTGAAAGAGGAATGGATGATTTCAGTGATAAGAGGCAAAAGATCTGACAGGCCACCTTAGACTATATGAGTTGAAAAGGGGTCTAACTGACAGGTAGTTGAATTAAATTTACGAATGACTGAAGCAATCTCATCTGCTATAGAAAATTTAAAGGTAGAGAGAGTAGAATTAGTGAGTGTGAGTGTGAGTGTGAGTGTGATAATAGTGAAAGAAAAGGAGGCTTTAGCAGGGTCTGAGACCAGCAGAGATTGATGAATATTCTCTATTTTTGTAGCAATGGACTCAAACCGCCACCAAACATCTGCGACAGACGCGAAGAATCCACAAACAGTTGCCAGATATATAGCTATGACTAGCCGTCTGTAGCCACGAGCATAAAGTACACAGGCTAACAGCAACCCTGGTCAAGTAGACAGGTCAGGCTTCAGTGTAGAGTAATTAGACTACTACCCAGGTGCAGCAAACAACATTACATTTAAAACAGCGCCAGCGTTAACCCCGGAAGTTTACTGCTGAATTATAACATGCTAGCATTAAAGATTCAGAAATAAAAAACACATTCTGGTTTATGTTATAGGTTTTCACATATACATTGTTCATAGTTTGGATGATTTACAGTATTATTGTACAATTAAATTATTCACAAAATGTACAGTGCCCTCCACAATTATTGGCACCCCTGTTTAAGATTTGGTCGTGAACTTCTAAAAATTCTCCTTTTTTTTTAAACAACATAGAACCCAAATGCAAAAAAAGAGAAAAATCCAACCTTTTATTTAAGTACATTACTTTGGTCCCCTGGTGGTCTAGTGGTTAAGACGCAGCGCTCCCACCGCTGCGACCCGGGTTCGATTCCCGGGTCAGGGGACCATCACCAGCCACTCTCAGTGCCGGTCCCAAGCCCGGATAAATTGGGGAGGGTTGTGTTAGGAAGGGCATCCAGCGTAAAACATGTGCCAAATCAAACGTGCGGAGGTTCCGCTGTGGCGACCCCTAACGGGAGAAGCCGAAAGAATCTTTGGTGGTAAAAAAAATCACACATTTAGAAAAAACAACAACCTTGAAATCATGTGTGCCACAATTATTGGCACCCCTGATGATAATACAACCTCCTTTTGCCAACAAGACAGCACTTAATCTCCTCCTATAACATTTCACAAGATTGGAGAACACAGAGAGAGGGATTTTTGACCATTCTTCTTTGCACAATCTTTCTAGATCATCCAGTGTCCTGGGTCCTCTCTTATGCACTCTTCTCTTTAGCTCGCCCCACAGGTTTTCGATTGGGTTGTTTTAAACTTCTTAATGATTCCTCTGACTGTAGATACCGGCAAGTTAGGGCGAGTGGCTATTTTCTTGTAGCCATTGCCTGACTTATGAAGGTCGACACACATCTGCCTTACTTGAATGTTGTGTTCTCTTGTCTTTGCCATGTTGACAAATGGGTAAGAGGATTAGGCCTCTGTGTCACGTCATATTTATACCCCAGGGAAACAGGAAATCATGAATTACTAATTAAAAGTCCCTAGATACCCTGACCAACCTTAGCAACTACAGAAAAATATATTAAAAAAAGAAAAACAATTAAAATTTTCAGAGGAATTGTTAGGAGTGCCAATAATTGTGGCACACATGATTTAAATATTTTTTATTTTTTTTTAAATGTATGATTTGTTTTACCACCAAAGTTATGTACTTAAATAAAAGGTTGGATTTTTCTCTTTTTTTGCATTTGGGTTCTATGTTGTTTTGAAAAAAAGGAGAATTTTTAGAAGTCCACGACCACATCTTAAACAGGGGTGCCAATAATTGTGGAGGCCACTGTAAATATTCAGTAAATATTCATAAAAATGGTATTCAATAATATTTCAAATTAGACATTCACAATGAGAAAAGCTATTTTTAACTGAATAAGTTAAGTGTTGCTCTATTATTCAGGGGCAATGCAAGCATTTCTAAGAAAAATAGTTCACAAAAGGTATTACCTCATCCTATTAGGATTGCTGTTTTCTGGTAGTCTCCCAGTGTCCCAGCACGTTAAAAAAGGTTTGACCTTCCAGTAGAGAGCCTGTCTGCTACTGACCTGCTGTGCACTTCAGGACTCCACACACCCCATGTGTGCAGGCTATTTGTATGAGTGAATATGGAACTCCATAGCACTGGATTTAGTTCAAGCTGATTATTCTCCTGCAGGGATGATAATGGCCATGCCTAAAGATGTTTTGTTGCCATTATCTTCCTGACATTTTAGCTTTACTCCTCAGTGTAAAATTCCAAGGTAGACATGAGATGGGTTTAATATTCAAGCCATTGAAATTTCAAAACATAAAATTATAAATAAATGTAGAATAGCATCACTTTCTTTTTATAAACTTAAATAAGAAAAAATCTCTATTGCTGAAGAAAACAATAAACAATTATATATATATATATATATATATAAGAAAAAAAAATAAAACTTGAAATCATGTGTGCCACAATTATTGGCACCCCTGATGTTAATACTTTGTACAACCTCCTTTTGCCAACAAGACAGCACTTAATCTCCTCCTATAACATTTCACAAGATTGGAGAACACAGAGAGAGGGATTTTTGACCATTCATCTTTCTAGATCATCCAGTGTCCTGGGTCCTCTCTTATGCACTCTTCTCTTTAGCTCGCCCCACAGGTTTTCGATTGGGTTGAGGTCTGGGGACTGAGATGGCCATGGGAGGACCTTGAGTTTGTGACTGCTGAACCACTTTTGTGTAGATTTTGCCACATGTTTTGGATCATTATCCTGCTGAAAGACCCAATGACGACCCATCTTCAGCTTTCTGGCAGAGGCCATCAGGTTTTTATTTAAAATATTCTGGTACTTCAAAGCGTTCATAATGCCATGCACCCTAACAAGGTTCCCAGGGCCTTTGGAAAGAGAAACAGGCCCACAGCATCACAGATCCTCCCCCATACTTCACGGTGGGCATGAGGTGCTTTTCGGCATACTCATCTTTTGTTTTACGCCCGACCCACTTAGAGTGTTTGTTGCCAAAAAGCTCAATCTTAGTCTCATCTGACCAAAGCACACAATCCCAGTTGAAGTCCCAGTACCGCTTAGCAAACTCCAGACGTTTACGTTTGTGAGTGTTAGTGAGAAAAGGCTTTTTCCTTGCATGCCTCCCAAACAGCTTGTTGGCATGTAAAGAGCGTCTGATGGTTGTTTTGGAGACTCTGTGAGCCCAAGATGCCACTCTTTGATGCAATTCTGTTACGGTGAGCTTCGGAAATTTTTTTACCTCTCTTACCATCCTCCTTACTGTGCGTTGTGGCAAGATAAACTTGGGACCTCTTCCAGCCTTGTTTGTCACTGTTCCAGTTGTTTTAAACTTCTTAATGATTCCTCTGACTGTAGATACCGGCAAGTTAAGGCGAGTGGCTATTTTCTTGTAGCCATTGCCTGACTTATGAAGGTCGACACACATCTGCCTTACTTGAATGGTGTGTTCTCTTGTCTTTGCCATGTTGACAAATGGGTAAGAGAATTAGGCCTCTGTGTCACGTCATATTTATAGCCCAGGGAAACAGGAAATCATTAATTCACTAAATAAAATATATATAAAAAAAAACAATTACATTTTTCAGAGGAATTGTTAGGGGTGCCAATAATTTTGGCACACATAATTTAATTTTTTTTTTTTTTCTAAATGTATGATTTGTTTTACCACCAAAATTATGTACTTAAATGAAAGGTTGGAATTTTCTCTTTTTTTGCATTTGGGTTCTATGTTGTTTTAAAAAAAAGTATATATAATATATATATTCACTAATGAATATTTATCAGTGGGAGTAAGACAGTACATGTGTGTGGAGGTATGCGCTGGAGAGAAGGGGAATGAAACTCAGTAGGAGTAAGACAGAGTACATGTTTGTGAATGAGAGGGAGGGCAGTGGAGTGGTGCGATTGCAGGAAGAAGAGGTATAGAATGTGTACAACAGTGCAAGGTAATGGAGTGTGTTAGAACGTTACATAAGAGTAGGTTAATTGACATGTTAAAGGGAATAAACAGTGGTGTCTAATGCAAACTTCTTGAGGCTGATCATTGTTTATTCATGATAAAGCCATTAAAAATTTGGATATATTTGCAACTATAATTTTTTTATATTAATAATAATAAACCAGCCTACTTATTTGCATCTTTGTGTCATGATGGGTTTTTTATTTAGCAACAGAACTATTGGTGTAAAGTAAACCACGCTTTCTCTAAATCCACAAACACACAATGCAACTCCTTCTGACCTTCTCTATACTTCTTCATCAACATTCTTCCTCGGCATGAAACCATACTGTTGCTCACAGAAGGTCACCACTTCTCTCAACTTGGCTCAACTACTCTTTCCCATAACTTCATGGTGTGACTGATCAACTTAATTCCACTGTAGTTACTGCAGGTCTGCACATCTCCCTTATTCTCAAAAACCAGTACCAGCACACTTCTTTTCTATTCCTCAGGCATCCTCTCATTTTCCAGAATTGTTAAACAATCTGGTCAAAAACTCCCCCATCTCTCCTAAACATCTCCATGCTTCTTAATAGCTGCTCTCACTTCCTCCTTACTAATCCTTTTAACTTTCTGCTTCACCATCTCTACACCATCCAAACCTCTCTCTCCCCAATTTTTCTCGTTCATCAGCTGCTCAAAATACTCCCTCCATCTACTTAACACACTCTCCTCACTAATCAACAAATTTCCATCTCCATCCTTTATTGCTCTAACTTGCAGCACACCCTTCCCAGCTCGGTCCCTCTGCCTGGCCAATCAGTATAAATTCTTTTCTCCTTCCTTAGTGTCCAACTTCTTATACAGCTCCTCATATGCCTTATTATTTGTATAGCCCTTTTAATAATGAACATTGTCTCAAAGCAGCTTTACACAAAAAATGTGGTGATAAGAAGTGAATATGTTCTTTATAAGTAAGTTTGTCCCTGATGAGCAAGCCGGTGGCGACTGTGGCAAGGAAAAACTCCCAGAGATGGCATAAGGAAAAAATGTTGAGAGGAGCCAGACTCAAGAGTGAACCCATCCTCATCTGGGTTGCACCGAATGTCCATTTATAGCAGATATACAATGTTGCGGGGTACAGTGAAGATGATCAGAAGCGAAAAGAAGTCCTGAGTCAATGTAGCAGACTGTTCACATTAGCTACAGTCCAATCCATCCTCAAATCGCCCGTTCTTACTCAAGAATTTCATGGAACCACCCAAGGCATTGATGAGAAACCGTCCCAAGCTGCACAGAAAGGTCTCCAATCGAAGAGAACACTCTCCAGAGGCAGGCCTGCACGAAGTGGGAAGATCCATGAAGTGGGGAGGAGCAGGAACAGTGGTCACTGGAACCTTTAGGAGCATGTTTAACTCGACCGAGAGAGAGAGAGAGAGAGAGAGAGAGAGAGAGAGAGAGAGAAAGAGAGAGAGAAAGAGGGGTGACAGAAAAAGAAGGATATGTATTATTATGTGTCTTTATTGTTGTATGAAAGTTAATGTCACTGTGCAGTTTGGACTCAAGCAAGACTCGCTATGGCAGCATAGCTAAAAGAGAGAACCAGAAGGTAACACAGACATGAGGGATTTCTGGGATAAGAGACGACCCACCACACCATTGTCAACAAACCTGAGTTAACATGTGAAAGTGAGGGGACGACAGCATACAAATATCCTAGTTCACCAAACACTCTATATCCATATTCCCTCCAGATCTGTGCCTTTTCCTAAGAAAAAAAATCTACTGATAAAAGGCTTGACTAAATAAATACTTGTTTAAATAATGTTTGAGTCCCGAACACTGATTAGAAGGCTGTTCCATAACTGTGGGGCTTTATAAGAGAAAGATCTGCCACCTGCTGTAGTTTTAATTTTTTGAGGTACCAACAGACGTGAGCCTCAAAGGAAAGACTAGGGTCAATAATAACACCAAAGTCAGAAACAGAAACACCATCCAGAGATGCTACGTAATTGGAAACGTTGCTTCAAGCTACATGTGGTCCTAGTAAAAGTACTCCTCTTCTTCTTTAGCTTCAAAACCATCCTACAGACCACCATCCAATGCTGTCTAGCTACACTGTCCCACACCAACACCTTACAGTGTCCAATCTCCTTCAGGTTGCATCTTCTGCATAGAACATAGTCCTATCATACCTACCCATAACCTCTGTTCCCTTCAACTACATGCCCATTAAAGTCTGCCCCAATCACAAATCGTTCATTCCTAGGTACACCATCTACAACTTCATCTAATTCACTCCAGAATTTTTCCTTCTTCCCCATCCCACAGCTGACTTGTGGAGCATAAGCACTGATGACATTTATCATCAACCCTTCAACTTCCAGCATCACATTAATCACCCTATCAGAAACTCTCTACACCTCCACTACACTCTAACTGTACTCTTCCTTCTGGATCACCCCTACACCAAATGCTAAAAGAGCTATACAAAAACAAAAATGTATTTAATTAAATTATATTTGTGTAATATCCTTGATTTATAGAGGACTAGTTTGCACATTTTTTTTTTTTTTTGTGTGTGACATAATTAAATATTCTCCTTCAAAAAGCATATAAAAATAAATGATGTTATTGATTGTCTAAGTCTTAATCTTGGCATAGAAATCCAGAACAGCTACATTTAATTAAAGATAATTTGCAAATATTGTTTTCAATACTTATTTAGATTATCTTATAGCATTTAAGTATTTAAATACCATTTAAGAAAGGATAGTGTTACTACAATGCATGAGTTAAGATCATGCTTATTACTTTTCAAAAATGCACATTCACTCATTTTCCAGTCAAAGCAGAATAAATTATTAGCATTATTAGCCATTAAGGGGAAATTAAATAAGGAGAAAAAAAATCATTTAATTTCTTTAAAAAGGACACAATGAGGAGACAATTTCATAAAAAAAATGGAGACAGAGACAATATGGACAACATTTAATAGTTTATTAATAATTTGCAGTGTACATTCAGTGATAAGTCAGTTTTTATGTTGCCAGACACTGTTGGAGAGACCAGCAAAACATTCAGGTACAGGATCTATTTAATTTGCAGTTTAACCATTTGTATCTATTTTCATGTAGTCAGTTAAACATTTTTTTAACTATGACCTTCCATTCCACATTCCATTTCCATCTAATCTACAAAGTCCTGTCAACAACATACATACTGACATTACTGTGCTAGTTATAAATCAAAACATTTTAAATCTAGTCAGACGCATGTAGCTGCAGGAAGCTACATGAAGCTTTACCAATGAAATATATCAAGTGCAACAAAAAAGTACTTCACGACTGAGAAATGTTACCCTTGTTGTAAATCAACAGAGTATTGTTTATTGTTAAATTTGACCCATAAACAATAATCTGTTAACCTGTGACATTAACCTGTGGCCTTTTTAACATTTCTTTTCCTATATCCCTCTAAGCTCACTATACTTATACACTACTGTTGGTGCTAACATAGCTTTTTTTTTTTTTTCACTTTTACCTGCATTTCCCCCTCACAGAAACTGAATGACACAAGAACTGACCGATAAAAACCTTTTTTTTTTTTTTTTTTAATGTAATTTTTTTTTTTTTAACAACACGACTGAATTAAACAGTTACCGGGGGTTAACACATTAAACAGAAATCTAAGATCAGTTAAAAGCAAAGTCATTATTTAAAAAAGCCTGTTAATTTTAAGTGTATCTTGCTGAGAAAAGAACAACAGCGTTAAATATTATAATTATATGTTTTTAATTACTTATAAAATATATTTGCACATTTCTTCCATTTTTGTGAAACAAATGCTACTGTAGCTTTAGA
The DNA here is from genome assembly GCA_024362625.1 of Silurus asotus. Classification (NCBI taxonomy): domain Eukaryota; kingdom Metazoa; phylum Chordata; class Actinopteri; order Siluriformes; family Siluridae; genus Silurus; species Silurus asotus. The sequence continues at coordinate 629,878 of MU530557.1, forward strand.
TGAACACCAGTGATATTTTTTTTTTTTTTTTTTTTTTTTTTTTTTTTTTTTTTTACTCTTGCAACAAAACATTAAAGGGATTGTCACCAAACAACAGGTTATTAAAAATTATAGATAGCAAGACATGAATGACGACCCCTTCTATCCTAGTTAAGTAAAAAAAACAAAAAAAAAAAACATCAACAACAACAATAACAATAACAACAACTAAAAAACAAGGGAATAAAACAAAACTAGAGCACACTGCTCCATTGGCTACAGTCAAGAATTTGCACAGAAGATTTCAGAGGCAATGTGTCTTTTTTCTTCTCATGAAGCATGTTTTTACCAACTTCGGAGGCTTGTGAGATTGAACTTAATTCATGGTAATAAGCACATATCACTTTTATTTACTTTTTATATTAACAATGTCTTGAGGAAACTTAAGAGCTGACGATGAAAAAAATTAGGAAATGGAATGAGATCTGCAGAGCTTTCCCACACCCTCATGTACAACCAATGTTGGGAGAGCTGGGCTGGGCAGTACAAAACATGGGAAATTTCTCCCCCAGAACAATGGATTATTCTCTCTGGGTGCAATGAGACCATTTGGCAGCTGAGGCAAGCTGTGCACTGAAAAATGGCATTATCCAAAAGCAGTCTATTATGAGTCTAAAAGGCAATGAGTGTGCTTAGATGGTAGCCCTAGTCCACCAAAAAATAATTTTCTTTAGGATTAAAAGAAAAATTGAGCGAGACAAAAGGGGGAAGGAATTAGCATGCACATTGCTAACACTGACCCGCTTGTCCACTGTTTGCCAAAAAGAAACAGAAAAAAATTTAAACAACAAAAAAAAGAGTTCTGTTACAATTAAGCCATGACTTTTGTCATAGCTGGGCAGACACATTAATTGTCCAGCACACTCTTTCTTTGTGCCTAATATAAACAAACTCTCTCATGAAACAAAGCTGTGTGCCCCCTACTTTAGATATAAGCACACATTCACATATCAACAGCACTTGCAGTCTTGGTGTGAGTGTCTATAAGCTAGTTAAAGCACAATGTCCTTCAGGCGCTTGCTACTTGGGGATTCCTTCTCCCGCCCATCCTGCAGCAGTGGGTTGATCTCACGCATGGCCGGCTCACTGTCTTTGCCCTCTGGTTGGCGCAGCAAACTATGGTTTACAATGCGCTCAACATCACAGCATTTTAATGTATTGTAGCCAGTGGGTGGCTTAGACTGTGGGCTCTTGTGATGTGCCGGTGATGTGATGGGGCTGATGGCCTCACGCCCATTTCCAGCCTCACGGATGCCACTATTAGCTTTAACGTTGCAGATGCTTGTGGTCATCTCATTTGTCCTTTTGTCTTTTGGCTCCTCTTCTGGTCCATCCTTGCCAAAGGTGGCAAAAGTCCTTTTGGTGGTTCCGCAGTCCTCATAATGTGGCATATCCATGCCTGTAGCCTCAATAGACAAGGCAATGACATCACGATTACGCTCGGGTGACTTAACATGCTCTGGCACTGGCATACGTGGCATCCAACAACGGTCTGAGTGACCTAGGATCCGACACTCATCCTGGCAGTGGAAGCCTTCTGAGGGATCTGAATAAATGAGAAATAGAAGATTTTGTGTTAAACACAAAGCTCTTGTACTTCTTTGTTGATTATTAAATTTTCATTCTTTTTATTTATCAAAGCAAACATGAAAAAGGATTCAAAGAAAGTTGCCGGTTTGGCTTACATACAACACTTCTGCATTGTAGTTTTCCTCGCTGTTAGCTAAAAACTTAAAAAAGAAAAACTATTTTTTTTATTGACAGACAGCATGTTTAATTTATATGGTTTTATTTTTCAGGGTCTAAGTATTAATTGTGTGGTCCTCAATTATGTCTTTAAGCAAACAAATAACCTAAAGTGACATCAGATTTCAATGTGTAGTATTTTTTCCCCAAAACACAAACTAACAAACCCGATGGAAAAATACACAATCTGCAATCATTAAGAAAGAAATTAAAAATAGAGAAGTATTACAAATTTCATAAAAGATAACCATTTGAGTTTGGTGTTCTGGAACCCTCACGTTTTATATCATGCAATGAAAGAAGGATATCAGCCATGACCTCAATCTGCATACAAAGCTGCATACAAACAACTCAAGTTGGAATTGGAATTTGTCATCAAATAAAATACAGGAAAATAACCCCACCTTGACTTATCAGTGAATTGTCCAATTACCTTTAACCTATGAAAATGGACCAGCATGTAAAATGTTTTTATTACATTTGAAGTGATATTCTGAATTAAACCCATCATACCCATCATCAAACCCATCTCCATCATACACTTCAATCATATGTTGCCACTTTTGCCTTGTTATACACACCAGTTTGACCAATATAAACAAGTAACTTGACCTGTTTTTTTAATTATTGATAATTTCCAGAGCGAGTATTTGTTGTTACCACCATTTGTTTTTTTTTGTGCATATGATGTATATTTATTTAAATAGACATGCATTATTAAATAAAATTTTGGGGTAAAAATGGGCCACGTCCATAATGGCAAAATGGTGTTTTTTTGAAGGACTTTCTACACCTTGGTGCATTCAGCTGAGCATACCATCTGCACCAAGTTTTCTGACTTGCAGGATATCTAGAGCAAGCCATGCCAGACCAGGTCCAGAAAGAGAGTGAAAGACCTCAGCCATATCAACAATGGACTATAGTCTCTGTTACATTAAAGGAAGCACTTTCGATCCTTTAATGCAAACACAGAAAGAATGAGGAGGAGCTCCTCCCCTCTAGGCTATTAGAGTTTAAACCAGAAAAATATGTTATACCTGGACTTTCTCCACTGGACTTACTTTAACCTCCTTTGCACAAAACATCTGTACAATTGCACAACTGACACTTTAACTCTAGACTGGCACAGTTAAAATCAGCACATGGACACTTTAGTAATGACCATGCTGGAACAGGTTTGGGTGTATATATATATATATATATATATAATACTTAATTACATGTTATTTCTATTTACATCTTGTACAAAAAAAAAGGATTTTACTACATGTCGTGCTCTGTCTGAACATGCATGTGACAAATTCAATTTGTATTTGAAAAGAATATGGGAGATAATTGTCAAATGTATGTCAAATGTATGTAGCTGTAGGCCTGTTGAAAGCCTCTCTGTCTTCTTTGTGTCTTCTCATCAGGAATGTTCTGTTCTTTGTAAGATCACAGTGCCATATTTCCTTGTTGATGTCTTTTTTGTTCTATGATTCCTACATGGAGGAAAGTATTTGGAAACCTAATTTTTCCAGTCACGTGTTTCTTTCCCTTATCGCAAAGCTGAAGGCACAACATTGTAGAGGGTGTCTGGATGCAGTAGCATGAATTTTTCCCTTCACTTGAACTAGGAGACCCAAACCTGTGCCAGCATGACTATACCCTTGTGCACAAAGCAAAGTGAATAAAAATATGCTTTGCCAGGGTTGGAGTGGAAGATCTTCTCCTATAGAGCTTTGACCTCGACCCTATCTCAAACCAACCCTGATTTTTACAATATACATGCTTCCCTTGGAAAATATTATTAAAAGGCATGGGATTAGCTTCCAATGTTATGCTGATGATACCCAACTATAAATCTCATCGAAACCAGACGATATAGCTTAATTGGTTCGAATAACTGAGTGTGTTAAAGAATTAAAAGACTGGATGACTCATATCTTTCTATTATTAAATTCTGATAAGACAAATATTTTGCTCATCAGCCCAAAACCCAGTAAACAGAAGCTCTATCATTTCAACCTGCATTTGGAAGAATTTTCTGTAACTACTAGTTTAACAGAAAAACATAAAAAGACCTTTTATTTTAGACAGCAACTTGTCTTTTAAAAATCATATCAACCATGTTACAAAAACTGCCTTCTTCCACCTTAGAAATCTTGCTAAGCTAAGAAACATGTTGTCTATATCTTATGCAGAGAAGCTCGTCCATGCATTCATGATCTCCAGACTGGACTATTGAATAATGTAATTACTAGGTGGTTGTCCTGCATCATTAATAAACAAGCTACAGTTAGTCCAGAATGCAGCAGCCAGAGTTCTCACAAGGTCGAGAAAATATGACCATATAACCCCAATCTTATCATCCCTACACTGGCTACCTGTTAAGTTAATGGACTACAAACTACTGCTTCTTACTTACAAAACACTAAATGGTTTAGCTCCCATGTATCTATCCAGTTTTCTAACACGCTACAATCCGTCAAGCTCCCTGAGATCTCAAAACTCTGTACTTCTAGTAGTGCCTAAAATAACAAAGTCCACTAAAGGTGGTAGAGCATTTTTACATTTAGCTCCTAAACATTGAAATAGTCTTCCTGACTGTGTTCGGGGCTCAGACACACTCTCCCAGTTTAAGTGCAGATTAAAAACTTATCTTTTTAACAAAGCCTACACATAACACAAATCACATCATAACCTTGTGCTCCAGTTCACCTGATCACATGCACATTATCAACTTGTGCTGTTACTATCACGAACAACAGCTACGCTAATTCTTCTCCACCGCTTCTGTTTCTCTACCTATCCCGAGGCATCCTGAGGTTGCTCCAGCCCCAGTCATGTCCCAACTCATAAAAATTGTGGACCTTTAAAGAAGTAGATGCCGACACCCGCAAACATCCCGAACCATCTAGAGATGTACCAGCACCAGTTGGATCCCACTTCATGTGGAGTTTTGACATTGGATCTCCTTGAGTGTTTAAAGGCTCTGGAATGGAGAAGCTGGTGTTTGATATATGATTATTCTAAATGTTGAGCTATTTTATAGGTTGCTCAGTAGCTCCTAGTTTTATAACCACAAATTACTGTGAAATACTGTAGAAAGAACATTACTCATAATCTTACATTCCAGTGCCCATGTTAGTTCTCACTCTCCAGTGTTCTGTATTATTTAAAGATTTATAATCACACTTTTAATGTCACCAATAAGGAGGGGTTGCCCTATTAAGTCTGGTTCCTCTCAACGTTTCTTTCTCATAACATCTAAGGGAGTTTTTCCTAGCCACAGTCACCATGGCTTGCTCATCAGGGATAAATTCACACCATTCACCTTAACTCTTAAAATTCTGTAAAGCTGCTTTGAGACAATGTCTGTTGTGAAAAGTGCTATAGAAATAAACTTGACAACTCGACTATCGAACACCTTTAGGATGCAGTTGAATGCTACCTACATCAGTACCTGACTTTACTAACACCCTTGTGTCTAAATAAGCACAAATCCCTACAAGCACACTTCAAAATCTAGTGGATAATGGAGGGAATTATAAATTAGGACTAATTTGGAATGCGATGCTCAAAAAGCACATACCATACTTAATGACCAGGTGTCCCCAAACCTTTGGCAATTTAATGTATATTTATTTATTGTATAATATAATGTATATATAATTTACAAACTCGATTTCAAAAAAATTAGGACACAACAAATTGTGAATAAAAAAGGAATGCAATAATTTACAAATCTCATGAACCTATATTTTATTCACAAAAGAATATAGATAACATATCAAATGTTGAAAGTGAGACATTTTGAAATGCCAAATATTGGCTCATTTTGGATTTTATGAAAGCTACACATTCCAAAAAAGTTGGGACAGGTAGCAATAAGAGGCTGGAAAAGTTAAATTACATATAAGGAACAGCTGGAAGACCAATTTGCAACTTATTAAGTTAATTGGCAACATGATTGGGTAAAAAAGAGTATACAAATATAAAATATATAATATAAAAATAGGGGAACAATATCAAAAAAAATTGCAAAGAGATTGATGTTATCATCATCAACAGTGCAGAATATCATTCAAAGATTCAGATAATCTGGAACAATCTTTGTGCATAAGGGTCAAGGCCGGAAACCATACTGGATGCCCGTGATCTTCAGGCCCTTAGACGGCACTGCATCACATACAGGAATGCTACTGTAATGGAAATCACAACATGGTCTCAGGAATACTTTCAGAAAACATTGTCGGTGAACAAAATCCACCGTGCCATTCGGCGTTGCCAGCTAAAACTCCATAGGTCAAAAAAGAACCCATATCTAAACATGTTCCAGAAGCGCAGGTTTTTTTTTTGAACCAAGGCTCATTTAAAATGGACTTTGGCAAAGTGGAAAACTGTTCTGTGGTCAGACAAATCAAAATGTGAAGTTATTTTTGGAAAACTGGGACACCATGCCATCCGGACTAAAGATGACAAGGACAACCTAAGTTTTTATCAGCGCTCAGTTCAGAAGCCTGCATCTCTGGTATGGGGTTGCATGAGTGCGTGTGGCATGGGCAGCTCACACATCTGGAAAGGCACCATCAATGCTAAAAGGTATATCCAAGTTCTAGAACAACATATGCTTCAATCCAGACATTCTCTCTTTTAGGGAAGACCTTACATTTTCCAACATGACAATGCCAGACCAAATACTGCATCAACTACAACATCATGGCTGCATAGAAGAAGGATCCAGGTACTAAAATTGCCAGCCTGCAGTCTAGATCTTTCACCCATAGAGAAATGTGGCTTATCATAAAGAGGAAGATGCGACAAAGAAGACCTAAGACAGTTGAGCAACTAAAAGCCTGTATTATACAAGAATGGGACAACATTCCTCTTCATAAACTTGAGCAACTTGTCTCCTCAGTCCCCAGATAATTGCAGACTATTATAAAAAAAAAGGGGATGCCACACAGTGGTAAACATGGCCTTGTCCCAACTTTTTTGAGATGTGTTGATGCCATGAAATTTAAAATCAATTAATTCTTCCCTTAAAATTAAATATTTTCTCAGTTTTAACATTTGATACGTCATTATGTTGTATTCTGAATAAAATATTGAAATTTGAAACTTACACATGATTGAATTTTGTTTTTATTTACAATTTGTACAGTGTCCCAACTTTTTTGGGATAGGGTTTGCATATCTAATTATTTCAGAATAATGTTCCTTAACTTAAAATAGTAAAGATTTTAAATATCACATCATTGACAGTACATATCATTAAAGGATATTGGATATCTCTTTAGAAATTTTTGTGCTCGAGGGACAAGGACAAAAATACATTTTGGATGTACTTTGGTGCCTTAGGCAGCACTGCGTTAAAAAAGGCACTATAATGAAAATTACTGCATGGCTTTAGAAACACCGGGAAAAAAAAATCTGTCTGTAAACACAGTTAACTGTGTCATACACAAACGCATGTTAAAATACTATCAAACAAAAAAGAGATATGTGAAAAAGATCCAGAATCCATCACCTTTTCATTTTTTCTGTGTTAAGACTAATCGAAAATCAGAATTTAAAAAAGGAGGGTGATCAACTGGCCTGTTTTCAGCAACCAACTCAAAAGGCTGCATCTCTGATTTCATATGCAGGTTTTAGAGCAACATGTACACAGCATACTATATCTATTAAAAAAAAAATGCCCTGCCTGCAATGCAGTTCCCTTTTGGGAACTCAAACTGCGTCACGCTCTGAATCATGTGTAAAATCCAGGCAACGGCAAGGCGCAAAGTCACCGGTGGGGTGATGTCACGACCAGGAAGCTAAAAAATGCGCATGCAGTGGAGCTGATGCTAGCTTCTGCTTGTTCGGGTAAGCGCTTTGTGTGAATCTGTGCAACCATGAGCGTTAAAAGCAAGCAGAATTTCTGTCTGTGTTCCTCCTTGCCCCCACTTCATTTTGGGAGGATACACACAGTTGATGTGTCGTTTGCTTGGGAGAGGAGCTCAAGGGAGTCGACTGCTCGCATTGTTATCGCATGGCTATGCTCCCGGAGAGCGTTCTTCCTTGCATTTCGCGCTCTGCTGTTGCCGAGGCAAAGCGAAGCCAGATGTCATGGAGCTTGCAGACGGATCTGGCAGAAGGCATTCTTCCTCGAGTGGGAGTAGCGCGGCGCTCCACATTTCTTCCTCTGAGAAGGGAGAGATTTTGGAAGCAAGCAGCCCACGGACTTCTTCCAGTCTGTGCTGTACGAGGAGCTGGAGGTAGTGACACGGACCATGTCCAAGCTTCAGCTAGCTTGGCCGAATGAAAAACAGAAGCAGCGCACACCCAGAAACCTGGATGAGTGCTTCCTGCGCCATGCGTCACAGCCTCCATGCCGGGTCCTGCCTTTTTTCTCGGATTTGCACACTGAGGTGTCCAGGTCCTGGGAGAGTCCATACATGGCCTGCCTCTTCTCCCAACAAACCTCGATGTGTACAAATGTCGAGGGGATGAAGGAGTGCAGCCAGGGGTCGATGCCATGGGCAGAAGAGACGCTAGCTAGCTATCTCCCCCCGGATGTAGCATCGTCCCTTAAAGCCATGGTACTGCCCACTTAACCGTTGCCAGCCACTTTGGCTTTAGTGGGCAAGGCTTACATGGCAGCGGTTCAGGCTGTGGGTGTGTTGCAGGCATACCAGGCTGACCTGCTGCAGGAGATGGACGAGGGATTCTGGGGCTGACGGTATTAAGGAGCTGCATCGCGCTGCTGACCTAGCCCTAAGAGCCACCAAAGATAAAAGCTAATGCCATAGGTCTGTCCATGTCAGCCCTAGTAGCCACAGAAAGGCATCCATCTCTGTGGATATTTCCGACAGGGATAGGGCTTTCCTGCTTACGGCCTGAAAGCCCCTCCTGGCTTGTTCGGCAATGCCATAGACGTGGTCATCGACAAGTTCCAGGACACCAAAAGGCAATTGGTGGTGTTCCAGTGGTATCTTCCTCGTCGCTCCTATGATTCGGGTCTTCTCCTCCCCGCTTTGTCCCACTCTGGTGGGGCCCAAGCAGGCTCTGGTCCTGGAACAGAAAGTATGCACTTTTACAGCCAGTAAATCAAAGCTTGTCACAATAGATCTAAGGGACACATACTTCCACATAGCCATCCTTCCCATGCACAGGTTTGCTTTCGGGGGGGAGCTTACCAATATCGGGTTCTTCCCCATCTGCCTGGCGCTCTCACTCCGCACCTTCACAAAATGCTCGGATGCGGCTTTGAACCCGCTAAGGTTTCGGGGCATCTGCATTCTAAACTATATCGATGACTGGTTGATATTAGCTCGATCAGAGCTTCTGGCAGTTCAGCATCAAGATGTCATTCTCGCCTGCATGAAGGAGCTGGAGTTAAGACTAAACAGCAGGAAGAGTGTGCTTTCTCCAGTACAGAGAACCACCTTCTTAGGCGTGGTGTGGGACTCGACTGTTATGTGGGCACAACTGCCTCCCGCTCGGATCAAAGCTATCCTTAACACTCAAGAGAGTGAGGGAAGGTCAGTCACTGTAAGCAGTCACTGTGAGCAGTTCCAGAGGCTGCTAGGTCTCATGGCAGCAGCATCCAATGGGATTCCACTTGGCTTCCTGCACATGAGACCACTCTAGTGGTGGCTCAGAGATAGAGGGTTCTCCCGAAAGGGCAATCCACTCCGAACTATCAAGGTCTCACGGCGAGCCCTTTGAGCCTTAGATATGTTTAAGGAACCTGCGTTCCTGTCTCAGGGCCCCATCCTGGGAGCTCCTTGTTGTAGCTTAATGCTAACAATGGATGCATCCCTCACGAGGTGAGGAGTGGTCCTCCCAGACCTGAGGGATCACTATGTGCTAGTCCATACAGACAACACATCGGTGGTCTCGAACATCAACCACTCGGGGTGTCTCCAATCTCGCCCCTATACAGGCTGGCATGGCAGATCCTCCTGTGGTCCCAGGATTATTTTTTTTTTTATTAAAATGGTACCTTCAAAATAATTTTTGCTAAATATATAATAAATATGTGTTTACAAGATTTGCAAATCATTACATTCTAATTTTATTTACATTTTACACAGCATTCCAACTTTTTTGGAATTTGGGTGATACATTATTATTGCAGATGGAAAGATGGAGAACAAACACTTTGAAATGATGTATGTGAGAAAAAGATATTAAAGTAAAAGATACTTCTATATGCACACAGACGTGCTTTTTCAATTCAATTCATTTTTATTTGTATAGCGCTTTTAAACAATGAACATTGTCTCAAAGCAGCTTTACACAGATAATGCGGTGATTAAATGTAAATATGTTCTTTGTAAGTATGTTTGTCCCTGATGAGCAACTGTGGCAAGGAAAAACTCCCCGAGATGGCATAAGGAAGAAACCTTGAGAGGAACCAGACTCAAGAGGGAACCCATCCTCATCTGGGTTGCACCAAATGTCCATTTGAAGCATATATACAAAGTTGCGGGGTGCAGTGATGACGATCAGAAGCAAACTGCACTCCCAAGTCAGTGCAGCAGACCGCCGACACCAACTACAGTCCAATACAGTCCTTTTTCTCTCAATCTTATCTGTAAAGGTTTATTATCTGTAAAGTTTTAAAGTTTTTTTTTTTAGTATGTTATGTTTTGCACCTTCATAAAAAAGCCAATAAAGAGTGCAAAGGTTTGTAATCGTTGCAAAAATTTTAATGAATGTCATATAAACTATTCTTAATAATCCAAGAATTGTATGTAACAGTTATGAGAAACTACTTACAAATAGTTTTTACCTATGGTTTTTATTGGAAAATCTAAAGTGATTTATATGCTGAGTCACTGTTTGCTCACATTAATAGCAAAATACAGATAAAATTCTGTCAGTAAAATTTTAGGCTTTGGGCCAAGGTTGGCTCAAGGGAATGACATTAGCTCAGGCCTGATGAACACACACCAGTCATGGTTTAAAAGGGTTCTTGTCACCAAAAGTCAGTGCCATATAGCAGAAATGACTTGCTACAGTAGAACTCCTGCCAAAGCACAATATCTTTGTCACCCCAATTCAATGCATTTTTATTGGTATAGCGCTTTTAACAATGGACATTTTTTTTAAAGCAGCTTTACACAGATAATGTGTTTAAAAATAATTAATAAGATTGTTCTTTATAAGTGTTAGTTTGTCCCTAATGATCAAGCCAGTGGCAACTGAGGCAAGAAAGAAATCCTGAGAGGGCAATAGGAAAGAAACCTTCAGAGGTATCAGACTCAAGAGGGAACCCATTCTCATCTGGGTGACACAGAGTGTCAATTTATTACAGCTAAAAAAATGTTGGGGTTTGCAGTGAATATTAAATGCAAACTGTAGTCCTGATTCAATATAGCAGAATGTTCACATTATGTACAGTCCAAATCCATCCGCAAAGCTCCTGTTGTTACTGCATAATTTCATGGATCCCCAGGCTGTTAATAAAAAACCATCCCCAGCTGCACAGAGTGGCCTCCATTCCATGAGAAGACCATCCAGAGGCAGGCTGGGATGAAGCGAGCAGAAGTCCTTCATAGACCCTCTTTGGTGCAGTTGTAAAATACATCTTTCTAAAAAGCATTAACAGCCCTCTCACACTTTCTCTTTGAATCACATGATGTTTCTGTCGTTTTACTTATTTCCAAATAAAAGTCATCAGCTTGTATTCTAGATAATGTTCATAAATGTTTATACAAACAGATAATTCCAGAAGTAATCAAACCCATTTAATAAATCTGTTCTAAAAATAATAAACTCTTCCCTTAACACTGGTTATGTAATTGTTCAAATTGTCAGGTATCAAACCTCCCCTTTAACTCCAAGATCATAAAAAAGTTTATAGCACAGCAATAATGCTCATACCTATGTAAGAATTACATTAATGAAATGTAAGATTTATATTGTATGAGGAAGTCAGGTGTGGCAGAAAAGTATGGGGGTGGGGCAGGACATGTAATAGGACAGTGTGACAACATTAAAGTGTGAAGTAGGAATGACAGACTGGTTCAAGGTGGAGGTCAATCATTTCGAACATATATAGCTGATGCAGTACACAGGGAAATAAGGCAATGTTCCTCCAGAACCCTAGTGCTACCTTTAACAACATACAGCTACATAAAAGAAAACACAGAACTACGGACTAGTAAGTGCCCTCGCCACATAAAGTGCATTGTGTACAATTAAACAGTGCAAAGACAACACAATACGGTGTAAGACAACACAAGACAGTGTACGACAAACACACAAAACATAAATAAAATGTATGTTTTGAGAACGGAGTACCGGAGTGTTCCTTGTCATTAACAAAATGTAAACAAAAGGGTTTGTGCAATACAGCAATAGCAGCAGTCAAAAAAATGTGCAAAAACAGCATGCAAACAGCATGAAAAACACTTTGTAATAATGAGTTAATATGATATGGGTGGTACTGAAGACATGGATGTGTGAAGTAAGTACGAGTGTGTGTTAAGTCCGGGTTGTACAGATCAGTAACACAGTTCAGCCACACAGTTGAGTGTGTGCGTGCGTTTCAGTTCAGTTCTGTGTTGAGAATCTCGATCGCTTGGGGGAAGAAACTGTTGCACAGTCTGGATGTGGTGGGCTGAATGCTTCGGAAGCAATTTCCTGTTGGCAGGAGGGTGAAAAGTGTGTGTGGGGTCATCCACAATGCTCTTGGCTTTGTGGATGCAGTGTGTGGTGTAAATGTCCGTGATAGAGCGGAGAGAGACTCTGATGATCTTCTCAGCTGTCCTCACTCCTATGTAGGGTCTTGCAGTCTGAGACAGTGCAGTTCCCAAACCAGACAGTGATGCAGCTGCTCAGAATGCTCTCAATGGATAGAGACACTGCTGGGCTTTCTTGGCAATAGAGCTGGTGTTGAGTGACCAAGTGAAGTTCTCTGCCAGATGAACACCAAAGAATTTGGTGCTCTTGACGATCTCTATGGAGGATCCATTGATGATCAGTGGAAAATGGTCACTCTGTTCTCCTTAAGTCAACAACCATCTTTTTAGTTTTGTCAATGTTTAGAGGCAGGTTGTTGGCTATAGACCAGGCAGTTAACTGGACTGACTGAGGTCTCCTAGTCAGAAAGTCCAGGATCCAGTTATAGAGGGAGGTGTTCCTCACCCAGTAGGCTCCAGTTCTCGATCAGATGCTGAGCTGAAGTCTATGAACCGTATTTGTACATATGAGTTCTTATTGTCTAGGTGGGTAAAAGCCAGATAAAGGGTCATGGGGATAGCATCGTCCATGGAATGGTTTAGACGATACATGACCTGCATGGGGTCCAGTGAGGGTGGAAGCTGGGTCTTGATGTGCCTCATGACGAGCCTCTCGAAGCACTTATTCACGATGAGTGTGACAGGACGATTGTCATTGAGGCAGGAGACTGCAGACTTCTTCTTCTTGAGGCACATAAGAACAACAGTGCTGCTCAGGGAGATATTGAAGATGTCGGTAAAGACATTGGCTAGCTGTTCTGCACATTCCCGAAGCATTCTGCCAGGAAGGTTGTCTGGTCCAGCAGACTTCTGTGGTTTAACTCTGCATAGTTTTCCTCACTTCAGCTTTGGTTAGACAGAGCACCTGCTCACTGGGAGGAGGGGTGGTCTTCCTCACCGCCATGTTCTTCTGCACCTTGAACTGGGCATAGAAGTCGTTCAGCACAGTGCTGTTCATGGGACAGTTTGGCCTTTGCCATCTTAAAGCCATCTTGTCTCCTGAAAGGTCTTGTGCCACAGTATCTAAACAAACTTCTGTAACATTATGATCCCCCATACCTACTTAGACAAAAGGTGCAGGCTATTTGTTGATACCTCAAATAATTAAGACTTCAACAGGGGGTAGATCTTTTACAAAGCCCTAGAATTATGGTACAGCCTTTCAAGTAGAGTTCAGGACTTAGTCACGGTCTCAGTGTTTATGTCTAGGCTGAGAACACACTTAGTTAGTCAAGACTTGGTTTATTTATGTAAAGGAGCAGACCGGAGAGATTATGGATATATAATGTTTAGTTTGTTTTTGTCCCTTCACTCTTACACATTCACACAGGTTTGTTGATGGTGGTGTGGCTTTGATAAGAGGCCACATGTGCAGCTGGGGATGGTTTTGCATCAATGTCCTGGGGATCCATGAAATTACAGAGTAAAACAGGAGGTTTGTGGATGGATTTGGATTGTCCTTAATGTTGACAGTCTGCTACAATGTCTCAGGACTACAGGTTGCATTTGATCACGTATCACCGCAGACCTTAACAACATTTTTCTGTAATAAATAGACATTCAGATAAGGATGGATTCCCTCTTGGTTCTGGTTTCTCTTAAGGTTTCTTCCTTATGCCATTTAATTGAGCTTTTCCTTGCCACATTTGCCACCGGCTTGCTCATTAGGGGCAAACTTACAATTATATAGAACAATCTTATTTATTCTTTATTACTGCATTATCTGTATAAAGCTCCACTCTTAAAAGCACTATACAAATAAAACGTATTGAATTGAAAACAGTTTTCAGAAAACAGAAACCAATTTTGATAAGCCCATGTACACATCCATACATGTGACTGTTACTTACAAACAGGGTTCCATACAATATCACCAATAAAACATACCAAGATTTGTGTTAATTTCATTAACAACAGGACACACATTTATGATTGACAAGTAACCATTACTAAACTACCATAGTCTATGCCATACTATTCCAATACAATTAATATTGCAATACACAATGCCATACTCATTTAAGCATACAGAAAATATATTTACTAGAATTTAAGAAGTTAGCATATTGTCATTTTATTACAAAACTTAATGTGGAGGCATGTCTACAAACATTTAGGTATATTCAGCAATACATGGTATGGTATCAGTTTTCTTACAGGTGATCAAAACTTTACCTTGTATTTCTCATTCCTAAATACAAATCCAGCCATCCACTATCATAACTAACCAACCCCGTCTAAATGGCAGAGGAGGCGGAGTTTCAGCTATTTATAATAATAATCTAAGCGTCAAACAAAAGACTAAACACAAATGTAAAACATTTGAAGTTCTTTACACCAACATAAAGTCAGTCAGTCAATTCCATTAATTATTATTTATAGACCTTCAGGGCCCTACTCTGATTTTCTCATAGAATGTGCAGATTTCATCACAAATTTAGCTACTTTTTTAGACAAAGCATTCATTATTGGTGACTTTAATATTCATTTTGATAATCAGGAAGACTCCTTAAGAGCAACAGTTGCGTCCATTCTAGATTCAGTTGGAATTAATCAAAATGTTATAGAATGTCCACTCATAGTGGTGGACACACTCTTGATTTGTTGTTAACATTTGGATTAAAAAAAAAAAACCTTTATAATAATTCCACAGTCTGAAGCTATTTCAGACCATTATCTCATTTTTTTTTAAATCTGCCTCAGTCATTGCATTTCTACCTCACCACGTTACTGTATTAAGCGTACTTTCACGTCAGCTACAGCAGCGCGTTTTATCAATAATGTTCCAGAAATTACGATATTAAATAGATCTCGGTCTGACCCCGCAGAGCTTGACTGGGCCACTGAATACCTAGAATCAATGTTACGTTACACTCTAGATGATGTAGCTCCCCTTAAGACCAAAATTATCAGGGAGAAAAAATTAGCACAGTGGTATATTGATCATACGTGCACCTTAAAACAGACCCTCGAAAATTAGAACGTAAATGGCGTCAAACAAAATTAACAGTATTTCAAATAGCATGGAGAGAGAGCCTCCTATATTATAGAAAATCTCTTAATGCTGCTATATCAGCATATTTCTCCACCCTCATAGACAATAACAAGCATAATCCTAGATTAAGATTTAGCATGGTAGCAAAATTAACAGGAAATAAAAGCACTGCACTAACATGCACACCATCATTAGGTAGTAATGATTTCATTAACTTTTTTATTAATAAAGTTGAAAACATCAGGCAATAAATCCAGATAGTTAATATAAATGCAAATTATTTTACAAGTAACCCTATAGATAGCAGTGTTATTATACCAGACAATTAATTACAAATCTTTACTCCTATTTATGAGAATGACTTAATTTAATTAATTTCCTTATCAAAATCATCAACCTGCATTCTCGATATCTTGCCTACAAGTTTTCACAAACAGATAATTCCAGAGGTAATTGAACCGGTTTTAAAAATAATAAACTCTTCCACTAGCACTGGTTATGTACCTAAATCCTTCAAAGTGTTAGTTATCCACCCCCTAATTAGAAACCTGACCTTGACCCATGTCAGCTGTCCAACTACAGGCCAATATCAAATCTCCCCTTTATATCCAAAATTTTAGAAAAGGTTGTAGCACAGCAGTTATGCTCACATCTTTAGGCCTCATCATAGCACAGAGATGGCGCTAGTTAAGGTGGTAAATGACCTGTTATTACCCTTTGATCAGGGTTTTGTCTCTTTACTTGTTTTGCTTGACCTTAGTGCAGCTTTTGACACCATTGATCACACTATACTGCTTGCTGGACTTGAAAATGTTGTTGGAATAAAGTAAACAGCTCTCTTGGCTCAGGTCTTATTTGACTGATCGCTATCAGTTTGTTGATGTAAATGGTGAGTTCTCCACACTCTCTGAGGTAAAGTTTGGTGTTCCTCAAGGATCTGTCTTAGGCCCATTGTTTTTCTCTTTATATATGCTGCCTCTTGGTAAAATTATACATAAACATGGTTTCCATTGCATTGCTAGGCTTCCATTGCTATGCTGATGATACAGTTGTATATTTCAGCAAAACCACATGAGAGAGATCAGCTTAACAATGTTGATAAGTGTGTAAAGGACAATAGACAGTGGATGCTAAATTCAGAAAAAACAGAAGTACTTTTACTAGGACCACATACAGCTAGAAGCAAACTTTCTGATTACGTAGGATCTCTGGCTGGTGTTTCTGTTTCAGCGTGTACGGCTGTCAAAGACCTTAGTGTTATTATTGACCCTAGTCTTTCCTTTGAGGTTCACGTGAATAATATCACCAGGATCAGTATATGATATACCTTTGATCAGTAGATTTTTTCTTATGTAAAGGCGCGGATCTGGAGAGAGCATGGATATAGAGCAGGGGTCGGCAACCTTCACCACACGAAGAGCCATTTGGAACTGTTTTCCACAGAAAAGAAAACACTGGGAGCCACAAAACCATTTTGACATTTAAATTGAAATAACACTACATGTAACTACATGGTTTTTTTTTTGCCTTTATGCTATGTATTATCAAACCATAATGTGTTGCATTTATGAAATCAATGAACTGAAGAGAGAATGAAATTACATTTCTGGATGCAACAAAAAAATGTTGAACTCCTTAAAAAAAGACGTTGAAGGTTACTTTCAAGTAAAATACTCAATGTCTATTTAAATCCTTCTTGAATTAATGAAAAGAACGCCGAACATAAATTATCCACCGGCAGCAAACCAAAATTGCTGTCCTCTTCTGTGTGCCGTCAACCAAAGTTTAAGAAGTCGCATGCCGGTGAGTGCCGCACATTAGCGGTTGTGACGCATATGAAAAGCGACAAAAAACTTTAACACGTTTTATTTAGATTTTATAAAATCTTCAAATTTAGAATTACATTCTAAAAACTAGCGAATAAATTAAAATACATTTTAATGAAATACTCAATATTTATTTTCCAAAGCCACAGGAAGCCGCAGAAGAGGGATGAAAGAGCTGCATGCGGCTCCGGAGCCGCGGGTTGCCGACCCCTGATATAGAGTGTTTGGTGAACTGGAATATTTGTATATTTCACACGTTCACTTAGGTTTGTTGACGGTGGTGTGGTGGGTCGTCTCTTATCTCAGAGATCCTTCATGTCTGTGTTACCATCTGGTTCTCCCTTGTAGTTATGCTGCTATAGTCAGTCTTGCTGTTAAACATGCTCCTGAGGCTCCAGTGACTGTAGTCCTGTACTTAATGTCAGGAGTCTCCTACACTGACTCAGGACTATATGTAATGTAATGTTTCGCTTCTGATCATCATCACTGTACCCTGCAACATCGTATATCTGCTACAAATGGACATTTGATGCAACCCAGATGTGGATGGGTTCCCTCTTGAGTCTGGTTCCTCTCAAGGTTTCTTCCTTATGCTATTTCGGGGAGTTTTTCCTTGCCACAGTCGCCACAGGCTTGCTCATCAGGGACAAACTTACTTATAAAAAAAATGTTCACTTTTAATCACCACATTATCTGTGTAAAGCTGCTTTGAGACAATGTTCATTGTTAAAAGCACTATACAAATAAAAAAGAATTTAATTGATTTGAATAACTAATGTAAAAACATTACATTACATATGAAATGTGTCACATTAATGTAAGTGACATCTTTTAGGATTGCTGGGTGCATACCAGCCTTCAAATATGATTTATTACTGCTGCACTGCCTTCAGATCAGCCTACTATATATATTGAGACTTTTAGGACAGTAAAACTATTGTCTAGATTTTTATATGAATGAACCTGTCTAAGCAATGCATTCTAAATGTATGTATTCTTTATACATACATACCGGTGTCCTTGTGTACCATCGCCAAACACTCCAAAAACACAGAAACAACCCTGACAACGATGATCTGTGGCAGAAGCTATGTGAACTCAGCGTGCCTTGAGGCGTGGCCTGCGGTGGATGAACGGAAGAGGGGGAATTAAAAGCACAGAAAACAAACTAGTGCTAGGCTAAAAGCTAACCCTAGGCAGGCTGCTATACTATCAATCCTGCTGGCAAATGTCTGCTCCCTGAAAAATTTGACTACATCAAACTCCAACAAGCTATTTGGTGTGAATACAGACAGTGCTACATCTATGTGTAAACTGACATGGCTGAGCGACCGTGCATGACTGAGCGACCAGAAGCATTCAGATGGACGGGCTATCCACGTTTCATGCCGACAGAAATGCAGCTCGTGGCGGTGGTCTGTGTGTTTACGTCAATGCAGAATGGTGTAAGAACGTTGTCCTCGTTTCCACCTACTGCTCACCGCTGTGGGAGTTTATGGTTCTGATATGTAGACCTTTTTATTTACCCCGGGAATTCCCCACCGCTATTGAGTGTATATTCCACCTAGTGCTAATGCTAAGGAAGCGCTCAGCAAACTACAAAGCACACACCCTGATGGACTGTTTATTGTCGCCAGAGATTTCAACCATGCAAATCTCAGGACTGTGCTCCCTAAAAATTTCATTAGAATGTGGAATTTGCAACCAGAGGAGAAAACACACTGGATGTTGTTTACATAAACATCCCAGGAACAGCCCTGAGCAGCGCTGTTGTTCCTACGTGCCTCAAGACGACGGCTATTGTTTCCGTGCCAAAGACGTCTACAGTCTCCTGCCTCAATGATCATTGTCCCGTCGCACTCACACTCATCGTGATGAAGTGCATTGAGAGGCACCTGGTGAGGAAGGCGGGCTTGATTGTGGGCTCAGAGTTAGACAGCCTGACATCAGTGGCAGAGAGATGGGCATTGAGCAGTCTCCTGTCAATCATGGAAAGTCCACTGTATCCACTTAAAGGATTATCTCCAGACAGAGGAATAGCTTCAGTAAAAGACTGCCTTGCTTCAATGACAGATTGAGGAGGTCATTCCTCCCCCATGCCATCAGTGCTGACATTCCTCACTGTACCACACACTGTACACTGTGCACCTTGACACTTCGGTTTGCACAGGACTTCCTAAAACACTCAGTAATTTTTAACTTGAGTTTATTGCTCTTTTTAACTTTATTTTCTAGTATTTATAGCACACCTTATTTAATAAGTTTGTGGATACTTCTGGTAAATTTGCAAATTGACCAGATGCAAAACTGGGATGAATGAAGTCTGTCTGTCTGTCTTTCCGTCCGTCCCTGCCTCCCTCCCTCACTGTTCAGTACCAGTCTATGTAGCAGAAAAAGAATCTGAGAAAACCTAAGCAATATCTGTGCCTTACACACTTTCTTCTTAATAAAGCCACATTGCAGCTCCCTATTACAAAATGGCAGTTTACTTAAGTTTAATAAACTGTAGCCTTAATATAATCTTTTTCATGCTCATTATAATCCATTTAAAACTTTGATATGCAATTGTGTCATCCAAAACTACAGATGGGATGTATAATGAAGTACAAATACTTTGTTACTGTACTTAAGTAAATCTTTCTCGTTTCCGTACTTTACTTCACTATTTACTTTTTAAGAAAACATTAACATTTTTACACTTTCTACTTCTTACATTTGAAAACCAGGCTTGTTACCTTAGTTCCAATCTACTTGGTGGCATGATCAATATTTTTTTTTTCTCATTGCAGGTTGTTTTCAGTCCATCACCCTATTTCTTGTCATTGCGTGGCTTTTTCAACATACCATTGGTGCATTATGGCTATCATGCACCAACGATGTAAGCTAGCCAATGAAGCTAACAACGAGCAAGAAGTATGGCTAAAGTGGATGAGACAGAGGGAGTCAGCAATGTAAACATGATAGAGAACAGAGACATTCCTGAACATCATCATCATATTTGCTCTGCTTGTGTTCTACTCCCTGCCCACTCCTTAAGAATTTTATACCGCAGAGCACCATATATTAGGACAGTCAGGCAAAGAAAATTTTCTTTCCCCAGGTAACCTACCTCATTACCATTTAAATGGTCTCCCTGTTGTGCAATACCACTTTTTACATATTATTTTTGTATGTTTCTGTGTATACAAGACAAGACATAACAAGCATGAATCAATAATAGAAATTACTGCATGGGCTCAGGAACACCTCCAGAAATCCCTGGCTGTTAACATAGTTCACTGCGTCATTCACAAATTCAGACTAAATCTTTATCACACAAAGAATAATAAATGTGTGAACATGATCCACAAATGTGATCTATTTGATAAAGCAAATTTAAAATGGACTGAGGCAAAGTGGAAAACTGTTCAGTGGTGAGATGGATAAAAATTGTCGATTCTTTTTGGAATCCATTGACACTGTGTCCTCCCGACCAAATAATTAGGGGACTTTCCAGTTATTATCAGTGTTCAATTAAAAATCCTGCAAGGTATATGCAGGTTTTAAGCAACATATGCTTCCATCCAACTTTTCTTTTGCATATTTTATTGACATCGTAAGACATTGCTAAATTGCATACTGCATCTATTATAAGAGCATGGCTTTCTATTAGAAGACTTTGAGTGCTGAAATAGTCTGCCTGCAGTCCAGACCTTGAACCAACTGAAAATATTTGAAACATCATGTTGAGCAGCTAGAATCCTTTATCAGACACAGATAGTAAATCCAGTTGCAACACAGCAGCTATCAAATAAAAAAATTACCTTATTTCTTTCTTAAAAAATTACATTTCCTTAGTTTAAATATTATGTATAAAATATGGGTTTATAAAATTTGCAAATCATTGAGATTTGTTTTTATTTACATTTTAAACAGCACCCAACACAACATTTTTTGGAATTTGGTTTGTATATTTTGTGTCTTTTTAAAATTTTGTGACATACTATCCACTTTTGGAAAAAATAAATATGAACACTGTATAATTAGATTATAGTTCTGTATGTTGGTCACATAACTGTCATATGATAAAACAAAAATAAATAAAAATAAATAAATAATAAAAAAATATATTAGTGTCTGGATTCACGCCGAATATATATATCTTTCAATCCAATTCAATATTTTTCATTTAAAATGTTTTCAGTGTAAAACAACACTGCCAAAACAGCATTTTCAGAATGGTAGCTTTTAGGCAGAGCAAACACTTGCCTAGGGCAGGGGTCTGCAACCTTTGTTACCAAAAGAGCTATTTAGACCACTCTCTCAACAAATAAAATTTGCCTGAACCTGCAAAACACATTTGACCTTTAGATGAATATAACAATTTGCTGTTTTAAACAGCACTAGTGTGATTTCTATCATATTCGGATTTTAGCAAATTATACAAATTATGTCCATTGGAAAGACTTGGGATAAGGCTCTTTGTCTAAAGGATGTAAATAACTGTTACTCACCTGAAGTGAAACCAGTAAATATCACTGTTTAAATGTGGGTCCCAAACCTCTGGATGCATGAAGAGATCATGTACAGTGATTAACAAAATCTAACCTTTCTGCATAATGACCTAATGACCGAAACAAATGCATCCCTCTGGGGATGCTAAGCAAAAAGATAAACAGTCCCACAAAGAAAGCTCAGCTCATTATGCAGCTATGTGAGCTGTTTTCATTAACTGTTCATTAGAATTTATTATTAAAATAAATGAAGCCTTACTTTGCCGGTTTGTGTCAATGGCATTTAAAAATAAATAATTATTTACAACAGGTTTATTCTGAGATCAATATGTTTAGTATATCTCAAAAATCTTTTCTTATGTGGAACTTTTCTGTCTGTTCATGCTTCATAAAACTATTGACAAACAATGTAAAATCTTGTAGTTTTTGCAGGTGCAAATGTTTAACACATAAAGATCATCTAGCTATCATTTATCTGCCCAAATATTCCATGTGATTTATTACTGCTTTTCCTTATCACAAAATGATATGAATACATTATATCTTTGCCATACCATTGTACCCTCTGATGAGAGTTTACTATAATAATGGCACTCATTCATGTGTCTCACTGTCAATCTCAGGTTTGAAGAATGATTATTAGAACTCAACCTGAGGACAGTTTATGTTTATTTTCTATCCACTATTACTTCAACTAATAAAATGCCTATTTAAAAATGTTATTAATACACGTACATGGAAAAACATCATTAAGCCTTAATTCTAGATAAAAAAAGGGGGCTTTCCACACGTTTATCTAAAACTATATACAGAAAAGGGACAGTGCTAAGGAAACTTTTTTTTTTATTAATGAGATTAGTAGACAGATGTCAAGCAATATTGCATAGGGACAAGTTAATATTATGAAAGCTATTGGGGAAAAAAAGCAAAAGAGAAGTACAAAATTAACCAATGTAACATTACTCAAACCCCAAGTCCATTTCCTGATGGCCGCCACTTACAGCTTTATATCAGTAATGCTGAGCCAGGCATGCATTTAGATGCACCCTCTTTAAGTACATAGTAACAAATGATGCATTCTGTGTTAATCCTGACCTCTGAGGCCATGACACATTCTGTGTTTAAACCCCTGTGCAAATGAAGACAAAAGGAACAAAAGCAGTCAGAAAGAGGTATTGAGCTGGGCTTTTAGGATTGAGAATGATGGGGGAGGGAAGCTGTGCTGGATGAGAGGATGCAAACTCATTGGCTGATGAAACAAACAGAATGAAATGAGCTGTGAAATGTGCACTGATGAAAATACGTTTTGAAATGTCTAGGGGGCAGGGCAGCTTTTGGCCCAAAAATGTAGGGGCATTTTCTTTGTTATTACACACACACACACACTCACACACACACACACACACACACACACACACACACACACAAACACACACACACGCCATTTGTAATAGCAAATCCTCTCATGCTTGGCCAAGTTGGATGGGGACATCAGTGTACAGTCATTGTCAGGTCTCTGCAAAGATGTTCAATAGGGTTTAAGGCAGGGCTCTGGCTGGGCCACTCAAAGCCAGCAGCCATATCACCCTGTAGCCCAAGACAGCTTGCCCACTGAAGCTAAGCAGAGCTGAGCCTGGCCAGTACTTGGATGGGAGACCACCTGGAAAAAAAACAGGTTGCTGCTGGTAGAGGTGTTAGTGAGACCAGTAGGGGGTGCTAACCCTGTGGTCTGTGTGGGTCCTAACACCCCAATATAGTGACGGGGACACTATACTGTCAAAAAGCACCGTCCTTCGGATGAGACGTTTAACTGTGGTCCTGACTCTCTGTGGTCATAAAAAATCCCAGGATGTCTTTCGAAAAACGAGTAGGGGTGTGCCCCGGCATCCTGCCCAAAAAAAACTTGCCCGCTGGCCTACTAATCATCCCCTCATATTAATTGGCTATATCACTCTATCTCCTTTCCACTAATATGCTGGTGTGTGGTGGGCGTTCTGGCGCAATATGGCTGCCGTCGCATCATCCAGGTGGATGCTGCACATTGGTGGTGGTTGAGGAGAATCTTGTTCTACACAGTCAGAGTTCTTCAGGTGCATGTTGGCTTCCATGGTGGGCTTCCATGGGTTTTGCACTGAGGAGAGGCTTCCACCTGGCCACACTGTCATAAAGCCCAGAATACACCAATTAGGCAAACCATTATGACCACGGCTTGTTTATGGCATGGACTCCATTAGACCCCTAAAGGGTCTGAAGTAGTATTTGGCACCAAGTTGTTAGCAGTCCTTTAAATTGTGAGGTGTAGCCTATATAGATTGGACTTGTTTGTCCAGCACATCTCACAGATGCTCGATTGGATTGAGAGTGTGTGTGTGTGTGTATATATACATATATATATATATATATATATACCAACACAGTGGCTACGGAAAGCATTCAGACCCCCTTAAATTTTTCACTCTTTGTTATATTGCAGCCATTTGCTAAAATCATTTTAATTCATTTATTTTCCTCATTAATGTACACATAGCACCCCATATTGACAGAAAACCCAGAATTGTTGACATTTTTGCAGATTTATTAAAAAAGAAAAACTGAAATATTACATGGTCCTAAGTATGCAGACGCTTTGCTGTGGCACTCATATATTTAACTCAGGTGCTATCCATTTCTTCTGATCATCCTTGAGATGGTTCTACACCAGGTGTGGCCAACCCACGGCTCTTTGGCTGGTTTCATGTGGCTCTTACGTTCAAATCGAAGTTTGTGTTTGTGTTTTGAACTCAAGCGAAGCAAACACGCACATTAAAAAAAATAAATAAAAAATGGCAGGGAAAAATGCACAGCAAAACAAAAATATAAAGATGAACACGACGTTTTTAACAGAGTGGGGGAGTTTATATTTTTTTGTTAAACCTAATGGCTAATCATTCTGCCTTTTATGTCAGGCATCATTAGCACATTTCAAAGCTTTAAAATCTTCAGCGCCACTTCAGCTCACTCTATGCTAACATCGACCAGGAATTTCCAAAAGGGACTGAACTTCGCAAGCACAAGTTGGTCACTTTGAAAAATCAGCTATAAAAGCAGATACATTTTTCCCAAAAAATTTGGCTTGGAACATTGCATGGGCTAAAAAGCCATACAATGAAGGGGAGTTTGTTTAAAAATGCCTCAGTGAAGTTGTTGAAATCTTGTCTTCTGAAAACGACAAACTAAAAAGCATGGTATCAGACGTCCAACACAGAATATTGGACATCGGCTATTGAATCACAGTTGCACTCTGACCTGGAATGCCAGAAGTCCCACAAAGCAACATGCATAGTAAAAGAAAAACGCTATTGTAAATTATTATATTTTTGTTTGTGGACTTGGTTAAACTCAGAGTTTGTGTGTCAGACAGTGCACACAATGTGGTCTTGTAGAAGTCAATTTATATCATTATCATGTTGGTGTGTGACATTTACAATAAATCTGGCTGAACAGAGGTGTGTGTGTGTGTGTGTGTGAGTGAGAGGAAGGGATAGGTGAAGTTCATGTGTGCCCATGTGTATGATGTGGCTCTTTGTGGTAACACAGTTAAAAAAATTTGGCTCTTGGTCTCGTGACTGGTTGGCCACCTCTGTTCTACGCCTTCATTTGAGCCCAGCTGTGTTTGATTATACTGATTGGACTTGATTAGAAAAGCCACACACCTGTCTATATAAGACCTTACAGATCACAATGCATGTCAGAGCAAATGAGAATCATCAGGTCAAAGGAACTGCCTGAAGAGCTCAGAAACAGAATTGCAGCAAGGCACAGATCTGGCCATGGTTACAAAAAAATTTCTGCAGGACTTAAGGTTCCTAAGAGCAGAGTGGCCTCCATAATACTTAAATGGAAGACGTTCGGGACGAATAGAACCCTTCCTAGAGCTGGCCGCCCAGCCAAACTGAGCTATCGGAGGAGAAGAGCCTTGGTGAGAAAGGTAAAGAAGAACCCAAGGATCACTGTGGCTCACCTCCAGAGATGCAGCCGGGATATGGGAGAAAGTTGTAGAAAGTCAACCATCACTGCAGCCCTCCGCCAGTCGGGGCTTAATGGCAGAGTGGCCCGAAAGAAGCCTCTCCTCAGTGACACAAAGACACATTAAAGCCCACATGGAGTTTGCTAAAAAACACCTGAACGACTCCAAGATGGTGAGAAATGAGATTCTCTGGTCTGATGAGACCAAGATAGATTTGCCTTCTAAGCAGTATGTGTGGAGAACACCAGGCACTCTAGCGTCTGGCACGTGTCATTTAGATATCATGTCCAAGGCATTCCTTTTGACCTTTGACATCTACATCTCAATCAAAAGGTAAGCACCACGGCTTACACTTTTATCGAAGGTTGTGCACGCCACAGTGTCACAACCCCACCACCAAGCAGACACAAAGCAGGACAAACCCTGACCCCTCCAGCATCAAAGCAGCATTCAACTGATAACACAAGCCAGTCTCTATACCACACACACACACCACCCCGAAAGCCAGATAACCCCCTGGCCTCTCTGGTCGAATTCACAGGGACCCTCAAACCATAAAACAATTCACTCTTGGAACTTGGCCCAGTACGTCTGTTTGTGACACACACACATATACAGACACACACACACACACACACACACACACACACACCAAAGGGAACATTATTTTATTAAATAACTAATAAATAGAATGTCCTACTTCACATGACACAAACATACATCTTTTTTGTATCTTCTCCTATAAATAGAGAAATGTTTAACTCTACCTCAATAATAGTTACACTTTAAAAGGTTTAGTAATATACCTCTGTTTTAATGTGGTCTCTTCTTTTTGATTTCAAAGTTGATTTAAAATGATCTTCTCTTTATTCTTTCTTTCCTACAAGGGTGCATTGTATACACCAGAATATAATGTTGTATGTTAAGTACAGTGAATGAATATAAAGGCAGTAACAGTGCAGAGATGTGTGGACATCATTAAAAGGTACAGAATGGTTCTAATGCTATGGTATTAAAGAGGAATGTGCAGAAGTGTAAGGTAACAAGATTATGGCATTTAAGAATTAGCAAGCTAAATAACCAGTCTACTATATATATATTTATATATAATGTAAGCATATGTACAGTGGATAAATATAAAGGCAGTAACAGTGCAGAGATGTGTGGACATCATTAAGAAGTTAAGAAGTACAGAAATAGTTCTGAGGCTATGGCATTGAAGAGGAATGTGCATAAGTGAAAGGTTACAAGATTATGGCATTTTAGAAGTTAGCAAGTCGGATAAACAGTCTACTATATATGTATATGTGTATATATATATATATATATATATATACATACATACATACATACATATATATACACACACAGGTTATATACACAAATAAATGAAATGTTTGGCAGAATGTACAGTAGGGACATAGAGATATACATAGATAAAAAGTAGTGCAGATGTAATGAGTAATAAAAAAAATATGTACATGTATAGTACAGAGGTTATATACAGTGTTTTGTTTTGTTTTGTAATGATTTATTGATTGATGATTTATGTAAATCATATTGATGATTTATGTAGTGTAGAGTTCAGTAGTGTGATGGTGGATGGAAAAAAGCTGTCCCTGAACTTGCTGGTTCTGGTGCTTATGTTCCTGTATCTCCTTCTTGATGGAAGGAGGTTAAACAGTTTATGACTGGGATGTGAAGAGTCCTTGATAATGTTGTAAGCTCTGCGCAGACATCTGCTGTGGTGAAGGTGTTCAATGGCAGGTAGTTGGGTGCCAGTGATCGTTGGGCAGTTTTGACCACCCTTTGCAGTACCATATAGTGATGAAGCTGGTCAGGATGCTCTCAATGATGCAGCGGTGGAAACTTGTTAAAATCCCTGGAAACAGATGAGATTTCTTGAGACTTCTCAAGAATTACAGGCGCTGTTGTGCTTTTTTAACCAGGGCTGAAGTATTCTGCTGCCATGTCAGATCCTCAGAGATGTGAACTCCCAGGAACGTTAAGCTAGAGACTCGTTCTACCTCCATTCCTACTTCCATTGATGTTGACTGGGAGATGTCTCCTGCTTTTGGATTTCCGGAAGTCCACAATGAGCTCTTTGGTCTTCGTGGCGTTGAGGGTCAGGTTGTTGGTGGCACACCATGCTGCCAGATTACGGATCTCTTCCCTGTAGGCTGATTCATCGTTGTTGTCGATCTGGCCGACCACGGTGGTGTCATCTGCATACTTGATGAAGATGTTGGAGTTATACAGAGTAGCACAGTCGTGGGTGAACAGGGAGTAGAATAGTGGGCTCAGAAGCCCTGCGAAATGCCAGTGTTCAGAATGAGGGTTGAGGATACCTGGTTGCCCAACCTGACAGATTGAAGTCTGTTGGTGAGAAAGTCCAGAATCCATCTGTAAGTGGAGGTGCAGATACCTAGGTCACTGAGCTTAGTGATCAGAGTACTGGAAGAAAGACAGACAGGCAATGGTTTACCAAGCAGAGTCATCTTTATTCACTTTCGTTTTTCACCCTGGCGCTTTCCCTTCCAGTATTCACGCCAGGGCCCACCCACACACTCAAGGCTCGGGACGCCCTTCCTTTCCGACGTTCGCCGGCACGCGCTTACTTCGGCATCCGCCCGTCTCATTTGCAGATTGGCCGCCTTCTCTTTTAGCGCCGCCCGAGTTTTCTCACGGGCCGGCACGCCTTTTTTCTCGTCCACCCGAGATCACTCGCTGGCCGACACATCTTTCCACCAGCACCCGCTCGTGCTTAGTCCCTGTTCGATGACCCTTCGTCTCTCTGCTTGGTGACACTCTTCTCGAGGTTGGCATCTCTCTCTCTCCTCTCCTCAGTCTCATCAGCTGCAGGTGTTTCTTACCGCTCGTTCCGTCCGGCTCCGCCCTCCACTCGCGCCCCACAGCCACAACTGTATTGAACGCAGAGCTAAAGTCAATGAACAGCACTTCATAGTGAGTGCAACCAGGTGAAAGTCATTCAGGCATTTGGCAGCTGAGTGCTTAGGCACAGATATGATGGTAGTGGTCTTCAGGCTCTAGGAACCGTTGCTTGGGCCAATGACAGGTTGAAAATGTCACTGAAAACCTGTGCCAGTTGTCGAGCGCATGCTCTAAAAACACGTACTATGCCATCCGGGCCAGCTGCCTTGCGTGCATCCACTCTGCTAAACACTGAATAGATGTCTGTTGTTGAGCGTGAAAGTGGGCTGTAAGCTGTGGAAGAGTCAAATGTCCTGTGCTTTTTTTTTTTTTTTTTTAACCTTTTTGAGATCTTCCAGCAAGCTGTATCTTCGAGTCGGCCAGGTCAAGTCAACTCGCTCGCTCGAGGGAAGGGCCTGGGGGCCCAAAGGCCCAGAGGGTCAGACGTTCGAAACAGCTTGGTACCGACTCTCTCTTCCTCTTCTTCACTTTTCAAGCTTCATTTTTCAAGAACAACAACTGCTCTGATCTTCAGGAGAACCTGAAAGAACATTTGACTCCATTCTAACTGACTCTTCAAAGATCTCTTTGTCGCATCCGGACTCTTGTGCAACAAGCCAATGCAAGTAACCGTTTTACCAACCAATTTAGATGCGTATTTAAGTGTCAACCCCTTTATTGAATCTTATAGTGAATTTTATTTTCTGTGACAATTTCTCAGTTATGGTGTAATTAATTTTGAAGCTTAAGCTTGCCATTCCTTTCCTCTTTTCCTTTCTCTTCCTCCTTTTCCTAATTTTAACTTTTGTTTATTTGTTTATTTTCTTAATTTCTTTTTATTTGTTTGTGTAGTTAGTTTTATGTTGTGTTTGTCTCATTCATTAAATGCCATAATTTTTCACAAGTGATTTGTCTCTGAGTGCCGCTCACATTTTAAGGTTCCTGCAACATTTGATCTGAACTACATGCTCTATTGATTGTACGGTATAAAGTTAAGAGGGACTGCGTCTTTCTTGGCCGGGGAGATACCTCTTTTATAGAATTAATAAAGATTATACTGTCTGTTCGCCGGAGGAACAGATCAAATAAGTGTAATGTTAATTCCAATACCGTCAATTTCAACCTAACCTAAATATTTAGGTGTAACTATAACCCGTTATAATTACTTAACCTTCTCCAGAGTGCTCTGAGCCTCAGACTGGGCTGGAGGTTTACCTACAACAAAGAGTGGCTTCACAACAACCCTTTGACTGTTCTTGAATGTGTTATCTGTGCAGTCATGAGCTTATATGCAGGCAGAATTCCGTTGTGAAAGCCGATGTGGTGTTTGCTTAGCTTAGGAGCGTGCTTAGTCGGATCTCGAGGGTATCGGTTGTTAGCATTTTAGCAATGCGGCTTTCATTGTGTCTCAGGTCAAGTCCGAGGACTGATTTGTCATACGCTAGATCTGGAGGTTGCATGCGTCCTTCTATTCGGCCTAGCGCTCTCACCCCGTGCCTTCACAGAGTGCGTGAATGCGGCACTGACCCTGCTGCAGCTTCAGTGCATCCGCATTTCGTATTATATCGACGATTGGTTGATGTTGGCTCGTTAGAGCACCAGGCAGTTCGGCATTGAGATGCTGTTCTCTCCTGCATGGGGGTACTGAGATTCAGACTAAAACGCCGGGTAGAGTGTGCTTTCCCCAGCGTGGAGAACCACTTTTTGGGAAGGTGTGGGACTCGGCGGGTTGCAGGCACGGTTGTCTCACGCCCGGTTTGTAGTCATCCTCACTGCAGTCAGGAGGGTAGGAGCAGGCCAGCCAGTCACTGTGAGGCAGTTCCAGAGGCTGCTGGGTGTCATGTCGGCAGCGTCCAGTGTATTTCCACTCGGCCTTCTCTGCATGTGGCCCCTCCAGTGGTGGCTCCGGGGCAGGAGGGTTCTCCCCTGGAGGGAGTCTGTATCGTACCATCGAGGTCTCGTGGTGTGCCCTTTGAGCCTTGGTTGCATGGTAGGACCCTACGTTCTGTCCCAAAGCCCCGTTTTAGGGACTCCTTGTCGTTGCGTGATGCTCACAACAGGCGCTTCCCTCACGGGGTGGGGAGCGGTCCGCCCAAAGTCTGTGGAGTGGCCCACATCTCTTGTGGCACATAGGTGGTCTCGTACTTCAACCACCAAGGTCTCGCCCTTGCAAACAACTGGCGTGGGAGGTCCTCTTGTGGTCCTCTCATTTAGAGCTGTATATGTCCCAGGATGGTTGGATGTCTGAGCAGACGCCCTGTCGAGACAGTGGCTGCCATGGGGCAGTCTTGGTCGAGGCTACGCCTGTACGCCTTTTGCGCTGCTCTTGGGAGTTCTGGGATGAGTTCGCAGGGAGGGAGTCTGTCTCCTCCCGGTAGCACCTCGATGGCGGGGTTGTGGAGGCTGTGGCCCCTGAGGGGGCATAGTTCGTAGCGGCTATTCTCTCTACCGAGGTAGTAGAGGCCCTTCTCCACTCCTGAGCTCCCTCCACAAGGAGGTCGTATGCCGCACGATGGCGACTGTTCGTGTCACGGTGTGAGCACCATGACTCGGACTCAGTTTACTGCCCGGTCGTTTCAGTTCTGCAGTTTTTGCAGGTACATTTTTTTGCAGGGTTAACCCCTTCGACCTTGAGGGTTTCCGTGTTCGCTGGGTAGGTCCCATTTGTTACGTTTCCTCCGCAGCGCCTGGAGGCTGTGGCCCAGGACGCGACTCAAGAGTTCCCGTCTGGGTCTTGGCACGTGCCTTGTCCCGCCTGGAGTTGCCCCCTGGCATGGCCAGAGTGTTTCTTTACACAAGGCTTGGTGCTCCCACACGATGTGTCGTGTTACAGGCATTCTGCCCTCCTCTGTTTATAGCCCCCGACCAGGGATTACGAGGCCCGGCTGTGTCCAGTGCGAGCACTGGGTGCTTATCTCCACAGGACATGTCCTTGGAGGTGGTCGCTGCAGTTGTTCGCCTGTGAGTCCTGGTCCCTGTTTCGATTGCGATCAAGCTCGTTCCGCCGGAGTGTGGCGGCCTCTGTGGCAGAGTCCGCTGGAGTGTCACTCTGGGACGTCTGTGACGCTTCGGGTTGGTCCATCCCGCTGACCTTTGTCAGGTTCTATGGTCTTGACCTTAGAGACACCCCGGGCTCCTCTGTCCTGCGTGCTGGTGCCGAGGCCCTCACTCTTTAGGCAGGGTCTGGTCAGTGTGGCGTGATTGGACACTCGTTCCGATAGCGTTTTCGACGCTGCGTCTCCGTGCCACACTCCCTGCATCCCTGTGGCGCATACCTTCTCTCTTTGCAGAAGCTAATGTCG
This sequence comes from Silurus asotus, assembly GCA_024362625.1. Classification (NCBI taxonomy): domain Eukaryota; kingdom Metazoa; phylum Chordata; class Actinopteri; order Siluriformes; family Siluridae; genus Silurus; species Silurus asotus. The sequence continues at coordinate 661,934 of MU530557.1, forward strand.
ATACCACCGCACAGCCATCTTGTAGCTTCCTGGTTTACGCAACGTTGCCTGTCTATGATGTCACGGCTTGCCTATTGGTTAGATTTCACACGTGGTTCAGAGCGTGGTTATGCAGGGGCGTTCCCATAGCGTTTCGGCGCAGCCTCTTGTTTCTTCTGGGAACTAGGGTTACGTTCGTAACCTAGAGACATTTTTCTTTTGTAATAAATCTGCAATAATGTCAACAATTCTGTGTTTTTCTATCAATATTGGGTGCTATGTGTGCATTAATGAGGAAGAAAAATTAACTTGAATTATTGCAGCAAATGGCTGCAATATAACAGAGTGAATACATGCCCCATTTCATTAATTTATTAATAAAACCTTAGTGTTTTCATTTAGGGTGCAGCCCAATAACAACAATCACACCCACTGCGGACCATAAAGAAACAGATCTTGTCAGTATTTTTAATGTTGCTGTGCATGAAATTACTAAACATAACACTTCATATATTACAGAAAGCAGAGTTGCCTTGCCTCAGAGGTACTATCTAAATGCCAAATTTAAATTCTTTAGATGTACAGTGCATAACATGCAATGCCACTAACATAGCAATGTTTCAGGAGTCAGCAAAAAGTTTGCCACTGATTTTCAATGCTGCCAGCTTAGTTAAGAAAAAAACTGTATGAAATCAACACTTTACATGAGTTGAATCTAATTAAGTTATTGAATGATCAAATGTCTGTTTATTTCAAGGTGAAGAACATGAATCTTGTACTCTATGTGAGGCAGATGGCAGCAGTTCAGAGTCATTGGAATTCCCTGATGCATAAGCCCAATCCTAGTCTCATGCTGAGCTGTGACATTAAATGCCCCTATCAGTGGCAGAAAAGTAAAAAAAAAAACGGAGTGTAAAGTCACCAGTTGCTTGAAGTAATCTGCAGTCACTATTTTAATTTAATTGTTGAAATTGAATGATCTCTGAAGTCCTGAAGCTAAGCCTGGCATGACAGTCTTGTCAAATGAATTGTGGGTTTCAATGGGCAAAAGAGTGGAATGCAAGTGGAGTAGCAAGAACATTTAAACACCATTAGAAGTCATCTTTATGGAAATAAGATAATAATGTCACTGTTAAATGTACATAGCAGGACATTTTATGAGGTGCTAATTGTAATTTGTAAATGTCAGTGTCAGCTGAGATAAAGATACAGTTTTATTAAGGTTCCTAATAGAGATCTTTTTTGATGTTTTGTTGATCGTGATTTAATGAGAGTATTCATTTCTTACTTTTTATATTCTTGATCCAAAAAGATTTAAAATGCCCACTGTGGTATTTTGATGTTTATCCTATAAATAATTGCTGATCCCTCTGACCCAACCTGATGTTGTAGTCCACTGCAGTATATTCTTTAACAGATAACAGCATTAGTCCAAGAATGTAGTCAAAATCACAAGGCTCTCCTATTACATATAGCTTTTTATACTACACTAAATAAAGCACCTCATGGCCTGGCTTTCCCTGTGCTTATTGCAAATGTTTTGTGGCATGTACTGAATGGCAACTTATAAATCTACTAGTCACACAAAAATCAATCTAATCAAGGTCCCCTTTAAAATATTTGATATGGATCTCATTGGGTCATTAAAAGAGACTGTATGACGGCATTGCATTTATGTTTGTGGTTTTGGCCGTTCCAGAGCTAGAGAAACAAGGACTGGAGAGCTCAATCCTTCCCATATTCTTGAGGAAACCACATCTCATCATCCCAAATCAGAGTAATTTCAAAGTTACCTGTGAAATTGTCTGCCATGTTTTCACCCATTCATATTTACAATAATATCACAGAACAAAGGGAACAAGTTTAATTAGCTACCCAAATGAACAACTGGGTTCAATTATTTGTGCAGGAAGGCTTAAAAACAGAAAATAAAATAGGAACTACAGAAGGAAAAATATATAAATTCTAATGCTAGTGTGCTAGTTTCTTTCATAGGGTTAAGTTTGCATAAACTCAGCTAAAAGAACAATGCTGAGGAGATTATTTGCACATAAAGATTTGGTGAGTTAGATGGGCTTTACCTAATAAACAGACGCCACTGCAGTTACAAAAGCCCCGGAGAAAGACACGGGAGAATTATGCTCTATACATCAATAGAAGGTAATCTGTTCTTACTGAAAGTTTTCTGGATACTAGGTTTGATTGAAATTAACTTTCTACCATTCTATACTAATCCTGAACTTGATAAGATGATGAGAAATCAGACATGTAGCATTAATGATCATTTACTGTCAGTGGTACATCTGTGCATGGCTGTGTCACTCTCTCTTCTTATCTTGAGAAATTTTGGTTCACAATGATCTACAATGCCTCTTAGATCTTGAACCATTTGGCTTATACACAACTTCTCTTAAGGACATAATATTTTGCAAAGGAGACAACAATTGAAATATTGTTGAATTGAAATATACACACAGAACATATATGAATATACTAAGTTGTAAAATAAAGTGCCTATGTCACTTGGCTTTAATTGAATATGCCAATTATCTGTAACAGATGCAGAGCAGTTTGGAGCAAAATAAGTGTCAAAAACAGAACTGAGGCTAAAATTAAGGACAGAAATTTAAATTGTACAAAATTACATACAATGAAGGGGCCTGACAAATGGGGCTGATAAAATGCATTATTTCAGACCAGAAAGCTTCTATGTAATAGTGGCACACTGAATTTATATATGGAAAATGTTTAAAAAACATATGCTGCCAATGTGATGACTGTCTTTCAATTTTTCCATAGAAAACTATATGTTTGTCCTTTAATCTATGAAGGATACATTTATTTAAATATAAATACAAATATATGAATGTCAAAATACAGAAATAAATACATACATTATATAGGCGCATGCTCAATAAAAGGGCAAAATAAAATTAATGACATTTATTTCTGTATTTTGAAATATACTGTATACATTTTGACATACATTTTGTGTCTGTATATGTTAATAAGGTGGGTGGTCCTAACATCACTGTAAAGCTGGATTGGTAAGATGAGCATGCAGACAGAAGCAACTGATTCCTCTCAACAAGACACACACACACACACACACACACACACACACAAAATTAGCAAAATGTATAAATGTATACATTTTAAAATGCATAATCAAAACATAAATGTAAAAAGCAATCCTTTAATTATGGCAGTTTTATTGACCAAAATATATTTATTCATTTATTAAATTTGGCATTTCAACATACTGTATATGTTTATAAATGTATTTATACTTTACTAATTTTTATCCTCTTAAAATGCATAATTAAAACATAAATGTAAAAAGCAATCCTTTAATTATGGCAGTTTTATTGACCAAAATATATTTATTCATTTATTAAATTTGGCATTTCAACATACTGTATATGTTTATAAATGTATTTATACTTTACTAATTTTTATCCTCTATATTAATCAGGGCAGGCCTCTATATGAGCACATCTTAGTGTGTTTTTTTTAATATGTTAAGGTATAGAACATATTCTTTATGAATGGCCAAATTCTACATATTTTTTGCAAATTTGTGCATTACTTTGTATTGTGAGAAGTTTTGGCAAACTCAGCTGAGCTGCTCTGAAAAAGTTAATGTACTACAGCAATATTTCTGTGTGTTCTGTAGGCCATCTGCCATTGTTGTTGCCTACTACAAGATTCTCTGTCAAATCACTATTAAAATGAGAGCAATGGTCCTGTGTGGCTGGCATATAACTGGATAGATGCATTAATCATAATGTCAGTAGAAGGCCTACGTTTCCTGCCTTCTTACACTTCTCTCTCTTTAGTCTTTTTCTCCCTACTGGATTACTCTCTATTCATTTCTACTATTATTTCTTACACGTCAAGCTCAATCATTACAATTCTATGCACAATGTATGCTTGATGCAGACATTGTGTTTCAAGAATGAAATTGTTTAAAATTGGTCTGTACAGAGCTTATGTTTGCACAAGCCAGTGCACTCTTAGTGCCAGTCCCAATACCTGATAAATGGGTAGGGTTGCGTTAGGAAGGGCATCCTGCGTAAAACATGTGCCAAATCAAACATGCGGATAACAAACCTGAATTTCATACCGGATCGGTCGAGGCCTGGGTTACCAATAACCGCCACAGGTATTGTTAGCCAACAGGGTACCGGTGGAAATTGGGCTACTGTTGGCCAAAGGAGGAGAAGGAGAGGGGGAAGACATCTACAGAGACAGCAGGGAAAGGAGAAGTGTAGTAGAGTGGAGGTTAGGGTGGGTACTTTAAATGTTGGAACTATGACTGGTAAAGGGAGAAAGGTAGCTGATATGATGGTGCGGATAAAGGTAGATATGTTGTGTGTTCAGGAGACGAAATGGAAGGGGAGTAAGGCTAGAAATATTGGAGGTGGATGGTGGATTTAAACTGTTCTATCACTGTATGGATGGAAAGAGAAATGGTGTAGGGGTGATCATGAGGGAAGAGTACAGTAAGAGTGTAATGGAGGTGAAAAAAGTTTCTAATGAATGATGGTGATGAATGTGAAGCTGGAATTTGAAAGGGTGATGATAAATGTCATCAATTCTTATGCTCTACAAGTGGGTTGTGAGATGGAGGAGAAGGAGAAATCCTGCAGTGAGTTAGATGAAGTAGTGGACAGTGTACCTATGAATGAAAATTTGGCAGATGGTGGTAGATTTTGCTAAAAGGATGATAATGGCAGTAGTTAATACCTATTTTAAGAAGAAGGATCATAAGGTGATGCAAGATGAAAGATATTGGAGACTATAAGAGTGAAGACTAAAAAAACAATAAGATAGTGAAACCTAAAGAAGGAAAACTATAATAGGGCATTAAGGTGATTTGGTAGACAGCTAGGAATGTACTTGGCATGACATCAGGAAAGAGTAGGAAAGCAAAGGTTGGCTAAACAGAATTAAGATCAGCAGAGAGACATATAAGGAGCTGTATGAGAAGTAAGAGGATTGGCTAGGCAGTGGGACCGAGCTGGGAAGGATGTGCTTAAAGTTAGAGCAATTAAAGATGGAAGTGTGTTGACTAGTGAGAAGAGTGTGTTGAGAAGATGGAGGGAGTATTTTGAGAAGCTGATGAATGAGGAAAATGAGCGAGAGCAAGAGAGAGAGAGAAGGTTGGATGTGGAGATGGTGAAACAGGAAGATGATAAGATTAGTAAGGAGGAAGTAAGAGCAGTGAATAAGAGATTGAACAGTGAAAAGTCATTTGGACCAGACAACATACTGGTTGAAGCATGGAGATGTTTAGATGAGATGGCAGTGGAGTTTTTACCAAGATTGTTTAACAAAGTTAGAGGATACCTGAGAAATGGAACAGGAGTGTGTTGGTACCAATTTTTAAGAATAATGGAGATGTGCAGAACTGCAGTAACTACAGGGGAATAAAGTTTATCAGTTACACAATGAAGTTATGGGACAGAGTAGTGGTGGACAGGCTGAGAGAAGAGGTGACCATCTGTCGTGCCGAGGAAGAGCAGTACAGGTGCAATATTTTCTTTGGGGATGTTGATGGAGTAGTATAGAGAAGGTCAGAAGGAGTTGCATTGTGTGTTTGTGGAGAAAGCGTACAACAGGGTGCCAAGAGAGAAGTTTTTGTATTGTATGAGGAAGTCAGGTGTGTCAGAGAAGTATGTGTCAGCAGGGAAGTGTGCAGTAGGAACGACAGACTGGTGCAGGGTGGAGGTGGGATTGCATCTCTGAGCCCTTTCCTGTTTGCAATGGTAATGAATAGGCTGAAGGACGGATGATATTGTGATTTCTGTTGAGAGTAGGGAGCAGGTTGAGAAGAGGAGGTATGTGCTGGAGAGGAAGGAAATAAAAGTTGTTAGGTGTAAGACAGAGTACATGTGTGTGAATAAGAGGGAGGGCAGTGGAGTGGTGCGGTTGCAGGGAGAAGACTTGGAGAAGGTGAATGAGTTTAAGTACCTGCTGTCAACAGTTCAAAGTAATGGAGAGTGTGTTAGAGAAGTGAGGAAAAGAGTGCAGGCAGGGTGGAGTGGGTGGAGAAAAGGCAGGAGTGATTTGTGATAGAAGGGAATCTGCAAGAGTGAAAGGGAAAGTTTATAGGACTGTGGTGAGACCGACTATGTTGTATGGTTTAGAGACAGTGGGGTTCACTAAAAGACATGAGGTGGAGCTGGAGGTGGCAGAGCTGAAGATGCTGATATTTTCTTTGTGAGTGACAATGATGGACAGAATTAAAAATAAATTTATTATAGAGATCGCGCATTTATAGTGTTTTGGAGACAAAGTGAGAGAGACCCGATTGAAATGGTTTGGACATTTGCAAAGGAGTTACATGGGGTATATTGGTAGGAGAATGCTGAGGATAAAGCCACCAGGCAGGAGGAAAAAAGGAAGGCTGAGGAGGAGGTTTATTTATGTGGTGGGGGGAAAACATGCAGGTAGTTAAAAGAGGCAGATGTTGAGGACAGGTTAGTATGAAGACAGATGATTTGCTGTGGCGACCCCTAATGGGAGCAGCCGAAAGAAGAAGAAGAACAACAACAATACATCAACTAATTTTACAGCTTGAAATGATAAGTCATTGTTGCATTACTCTTACTGAATAGACTAATGGAAAATGAGTACAAATGTTCCATGTTTAGATCCCGAAAGTTTCAGAATAACAAGATCAACTGACACCAATTACTGTCAAACATGAACCAATATGATTTATCTAGGGATTATTCTTCACCAGACCCTGTTTCTTCAATCCTGTGTAGCACACTATCTTGATGCATAGCCAATGATACAGTACATCAAAGATACTTTAAGCTATATTTATAAAGATATATAAAGCAGCTACCAATGCAATATGATTCACCACTATTAAATGCGGTGCAATCTTATTTTGATTTGATTCAACACAATGCGATTCAAAGAAATACAATTTAATAAAATTTAGTAAATGCTATGCAATTCAATATGGTACAGATAGTTAGCTTTTATTTCTTTGGTTCAGACAGACAGCCAATCATAAATTTACTTAAGTGAACTCCAGGCTTTCTTTTCCTATTTTGTCTACAGAAAGATGCAGCTGTAAGTCTGCCATGTTAGTCTATATTCTATTTGACTCTCAGGACATGCCTTAGTGTTGTGATATATCATATTCACATACTGTAGCGGTAGGGCTGAGAGAACGTCTCTAGGTTACGTATGTAACCGTAGTGCCCCGAGGGAACAAGATGCTGCATCAAAACACTTTGGGAACATGCCCGAGTGTTCACGCTCTGAAATTATGTGTGTAATCAATAAAAAATTGGATGCTGGCCGTCACCGGCGGGGTGACGTAACGACCAGGAAGCATAAAACGCACATGGAAAGCACTGCAGGGATGCAGTGTGGCTTAGAGACGCAGCGTCTCATTCACTTATAGAACTTGGCTTACATACATTCCCTTTCAGGAACTTGAGCTGTGTCGAAATCCTTTTTTGAACGAGTGTCCAATCACGCCAGACTGACCAGGAGTGGGACTGCGGGCCAGGTAATAGAACCGGACAAAGGTCAGCGGGGTGGACCAAATGCAAATCTCTTGCAAATGTCTTGGAGGGATACTCCAAAGGATCAAGCCTCTCCTTGAAGGGCCGTAGCAGATGAGCAGTTGATCAGATTTTATTATGTGGATGTAGATGTCCGGACATGGCTAGCTTAATTTCTCCTGGTCTGGGGCCTAAAATGGAGGAGGATAATATGCCTCTAACCTTACAAGTCGTTGGATGCCCTAGGGCACCCTGTAAATGTAAGCCGTTCTGGGGTACAAGAAGGCACTGGACATACCTGGAGCATCTGGGTGCCACAAAAAGAAATTTGCCCTGCTAAGGGATGTACGCTGCTCTCACTAAGAGGAGCTTCCACTGGACCCACAGGAGGATCTGGAGCACTAGCCTGTACAGGCGGCAAGAGCGCAAACCTCCTTAATGGGTGATGTTAGAAACCATGTCGGTGTTGTCCGTACTAATCAGAATGTGGAGATCTTTGAAGGTCCGGGAGAAAATGCTTTAACACTATTGATGCCGTGGCCGGCATCTCTAGCCAATTAATATGCCATGGGGCCCTTCCCATAGACTTTGGGCGGAGCGACCACTCTTGACCATTCCCCACCCCATGAGGGACGTATCTATAGTTACCGTTATGCGATGACCGAAAACTACCAACACGGGGCCCTGAGACAGGAACCCGGGATCTATTCAAACATCTAAGGCACGTAGGCATCGTTGCGTGACCTCGAACGTACGGTGGGCATTGCCCTTACTTGAGAACCTTCCTAAGCCACCACTGAAGGGGGTCTCATGTACAAAATGCCAAGTGGGATAACACTGAGCACAGCTGCCATGAGCCCTAGCAGTTTCTTATTGACAATAAGAGGCGGTCTATCTCTGTCCTTCCTGACGGCCGTCAGGATAGTCACAATGCGGGCAGGGGAAAGCTGCATCTGCAAAGTAGTCAAATCCCATATGACTCCAAGATAGGCGGTTCTCTGTAATTGAGAAAGCACACTTTTCCCGGCGTTCGCCCGAAACCTCAAAACCTTCATGTGAGCGAGAACTACATCTCGATGCCCCACCGCTAACTGCTGTGATCGAGCCAATATCAACCAATACCTGATATAGTTGAGGATGCGGACTAGAAATTTATCAAATAGCCTCGCTCTATAGTGTGGAGGACCCACTGAGACATGTCTGGCAGAGCTTTCCAGGCTGCTTGGAAGTCTCTTAGGGGTATCGGCCTTTTGAAATTGACCTCTGTGTGCCTGGATCCAGGCAGTGCCCTGAAGCGACTCTAGGAACCTTCGAAGGAGGTGACGAGTTCTCCTAGACCACTACGAGACCGGGTGGAGACACAGGAGGATGCTAGCTAGAGCTGGCTGTGCCCTAAATTCACATTCAATGGCAGGGTTAACATGGGGCCCTGGGCAGGCCGGGCATGGGATACAATGAGGGATACCTGATAGAGAAGTGAGTGACGCAACGATAAAGAAGTGAGTGGGCCGTCCAGGAGCATGGTTCTATAACTGTCAGACATTTCCGAAAGAGTGAGCCAGAGGTGCCTCTCTGTCAAAACGAAGTCGGCCGTGGACCAGCCAATGGCCCTAGTCGTCTCTTTAGTGGCTCTGATAGCCAGGTCCGCCATCCAGCAGTATCGCTCTATATCTGTGTTCTATCCAAGCTATGACGTGTAAATTCACAACCCCCGAAAATGCTTGCTGCACATGTAAGCACCTTTTAGCCTTTTTATTAAATTGCACCACTTGTTACTCCTCTGTCTGTGCACTCTGGAGGAGTCATTAAACCCAGTGCATGAGTGAGTATGAAGTGTGAACATTTTTATTTTATATTACTGTGTATAAAACGCATGTTCACACTGTAACTGGACAAAAGTAAGATGCTTGCTCTCTCTTTTTCTTTCTCTCTCTAATTTATACTCACTAATTTATACACACTTTATTAGCATGAGAGTGCATATGAAAAGTCTGTAGGCATTCTGTGATGCAATTATGTTATCATTAAAGATGGGTTCTTCTGGAATCTGTGCCATAAAGAATTAAGACTTCGATGGCTAAGGTGAGGCCCCAGCCTGAATTAGTACTGTATGTTTGTTTCCTAAAACAAAAAATTGTACACTAGGCATGTATGATTAAAAAAAACAAAAAAAAACAAACAAAAAAAACAATATATATATATATATATTTATAAGGATAAACCTTATCAAACCATAACAATTCATCGCCAGTCAAAAGGCTCATTTTCTCACTACTGCACAAGAGTTTGGCAACATGATTTATACAATTAATGTTAACTGCTACTACTGTATGTTTCTGACAATGTAATTGGTGACAACGTTTGCTATATCGTGCTTTTTATATCTGTATATCTGTTGCTTTTTTCTGTTGTACAAAACCTTCTTGCTTAATGATTTGGCCAACGCTTTTTTAATTTCTTTTTATATTTTACTCTGTCTGCTGCAAGCATGTTATGTACAGCTGACTTCCAAAGCTTTTCTTAAACCTCATATTCAGTGAAGGAGTGAGTGGAAGTGAGTTGAAGATGGTGAAAGAGATTGCAAACAAAAGCTGCTTGACCACCAATCACTTTTCAGCACAGTTTGCAGATCGGTATCTTTTGGCTAACATCTGACCTTTCAAAACCAAACCACCAGTTGTGGTGATGATCCACATTTAAAATAAATTATTGCATTGATTGTGAGTTTGCTGGTGTTTAAATATCTTCTCCACTCAGTTTCTTCATTTATTTTAACTTCCATCAAAGACCACAATCTGTCATGCTACATTACGCTCTGCATGCAGTACACATGCAGTAGAACACAGCACACAGTGAACTCATGAACACTTCATGCAGCATTATGATTGGTTTCTGAAAATGAGTGACATAGTAATTAAGCAGTAATTATTAAGCAGTAAGCACTTTACTGTAGACAAATGCTATTAGTTTCATTTCATGTTCAATTCACTTTTTTTAAGCATCTGTGAGCATTTCTGATGTTATTTTTTATGTGTGCAGTTATGTGTGCAGTTTAAAAAGGCCAATAGGCACACTAACAAAACAATCGCTCCTTAGGGGTAAATAAGAAGTAATTTAAACATGTGGCCAAGAGCTGGTAAACCAATTAATTATACAGTTCATTATTGAATTAGAAACTCGAGAAATACCTCTAACCATGGCAACCAATAGTCTGACAATTCCCTTGCGTCTCCACAGTATTCACAGAAATTATTCAAATAATTCTGCTGAGCCATCCCTCAATTTTACATACAGACTGGCTGCCCAGTACACATTAATATTATTTCATAATAATCTGGGGAAAAAAAAACTGGGTAATAACAATGCAGAATACGGCATATTAGCCAGCACAAACAACATCTAACTGGTCCCCTTTGCTAGCTCTACCTAAACACATGACCTGATTGGCTATAAGAATATACTTTTGTTAATTTTTCTGTAGCTGACTGGTTTTGGAGCTACCCTGTCTCTTTATTCCTCTTTCAGTAACCAAGTATTTCATTAGGCGAAAAACTAATTTTATAGTCTAAGGACCTTCTCCACAAAATTTTTCACTTTCATTTTTATAACAAAATCTCAAGTAATCCCTTAACCTTAAGCCTACACTCTTATAATAGCATACGTTCTGGTATTTCTTGTTACAGAATTCAACTGCATATTTAAAATCACAACACAAAGCAATTAAGTAATTAAACAGCTAAGAACCCAAATTTGTTACTAAATCCAACTTTTAACCATTGTTGTGCCTCTCCTAATTGCTCTAGTAAAGTGCTGAGATGAAACATGCCCCCTACAAATACCTGCTAGTCAACCAGATATCTATGTAAATGGGAGTCAAAAACATGTAATTCAGGCCAAAGAGCCAGTTTTTACAATCAAAAATGCTACTAATAATGTGTCAAATTAGTATCAAACTGCAGTGAGTACAGAGCAAGCTCTTTCTATTTTAATGAAACTTTAAAAAGCAGGCCAGTGTATGATTTAATCTGTACCTTTGAGGCCATCATATTGTATCAGTGATGAAAAAGTGTAAAATGGTGTTCATACTGAACCCCTCTCTGTGCCCCTACCAGTTGTGTGCTTTTTTTGTCTTGCCTGTATTCTCTCACTCATATTTATATTTATTATAATTATTACCTGGATCTGATAGCTGGCAATTGTTGGAATGCACAGTCATACTGAGTACATCATTCACAGCTGTGTCAGCATAGTGGCCCCTCTGTACGTCATGCTCACTGTCCGTCTGGTCACTTTCTTCATGACCACTATCCTTTAGGCTGTTACCCTCCATGTCCTTAAATGTTGATGTACTGAAAGGAAGGTGAGAAAAATAGTTTTTTTCAATTTGCTATAACATTGTGTTCAGGTGTACTCTTATGTACAATATTTTCAGCATTTAAAATCAACAGTATCTTTAATTAACAGAATAAATCTGAAAAGTTGATGGGGAACTTGTAAGAAGTGTCTATGTAAGAATGTATGAAAAAGATCGCAATCGACATCTGCAGTAGGCAAGCTTAATTTCCTCAAATTTGGTAGCCATCACCCATCTCACTGTATGCACAATCACAAACACACACACTTGTGCACAACACGTGCTTCAAGTACTGCTCTACAGAAGTGGAGAAAGATACTGCAGACCCTGCTGTTCTCAGCCTAATTGCACCTGCACCCAACACCATACCCCCACAAAAAAAAAAAAAATGTCTTTTCTTTTCCACAAATAAACTGACCTTTCATTTTAATACAGTCCATTCCTATACTGACTATATTAAAATATATGGACACTCGGATGATACTATATAAAAAAAATATATACATGCTGCTAATAGAATATACATGCTTGTAGAATATTTTATTTGTAATCAAATCTAAATAAATAAATAAATCTTCATATTGTTTAAAATTTTACATGATTTCATGTTTTACCAGCTATTACTATGATTATTACTATGAGATAGATTATAAAACAGAAAAATAATAAAATCAAACCTTTTGATGAGGTGTGCTCTGCTGTTTACATAGCTGGAGTCAATGGAATAGTTTTCTGTCTGTAGAGAGAAGGAGTGCATTTAATAATACAACAATTAAAATAAAATAAAATAAATTGCAAATTGCCTTTCAGTTATAATGCAATATTACACAAAAATCTTTGTGAACTACTTTAGCTGTCAAAAGCAGGTTCTTTTTCACTTTCTGGGCACATGCAATCTCAGCAAAAAAGTTAACCTTAATCCACATCCACTTACAAACACCCCTCCCTTCTCACACAGTTTTTTTGTTGTCTGCCTTACTTCCCCATATTTAGTTTTGATTTATTTAATAATAATATATAATATAGAATTTAGAATTTATAAAAAGCAAGGACATAGTTAAGTAAAAATAAGATTAATGACAGAAGCTAAATTTTGGTGTGTTATCTAAAAATTATTTAACAATGATAATTGACAAACATGCATTATCTTCTTATAGTTTAGAATATGTTATACAGGCTATCAAAATTATGGATTTTTTAGGTTTTTATTAACTGTAACAATGATGGTCCAGTTGAAGAATAAGGGATAGCTGAGAGTTCTATGGGGGGAAAAAAGTGACAACATCTGTGGAATGGATGGTGCTCTAAAGACATGGACATGGATGCCTTCAGATCCCAGTGTCCTGCAGGGTTTCACAGGAATTAAGTGTTGGATAAAACCATGATTAGTGTAAAGATGTTCTGATCCACCGCTAGGTGTTCTCACCTCAAGTACTTAATAAATTAGTTCATCTGCTAGTGTGGTAAATATGCTTTGCTACAATTTCCATTGTAATACACATTTGAATACATGTGTTTGAAGTCTGACCATGCTTGAGATGGTAGATCTGCTTTTTCTCTTTAGTCTTTTGATTACCTTGGTATGCAAACATGGTAGTTCATGCTTTTAGCTTGGTACAGGCATCAGCATTAACCCAGGGCTTCTGGATAGACTAAACATCGATCTTACTGATGAATGCTATAATTCTGTGTAATTATTAATGTTAAGTCAGCTGCACTAGCATCTTTCAATCTAAAGCTCTATAGCAAGTCTACAGTTTGCTGGAATTATTATATTTCAGCTTGCCTGACAATACCATATTTCCTGGGAATAAACGAAATGCTTACTTATGTTATTTGATGTGATGTGCCCTGTTATGAACATCAAATGACCCCCATTTGACCTCAAAAAGCTTTGCACCCCAGGTTCTGCTAAAGCTTTTTAGTGCAAAAAAAAAAAGAAACGTTCTTAAACTGTTATGATGCACCCCCACTTTTGGGATTCACAGCTAAAAATTACCTACATGACAAATGAAAATCATTCCAAAAGTTAATGGAGTATTTTTATTCAACACATTGAAAAGCTTAATTTCAAATTTGCTCGTGTACAGAGCCAAAATTACAAAAACAATCTCCAAATACTTAGGGTGTTTCCACACCTAGTTTGTTTACCCCCTTTTGAACGCTCTCGGAGCAGATCATCGTGTATATGTGAACAAACTATGTGATCTCAGACCCCTCTAAAATATCTCAAAAACTAACCATACTCAGACCACCTCCGGACAGTTTGTTTGTGGGTTTGTTTGTGGTTTGATATCTTTATGATATGCAAAAGCAATGAAATCTCATTACGCTTAGTATTTTGTTTTTGACATGTGTAACTGGAGGCTTGCCATACCTGGAGCCATTGTATCTCACTGCTGTAACAACAGAAAAATACTTTTTACCATGGCAGGTTGTGGGGTTGCATGGTCCCAGGAGGAGAGTTGTGCACTTATTGTATTTTGGAAAGATGATACCATTAAACATCAACTACCCTCAACCAATAAAAACATAAGTGTTAAGGGGTATAACAGAACCACGTTACAAAACTTCACCAGAAGTACGAGCACCTGGGACGAAATCCATGTGCAATATATGCACATAAGAAACCTTTTTTTTTTTTTGTAGGAGAAGACATTTGAATGTTTTTTTTTTAAAATAAGCATAGTATCTAAAACATTTTCAGATATCGTTTAGATTTGTGAATTAGTTTTTTGTATTGACAAACACAAGTAATGCTTGAAGTTTAACCTAGCACTTTTTTTATTTTTATTATTATAATATTTACAGATGTAATGTTCAGAAGTTGAAAATATTCTGTTCAGAAGTCATTTGTTACATTTTTTAAAGAAGTAAATAATAAACAACTTAACCGGAACAATACAAAATAATTCTATTGTCTTTTTTATATAATTTATTAGAAAAATAAATAATATTCTATATCTATATCCTATTGTGAAAAAAAAATAAAAATTCATTTTAACATTCAACTGTCACTAACTTATTTTATATAAAAGAAAGTTACATTTATTTTCACAATGTTCCCTTTTAATTTTTAATTTTTATGAAATGTATTGTTAACGCTCTGCAAATATCTTGACCAGTGACATGATCAGGGTTTGGCTTTACCCATTTCGTTGTGCACTTCATCTTCCAAATTTCCAGTAGTGGCTCAAGCATTTCACCTCTGCTCTAACAGTAATTACGAAGTGTACAACAAGATGCCACAACTTTGTTGATCTTGGTGATGTTGTGACTATTTCATTTAGCTTTTAGCATGCCAAAGTTTTTCCTGGCTATGCTCAGTCTGCAATTGTACAGACACTGGTCTTATGTAATTCCTGGTGTTTCAGGAAATGGTTTCTGAAGCCATGGTAGGAGTGGATATTCAGCATCTGCTACAATGCATATAGGGACAAAAACATGATGGAGGAATTCCAAAACTCCCTTGCATCCTAGACCTTACCAGGCCACCTGCCATTGATGTCCTCAAACATCAATTTGTGGACCACAACACCCTGCAGAATTATGGAGTTTTAGCCTTTTTTGAATTGTAGAAATCAGATTTGTTAAAATGTGGGGTTATGATGGGCACTTGTGTGCAATCTATAGCCCCAGTGCATTGGAGAAAGCCCACCCTGTCTGTAAAGCCATTTAATATCATTGTTTCCTGTAGGAAATTGTAGGAAATCTTTTGGATTTGGAGAATAGCTGAGACCACTTGCTGCTGAGAGGCCAATGCCAAACAAGTGTAAAATGGATCGGTATTTAACATTTGAAGCAAGCATAATTGCAAATCTTTGTTTCACAACGAGCAGAACTCTGAAGCAAGTTCGCTGTCGCTCCAGGCATGGTCTAAGTTTACTGCAGAGGAACAGGAATGAGTCTCTTCTCATCCTAACATTCCTTAGTGTTCAAAGTGTATGTAGTATTTATTTTTTGTTTGAATGTACCACCTATGTGCCACTAACTCTTAATGATTCTCTTGTATGTTGATGTGTCATGCAGCACTGTAAAAAGCTAAGCCCTAATGTTCTAGCACAGGGGTCACCAACATGGACCAGGTCGCCTGCAACGACCACATGAGTCGCCCGCAAGCCTTTTCTAAAAATAGCTGTTTCCGACCTTGTTAAGTCATTGTTGATAATTATTGTAAGAAATCGTTAACATTATCAGTGTCTTCATATAGATCAGGGGTGTCAAACTCAGTGTCAAATCTGACCCGACGTACAATTATATCTGGCCCGCAAGATGATTTTATATAGATCTATTATTATAGTTATTACTGTTGCAGCGATATATAGCGCTGATAACAAAAACTATAGATCCCATAATGCAGCACTTTAGCTGCATTACCGAATACCTGCATTACCGAATACCGACTACCTGGGAACATTCCAGCGTCAATCAGGTTGAGCTTCTGTTGATGTATTTAACCCTATTGTACAGTTATTGTGAAGCCCCTCACAATGGTGAAGAGAAAAGTTGATTCTGAAAACAGAGCCTTTTAAAACCGATGGGATTCTGAGTAGATGTTTACTGACACTGCCGGTAAACGTGTGTTTTATTTGTGGAGCGAATGTGGCTGTAATAAGGGATTAAATCTAAGACAGAACTACAAGACAAAACATCAGGAGAAGCTACGGATACAGAAGATGCAGAAAGTAAAAGAGTTAAAGAAGAATCTAACATTTCAGCAAACGTTTTTTTTCCAGAGCAAAATCACAAAGTGAAGCTTGTGTGAAAGCAGAGGAGAAATCAGAGGGACATCAGCCGGTTATTTACTGAGGGAGAGTTTCTGAAGAGCTGCATGATGAAGGTGTGAGATGTCTTGTGTTTCACAGTTCTTTTATAAAATGGCATAAGAGCAAAAAAATCTGATTGTTTTGATTTGTTGTTATTTTAACGTTTTATTAAAAGCACAATTTTTATTTATTTTTTCAGGGGGTTTTCGCAGCATGTTCATATTTCTAACTTGTATAGTTTTGACAGGAGATATTTTTATGGAGAGCAAAGTATTTTAAGTTATTCAAAGTTTAAGTTTATTTATTCTGGAATATTATTCCTGTCTGTTTTTAATTATATTTATGTTCAAAAAACATTGTTTTAGTGTGTTCAATAAATGTTTATCCTGTTCGGCCCGTGACCTAAAGTGTGCTTTGAGTTTTGGCCCCATGTGAATTGAGTTTGACACCCCTGACATAGATAAATGCTATTAATTATTAATAATAACAAATAATTAAAGGTAAATTGAGCAAATTTATTTCAGAATTGTGTATCAAACAGGTAGCCCTTTATATTAGTCGGTACCCAAGAAGTAGCTCTCAGTGTCAAAAAGTTTGGTGACTCCTGTTCTAGCAGATAGGGAAAAAAAACACCAATTACTTATTTGCAAGGCCTTTTCTGCTGTCCTAAACACTATCAGAAGCACCGACCTACATTTACAACCTAAATTCTAGTATTTGTTCCATGAAATTGTATACATTTTTCCCAACAGTCAATTCTCTTTATTTTGTAGCATTTCTCTTGGTTGCACTGCTTACAGTATGTGGATGTGGATGTTGGATTTTTGTCCAATCAGATTTTAAGCCCCCTGCTGTACTCACTGTACACACATGACTGTGGGGCCACTTTCAACTTCACCACCATCCTCAAGTTTGCTGATGACACTATTGACTGGGCCTGATCTCCAACACCAACAAGATGGCCTACCTACAGGATATTAAAAACCTGGAGAGATGGTGCCAGGAGAAAAATCTTCTTCTGAACGTCATTAAGACTAAGGAGTTGATAGTGGACTTTAGCACGAAGCAGGAGCGGTTTAAACTACCCTCTCAGGTGCTAAGGTGCTGCGTTCTTACGGGTAGCATCACTTCCTGGTTCGGGCACAGCACTATGCAGGACAGGACACTATGCTAAACGTACCATCTGCACCAAGCTCCCTAACCTGCAGGACTGCAAGGTGCAGGACCAGGGCCTGAAAGATTTTGAAGGACCTTAAATTTGTCTGACCGAGGGACCACCTCAATGGCCTCCTTCCTCAGGAGAATGTCTACTTCTTGTCCCATGACCAGAGCCTGCTCGGTTCCCACCAGAGTGGGATGAACCCCTTCGAACAGGGCAGATGAGGTTCTGCGTTGATTTTGGGGCTGGAAATGAAAGACCCCCCCTGGAAATTATGGCTTACAGCTAATTAAAACCCAAAATGGTGCGCACTTACAGGTGGGCAGCCATCTTGCTGTTTTTCCCACGGCTCCCAGTATTTAAGGACACCCGAGACTTAGGCTTGGGGCCAGATTATCTCACCAGTTTCCTATAGTCCCTGGAATTATTTTTGTCACCCTGCCTGCTCCTGGTAACTGTTCCTGATCCTGTTTCTGACCCCTGTTCTGCTCTGCTCTGGTTTTGACTTTGGACTTGTTTTTGGTTTGCATTTTTGCTCTGTCTTCATTGTTCTGTTTGCTGGCTCTTTTAGACTGTTTTTTTTAATCTGGTTTAGTATCTGCCTGCATTGCCCTGTTTCCCTGTATTTTGACCCTGGGCTGTTTATTGGACTTTGCTTTTGCCTGTGTCCTTTCATTAAAGCCCGTTTTCTCCATACCCCTGTGTGCGTCCTGCATTTGGGTCCTCCCATCCACTCACCTGGTCACCCGTGAGTTCACTGACAATAATCTGGCCGTGCACCATGTCCTGTGAGATTTTCGGACATTAAAGGCTATTGTTATACATGCTTGGCTATTTATATTGATTTGGCATTCATATTGATGGTCAGGTAGCCAGACAAGCTATTGTTCCACAGTCATGGCCATTCATATTGATGTCCGGCCATACCAATCCCAACAATACACACACACACACACACACACACACACACACACACACACACACTTACTTTTTAAACATTTCTCAAAAAACTAAAAACAAACGGGTAATAAAACGTATAAAATCATATAAAACTGAAAAAGGAGATATATTGTAACTTACAGATGTAAAATAGGCTCAGATTTTCCATATTCATGCAGATTTCTGCCCCCAAGAATAATTTCCTTTGTGCAAATCTCAAAATAAAAAAACTTTTTTGACTGTAAATTTTTTTCTTTGTTTTCTTTTGTGTAAACAACGTCCAGTTAGCACGAGCTGAAAACAGCTGTTTGTGCCGAACTGAGAGCTGCAACCACTTCCTGGAACGTCACAGCACGTGCTGCTTCGACCAGTAAGAGTTTGTAAAGAGTTATAAAACTGAAACTCACCCATGTGGAGAATAAAATCCTCCTATATATAGTTAGAATCCAATATATAATCAGAATCCTGCACTCATTGGCTACATTTTCCATCAGTCATTTTGTTTCCATAATGCTACTAGCTGGAAATAAAAGGTTTGAAATGATAGGTGGCGCATAATAAATGTCACCTAGACACCTGCCTATGAATTCCACCTATTTTATTTTTTTTCTTTGTGGTCTCATTTGTTTAGGTTTTTTTTGTTTGTTTTTTACCAGCAAGATGTTGTTTTTTATACGAAAATTATTCCGAAACATATACACACAAACAACCGAAGTTTTAAGAAATAAACCGGGATTTGCAGCAGTGGATGTGTTTGTGACTCGTATATACAAATAATAATATCATTAGTGCATTTTTTTTATGCATGTTATTTGTGTGTATTGCTTACACAAATTCAGCAAATAAATTCGTTATACGTTTTCATATATGTTATAAATCAACTTTCCAATGATATTCAAATTTATTTAGATGCACCTGTATGGGTGTAACGGAACACAAAATTCACCATTTGGTTACATACTTCAGTTTTGGTTCAGTTCAATTTTGTTACGGTTGGTACCGTTTGGTGCATTTGATTTTAATCAAATGAAATAAATGGAAGAATTAAATTTAATATGTGCAGATGAGGATGGTTCCACATGTCTAAAGATCCATGAAGATGTTGAGCAGGGTTAAACTTGAAAACAGTGAAGTGTGGATTTGAACTGTAATTAATCAACAAACAGTTTATAACCTCCACAATAATGGAACTATTAACAATGGATATTCATCGTCACCCAGATGTGGATGTGTTTCCATTAGAGTCTGGTCATGTAGTACCTATTCCAAGATAAAGAGAGGAACATTTTTGCTAGTTATGAGTATAGTGGTTGTATTTCTCTTTAATTTGTTAATCTACATCTGGCACATTAATGCCAATTCTTCTCATTTGGCTATTATTGGTATTTCTCGCTGCAACCACAATAGCAACAAAGGAAGATCATTCTGCTTAATTGTTTTTTCCTCATCATTTTGGAATGTGAAAATATTCCTCAGTGGTCTTGGGTTGCCTACACAAATTATTAGAATTTCCAATAAACTATTTACTTTCTATTAGAGAATAGGTTTTCTTTCAGGATATACAAGGAAGCTGAGCAGAAAAAAGGAATGCTTTACTCTTACTACTGGATTAAATTACATATCTGTCCTGGATTATGACACAAACCTCACAAAGTGCTCCATATAACAAAGAACATGAGATTGTGAAGTTCCCCACTCAACAGCAAAATTCTAAGGAAAATGGCTGTGGGAGGTGGATAAGTGGTGGGGTGGGTTAAGGGTAAAATCACCCACTCTATATTGTCAGAAATCTTTACACATTGTAAATGAAATGGGCTTCAATCAATAGAATCACATAGTATCAAACTAAGCTTCTGATTCTTAGAGAGAACTCTGACTAACAATCAGGAGACGGCACAAGACAGATGAAGCAGGAGTCCTCGTTAATATACAGCTTCACAAGTGAATGCACCAGAAATCTAGGATTTTTATGAGAAATACAGTCAGAATTGCGAGAATTTTTTTTTATGGAAACAGGCTCTATAAGATTCAGGCTAAAGAAAGAGACATCTTTTTCAAATTTCCAAATTTTATGATCATTTTGAACTAAAACAAAGAAAATTGTGCATTTATTTTTAGCATTTATTATTATTTTTATTGTGTATATATAAATGTATTACGGCAATCAAATGCACTAAATCGGTTTAGTTTTCACATATATTCTCGTATGCAATTTCAGCAATACATTTTTTTTTTTTTCTTAAAAGGAAACAAATGACTTGTTTCTCTTGTATATTTAGTATTGCTCTTTAATAAAGAAAAGGTACTTCTTATTCGATTACTTGATTAATTGTTTGAAAAATCAGTAGAATACTAGATTACTAAATTAATCGAAAGCAACAACTCACTTTAAACCCATTAAAAATTGTCAACCTGAAATGGAAGCCATCTCTTTCTAGATACTGGTCTGGTAAATCTGCTAAATGGCAATTTTGATAACAGAACAAAAAACATCTCTATGTCCATCATACAAGAAAGTTCAAAGTAACTGGAATTCATCAATATTTATTAAATATTTAATAATTATAAAATTTCTCTTTTGACTTTTGATTAAATTTAATATTTTAAAGAACAAAAACACATTTTGTTGCACAGTTTTTAGAGGCAATCACTGCGAATAAGCAATTTTTGTAGCTCTCAATTAAACCTCTGCACATGTCAACAGGCAGGTTCTGTTAATGAGAAAACTACTCCCACTTTTTCAGATTTTAAGGTTGTCTTCTCCAGACAGCATGTTCAACTTGACCCATAATTGTTTAATAGGATTTGGATCACGGCCATTTTAGCAATTTTAGGGTGCTTTAAGTAGTATGTTTTTGGTTGTTATACATTAAAAAGCTTTTCCAAACAAGGCCCATGATTTAACATTTGAAATCTATTTAACGCTAGATTCTTCCATTCTGTGGATAGTTACAATTTAAAAATTTGAGACAGACTTTTAGACAGATTACCTTTCACACATTGCCTCTAAATAAATCACTGGCACATCTGTATAGAATGCAATCAGTGAACTACAGGCCACTACTACAAACAAGATTTGAATGTAATTTACTTGCGAAGCTTTTCAGATATTTTATTTGTTTACCACAACGTGTGGTGGCAACTCTTCTAGGCCATTATCAAATATATGCAAATAGTAGCTTACTTTTTATAATGTTTTAACACATGCACACATTTAGGCACTATAAATCGCATACATTTTAGAACATGCATATATGTTGTAGCTAGTATAATAAAGTGTAAAATGAAGTGATTTTGTTACCTTTGCAAGACTTTACTTTCTAATCTCTTTTATGCATTTACTTTTTAGCCATTTCTAATGTAAATAATATGTTTACTGTTTTTTTTTTTTTCCAAATTAGTGGTTAAAAGCTGTCAAAATTACTTTTGAAGTTAGTTAAATGCAAAGAGTTAATTAAATGTCAGCAGTGTTTGCCCATGCAAAATTATTCACTGACACAGCTTGTTTTCTCTCAGTGACAATGATGGGGTGATGTCAGATGTTTATATGTATTAAATATCATAAATTATAGTTAGATATAAGCATTTGTAGATTATTCTAACTTTCAACCACAAGAGTAACAAAATGACTTGCATAACAAGTGACATGTTAAACAACTTAGACTGATCCAGGGAATTCATACACATTTTTAAGCACATGTATCAAAATTTATGATTTGGTCAGAATCTTGATTAGAACCACCCCATTCATTGTGCCAAAAGAAAATATTATGTTAAATAATAATAATTATAAAAATAATATTATTAATAATAATTATAAGAGGAAGTAGTAAAGGTACAGTAATAGCCTGCCTATGTACATTTACAGCTTTGGTGAAACGTTTTAAGAATGACAATCAGTTTTTATTGTAGCAATTTGCATATACTCCAAATTGTTAGGAAGAGTGACCAGATGAACTGCAATTAAATGCAAAGTCCCTCTTTGCCATGGAAATTAACTTAATCCCCCCCCCCCCAAAAAAAAAAAAAAAAAAAAAAAAAAAACATTTTCTGGAAGACTGGAAGCTTTAAAAGAAAGGTGTTGCTTGAATTTATTGTTCCTCCTCTGTCAACCATGGTTACCTGCAAGAAAACATGTGCAGTCATTGTTCCTTTAAAAAAGGGAATCACAGGCAAGGATGTTGTTGCAAGTAAGATTGCACCTTAATTAACCATTTATCAGATCATTAAGAATTTCAAAAAGAGAGGTTCAAGTGCTGTGAAGAAGGCTTCAGGGCACACAAGAAAGTCCAGCAAGCAAGTTAATTTAATCAGAAAGTTGATTTAGCTGCTGGATCAGGGCACCACCAGTGCAGAGCTTGCTCAGGAATGGCAGCAGGCAGATGTTATTGAGATGTTATTGCATTTGCACAAACGGTGAGGTAAAGACATTTGGAGGATGGCCTGTTGTGGCAGCAAAGAGGCCACTGCTGCATTTTCAAAGACTGTTCTGTGACTGCTTTGTTGTGCTGTACTGTGAATGCAAATGCTCTTCTTGGATTTTAGATCAGCATTCAACACAATCATTCCCCAGCAGCCAATAAACAGACACCTGGGACTCAACTCCCCTCTCTGTGACTGGGTGCTGGACTTCTTATCAGAGAGACCACAAAATGTACAATGTACAAAATGTCAGCAGGAAAACATCTAAAACCATCAAGCTAAGCACAGGGGCACCACAAGTGTGCGTGCTCAGCCTGCTGCTCTTCACAGTGTTGACCCAAGATTGTGTACCCAGTTACAGCACCAGCCACATCATCAAGTTTGCAGACGACACAACTGTAGTGGGCCTCATCACCAACAACAATGAGGCCAACTACAGGATCGAGGTGAACCGACTGGTCCAGTGGTGTAACAACAGCAATCTCTTACTCAATGTGGGGAAGACCAAAGAAATTATCATCGACTTAAGAGGACACAGACTACCCACACTAACCATCAACGGTGCTGCAGTCGAGAGGGTGAGCAGAAAGTTTCTGGGGAGTGCATATCTCTGAGGACCTTGCCTGGATGACAAACACCATATCTTTGGCTAAGAAAAATGAATCATGCCTTCACTTCCTCCACAAACTGAGGAAAGCATGAGTCCCACCTCCCATCATGTGCTCCTTTTACTGGGGCACAATTGAGAGCACCCTCACCAGCTTCATCACTGTGTGGTATGGAGACTCGGTAAGCATAGTGAATGCTTTCAGCAACATCATCGGTGTCTCTCTGCCTTTCCATATTTTCCATACCTGCCTAACTAACAGAGCTGCTAATAGCTCATACACATCAAACCTCCACTTCACCTTCACCTTCACCTGCCTTCCAAATGTACCAGGCTCACTCCACAAGACTTTCAAACAGCTTTATCCGGCAGGCCGTCAGGATGCTGAACTCCATTACCTTCCCCTCTCCCACCTACTCCTGAATAAAAAAAAAATCTACAGCTCACCCCACAATTCCTCATTGTACCTAAGACACTTTATATTCTATGCAGAATTCTGCACAAAAAAAAAAAAAGTTTACAAACACCTATTTAAAACTTACGTGTACAAATTCTTTAAATGTGACACTGTTGCACATCACACATTAGTCTTTTTGTACACTGTTGTACTGCTGCTGCTATCTATCTTGCACCTTACAAATGCCTTTATACTCAGAACTTCAGAATGTTTGCATAAGTGGTGCCTGTGATACTATATACTTGCTCGATGTTTATGAGATATATGCACCTGGCTTATATATATATATATATATATATAAACAGTGCAACATTGACACTCGTGCGAGGTTTTGACTCTCTCCTTATGATGGTTACTTTTTCAAGAGGAGTTGTACATGTACTGCAAACTCAACAAAAATTGTGAATTACTTGTCATAAATGTTTTATTTACTACTTTAAATAATGAATACAATAATAAAATAGTTTTTTAAATGTTACTCCATAGTTTCGAGCCAGATTTTGCAAGTTACTCAGTCTGGTTCCAAATGAAAAGTCATGAATATATATAATATAGTGGAACCCTGATACTCATGACATCAATAGTTCGTGACTAGTGCGTGACTCTATTTATTACAAGTAAACTGCTGTTACCTCGTACAAAATCAGTTCTATTGCACTGACTGCCTATGCAAACTTTTAATATTGCAATATTAATCAAGCAATTTAGCAACACTGACTATGATGACTTCATGACTACAAGCAGACCTCTAATATAAAACTAACTTTTTGCACATCCAATTTAAAATAAAAACATGCTTTCTGCAGTTGTTAATGCTAACTGGACTGGCATGGGACACCACAACACAGTGACTGAAGAGTTGTAAGATTTTTTCTCTCTCGCTCTCTCTCTGTGCTTTTGTCTCTCTACACAACTTGCCTAGGGATGTACAAATGCAAGCACCCTTAACGAACAAATACGGTTTGCTTTTGCTTTTTTCTTCCAGTTGGCATCCTGTAGCCATGTGACAGTAGTTTTGTTTATACCTTCTTTATAACTTGGCAATTTGTGCCATCTAACATCTAAGCTTCAGGCATTTCCCTCAGGCAGTCTTACTCCAGTTGTTTTAGGTAAAACAAGGT
This sequence comes from Silurus asotus, assembly GCA_024362625.1. Taxonomy (NCBI): domain Eukaryota; kingdom Metazoa; phylum Chordata; class Actinopteri; order Siluriformes; family Siluridae; genus Silurus; species Silurus asotus. The sequence continues at coordinate 687,270 of MU530557.1, forward strand.
CAAATAAAATATTAAGAACATACAAAGAACAACTGTTTGGATATTAACATTTTTTTTTTTTAGATTAAACAATTCCGTTTATTTAGATTAAATAATTTCATTTACGGTATCTCACAAACGTAAGTAGAAACATGATGCTTATTCACATTCCATTTGAGAATGCTTTACAGGTGCTTAATAGGGTTAATGTCTTGAGACATACTTGGCCACTACCTCCCCTTCAACTTCCTCAGCAAGGCAATTATTAATTAAAAATTAATTATGTTGGAATACTGAATGAACTGCAGCTCCCCAGTACCAGCAGCACTCATGCAGCCCCAGACCATGATGCGACCACCACCATGCCTGAATGTAGGCAAGACACAATTGTCTTGGTACTCTTCACCATGGCGTCGCCACACATGCTGGACACCATCTGAGCCAAACAAGTTTATCTAAGTCTCACGGGGCACAGGAAATGGTTTCAGTAATTCATGCTCTTGAACAGTTTGTCTTCAGCAAATTGTTTGTTGGCTTTCTTATGAGCCAGCTTCAGAAGGGGCTTCCTTCTGGGAAACTGACTAGTCGCAGTGTGCATGTTCTAAGAACTGACAAGCAGAACTTCCGCTTCTGCTAAATCAATGCTGGTAGCACTCATTCATTTAATTTTTTAAGCCAGCTGTTGCAGCTAGGCCATCTTTGTGGAAAGCAACAATTCTAATTCTCAAATCCTTATTTTAGAGAGTTCTTTACTATGAGGTGCCATGTTCAGAGGTGGCAAATGTACACACATCTGTCACTTAAGTAGAAGTACAGATACTTATGTTTTAAAATACTCTGGTTAAAGTTGAGGTACTAACTATACATTTTTACTCAAATAAAGTAAATGTTTTAGTGACATGCTGGTACAGGGACCTCTTGTCATATTAGTGTTAGGGCTGTCAATCGATTAAAATGTTTGATTACGATTAATCGCACGATTGTCATGAGATAACTCACGCAACATAATCACAATTTTTTATCTTTCCTGTATGTATGTACCTTAAATTAATACTTTAAGTTTTTAATACTCACTGTCTGTAAAGAGAGATGGCAGAGAGCGTACCCTGTCTGTTTTCTTTATTTTACAAAAGCAAAGAATTTTGTTGTAATTATAAGTGTATACAAATACAAGTAGACCCTTCACAGATTTTATTGATATATTAATTTAATCTGTACGATCAAAGACAAAATGCGCTGCTGTGTTTGTCAACCCCATAGGGTTGATTGTGTGCATCATGGTAGATTTTGGTGCTTGAATTGAGACTTGCCGCATCAGTAAAACAAATGTTTACTGAATAATAATAATTTTTTTTAATGGTCCTGTTAAGCAGAAAAAACAAACATAAATTAATAGGATGTGACTATGCATTGGTAAATGATGTTCAGCTGTTATAACTTTTTGTACTCACTTTTGTTGCCAGCTATTTTGACAATAATGGCTGTATATTAAGTTATATTTAGAGGACAGTAAATCTATACTGCTATACATGCTGCTCATTGACTTTAAAATATATAAAAATGTGATACTGTGTACTTACTTTTGTGAGATACTGCATATAAACGTACGGTGACAGGATTAAATACCTTCAAGGCTACAGGCCAACATACTGCACAATGCACTGTTCGGTGTATAAATGATGTATACGTTTGAAACCAGATAAAATGCCAGGCAATGGGTCTTGCTAATAGAACAGACAAGACTACCACTGTCAACAGTGTGCAGGATTACTCTGGTATTCTAAAGTAGCTAATTCAACCAGTGCTTACTAATATGAAAATAGTATAATGAAAAATAAAACATGTAATGTGCCTTTGTCTAAGCATTTCAGAGTGTAAAATACACTAATACACTAGTGTAAAAAGCACAATAACAATTAATGATGCACTTTTGGGAGAACCTATGAATCCCAGAGAGAACGCTGTCTCCATCCATTTGTTATTAGACACACCAAGACATCATAAACAAGCTTCCTCAGGGAATAATCCCCTTTCCTATTTTTACCCAGCGTCTTCTGGGTGTTTGTTTGTGTAAAATGGCCCCTAACACATTGTTTAACATTAATGAAAGGACTTAGAACTATGTCCAGCTTGCTGTTGTATGATATATTTTCTAACCATGACAGCATCATTAATTTTTCTAATAGGTTTATTGTATATTCAATAAAATGCAAAGTTTTTTTTACATTTTTGTAAACCATTTTTCTGGTTCGAAGCTCGTATCTACTGCGATAAACAGCAACTCCAATCTGTTAAAGCTCCTCCAGGAACTCCATGCTAGAAGCTAAGGCTAAGCGGGTGTTATGTTGTTCATTGTTAATAGTTTTCATACTTCAGCTGTGAAAGGAACATTTTTAAAAGCTCAATATATTATTCAGCTTGCTTTGTTATTTATTTCAGAAATCCTTGTGATATATTCAGTTTGTGCTGGTCTGACTTAAATAAAATAGTGTTTAAAATTTCTTTGTGTTTAAGTCAGTTTTGTGTTTGTTTAGACCATAACGCATAAAAGGGCATTTATGGGAACATTAAAGAACATTCTTTTAAAAAGTAACTAAAATGTTACTTTTAACAGTAACGCATTACTTTTTGGTGTAAGTAATCAACAAAGTAACTAAGTTACATTTTGAATGAAGTAACAAGTAACTGTAACTAGTTACTATTTTTTAGTAACTAGCACAACACTGCACACACATACATACATACACACACACACACATATATATATAC